>JAJIBD010000736.1:0-77963 GCA_021461705.1 Cryptotis parvus | reverse complement strand
TTACAAACATTTCAAAGAAACAGTAAAAAGATTTAAAATACCAAGTTTTATAAATATTTTAAGGTGGTGATAGCTAGGCTCCAAGAATCTGGTAGAAGCCTTCTGAAATTTAACAAGTAGAGTCATCCTTAATATTATATGATCATCAGGACTGGGGAGATAGAATGAGATGGGAATTTGCCTTGTATATGTCTGACCTCTTTCAATCCTTGGCATTCCAGATGATTCTTAGAGGACCACTATGAATGATCCCTGAGCATAAAGCCAAGAGTATGTCCTTGAACATTACCAGTTGTGGCTCACTCCTCTCCATCAACATAATTTGATTAAACTGTCCAGGACCAAAACAACCTATTGCATATTTCAACACAGACTTGCCTGGGTTAAAATTGTTTTCTTACTTTAATGATCTTCTCAGGGAGTGATTATCTTAAGCAACTTAAAAAATTCCAATACCTTCTTTTTTGAAGAAATAAACAAGATTGACAAACCATTGGCAAGACTTGTAAGGACAGGGAAAGAGAAAACCCAAATAAACAGAATCAGAAATAAAAAGGGTGACATCACAACAGAAACCACAGAAATCCAAAAGATCATCAGAGATTATTTTGAGAGCCTGTATGCCGTGAAACATGAGAATCTAGAAGAAATCGATCAATTCCTGAAGTCCTATAGCCTCCCACAGCTGAAACAAGAAGACCTCCAATACCTGAATAAACCCATCACCATCGAGGAAATAGAAACAGTAATTAAAAAGTCTTCCCAAACACAAAAGCCCAGGTCCAGACGAATTCCCTAGTGAACTCTACCAAACCTTTAAGGAGGACCTACTGCCTGTCCTTTTCAAGCTCTTCCAGGAAATAGAAGAAACAGAAACACTCCCAAACAGCTTCTACGAGGCACATATCACCCTGATACCCAAAGCAGGAAGAGACAACACAAAGAAAAGAAAACTACAGACCAATATCCCTGATGAACACGGATGCTAAGATCTTCAACAAAATACTAGCAAACAGAATCCAAAGACTCATCAAGAAGATTATACATCATGACCAAGTTGGATTCATCCCGGGAATGCAAGGATGGTTCAACATTCGCAAGTCAATCAACATAATACATCATATCAATAAAGAAAAAATAAAAACCATATGATCCTTTCAATAGACGCAGAAAAAGCATTTGACAAGATCCAGCACCCGTCTCATGATTAAAACGCTCCAGAAAATGGGAATTGAAGGGACTTTCCTCAAGATAGTTAGAGCCATCTACCAAAAGCCCACAGCAAGCATCATTCTAAATGGGGAAAAGTTGAAAGCCTTCCCCTGAGATCAGGGACAAGACAAGGTTGCCCCCTCTCACCTCTTTTATTCAATATAGTACTGGAAGTACTTTCCATAGCAATCAGAGAAGAAAAGTACATCAAGGGCATCCAGATAGGCAAGGAAGAAGTCAAACTATCATTATTTGCAGATGACATGATATTATACCTAGAGAACCCTAAACTCTCTACCAAAAAACTCCTAGAAACAATAGACGCATATAGTAGAGTGGCAGGATACAAAATCAACACCCAAAAAGTCAGTGGCTTTCCTATATACAAATAACGAAAGAGAAGAAAGGGATATTAAGGAAACTATTCCATTCACAATTGTGCCACAGAAAATCAAGTACCTAGGAATCAACTTACCCAAGTATGTAAAGGACCTGTACAAAGAAAACTACAAGACACTGCTCCAAGAGATAAAAGAGGACACAAGGAAATGGAAACATATTCCCTGTTCATGGATGGGGAGAATCAACATTGTCAAAATGGTAATACTCCCTAGAGCTCTGTAAAGATTCAATGCAGTCCCTATAAGGATACCGATGACATTCTTCAAAGAAATTGACCAAACGCTCCTGAAATTTGTATGGAACAATAAACCCCCCAAGGATAGCTAAAGCAATCCTCGGGGAAAAAGAAGATGGGAGGCATCACCTTTCCCAACTTCAAACTGTACTACAAGGCAGTAGTAATTAAAACAGCATGGTATTGGAATAAAAACAGACCTGTGGACCTATGGAATAGAATTGAGTATCCTGACACCCAACCTCAAACACATGATCATTTAATCTTTGATAAAGGTGCAATGAGTCTAAAATGGAGTAAGGAAAGCCTCTTCAACAAGTGGTGTTGGGAAAACTGGGCAGCGACATGTAAAAAAAATGAATTTGGACCTGTGTCTAACACCATGCACAAAAATCAGATCAAAATGGACTAAAGATCTCAATATCAGACTTGAATCCATAAAGTACATTGAAGAAAATATAGGAAAAACCCTCCACGACATGGAAGCTAAAGGCATCTTCAAAGGTGAAACATCATTAACAAAGCAACTAGAAGAAAAGATAAACATATGGGACTACATGAAACTAAAAAGCTTCTGCACCTCAAAAGAAACAGTGACTAAGATACAAAAGCAGTCCACAGAATGGGAAAGAATATTCACCCAATACCCATCTGATAAGGGGTTAATATCCAGGATATATCAGGCACTGGTAGAACTTTACAAGAAGAAAACAAACAACCCCATCAAAAAATGGGGGAGAAGAAATGAACAGAAACTTCAGCAAGGAAGAAATTCGAATGCCCAAAAAACATATGAAAAAATGCTCATCATCACTAATCATCAGAGAGATGCAAATCAAAACAACAATGAGATACCACTTTACACCACAGAGACTGGCACATATTCAAAAGAGCAAGAACAACAAGTGCTGGCGTGGATGTGGGGAAAAGGGGACACTCATCCATTGTTGGTGGGAATGCCGGCTGGTACAGCCTTTCTGGAAAACAATATGGACTTTCCTCCAAAGACTAGAAATTGAACTCCCATTTGACCCAGCCATACCACTCCTGGGAATCTACTCTGGGAAACCAAAAATACGCAGCGGAAACACCATCCCTACTTTTATGTTCATAGCAGCATTATTCACAATAGCCAGAATCTGGAAGCAACCAGAGTGCCCGAAAATCGATGACTGGATAAAGAAGCTTTGGTACATCTACACAATGGAATACTATGCAGCTGTTAGGAAAAATGAAGTTATAAAATTTGCCTATAAATGGATGGACATGGAGAAGATTATGTTGAGCGAAATTAGCCAGAAGGAGAGAGACAGATACAGAATGACTGCATTTATTTGCATGGCATAAATATATATGTACATATTATGATACCAATATCCAAGGTCAAGTGAAACATATATCAGGAGGTCTTGTCAAAGATGGAAATTATCACAAACGTGTGGGAGTCAGAGTTTAGGTAAGACAGAAAATGGAACAGGGTGCTAATAATAGTCGAGGGTACTAATGCCAACCTAGAACTGAGCATTAAATAGAGGCAAAAGGATACACATGACAACCTTTTAATGTATGTTCTATAATCCATAGTCTGGAAGGGAAGGAAAAGAGAAAGAGAGAGAAAGGGAAAGAAATAAAGAACCTGCCATGGAGCAGAGCTGGGGAAGGGGGAGGGATCCGGGGATGTTGGTGGTGGGAGATGGGCACTGGTGGAGGGACGGGTGCTGAAACACTGTATGACCAAAACCCAAACATGAACTTTTTAATTGTATATCTTTTTATTTGTATATCTCACGGTGGTATAATAAAATACTTAAAAAAATTTCAATACCTTCCAATAGTTTTCCTGGATTTTAGGTAAATCTCATTTTCTGCATAATACTTATACAACTCTTCTGTTATTTCCTAATACATGGTTACACCATTCATCTATTTCAATGTTGTTCATCTAAGAATGCCTCTGAGTACCTACTAAGGGTTTCTTGTAGTTATTTGTCATATAGTCATTTGTATGGTATTATTTATTTAACACCTCTTTGGAAGTCAAGTAGTAGACATTCATTCCAAGGTAAAATCTATAGGAAGTTAACGAGATTAGTTCATCCAAAATGGGATTGGTCAATTCTATCTAACTGGGATGCTTAGAATTCAGCAAAGCTCTTTGAGTTAAAACTGTTCTGAGTATTTTGTGTCTTGTATCTTAAATGCCCTAAAATGTATGTTTTAAGTGCTCTAAACTTTCTATTTCTCACTTAAAACTTTCTGCTTAACATGATATTACTGTTTTCTAACTTTACCTTATGTCAGCTTGTCCTCTACCAGCAGTCCCAATGTCTTCCCTTACACAGGTATTGAATAATATACTAATTTTTAATGCCCAGGTCCAATCCCTAACTCTAAAGCTACACAACATTTTCAACTGAGAATAAAATGTTACTATCTCATGGAAAAAATATCTAATCACCACTAAAGTGAGTAAGGGAAGCATTTTTCTTACATAGCATTTTGTTTTCATTTTTTATTATGATAAAAATAGTTTAAGTAACAAGATTACAATTGTGTTAACACTATGGTTTTGATGTTCAGCTATCACACTCATCTCTAACAAAATGTTCAATACAATCTGCTGACATCCATAATACCAGATGCCTTTTTATCCCATCTCTCTTCCCTCCCTCAGCTTAGCCATCAAAGACTAAGGGTCTGTGATGGTTTGATAGTATCTATTGCCTTGTTTTGTTTCTCTATCCAACACATATGAATGAGATCATGAGGTTTTCTGTCCTTTTCCTCTGATTCAATATGATAACTATGAGTTCCATCCAAGTTGCAATTAACTAGATATTTTTTTCTTTTTCTTTGTATTTTTTGGTGGGAGGGGGTGACTGAGGTACACAGAAGTGATCAAGGTTAGATCTGACTCTTTGCTCAGGAATCACTCCTTGGTGCTTAGGAAACCATATGCAGTGCTCAGAATTCTACAGGAGTCAACCATATGCTGCACCTTAACCCCAGTAATATTTTACTAGACACTACAGTTCATCATTTATTATAAATGCATAGTGTTCCATTGTGTATAAATGCCATACATTAATTATCCAGTCATTTATCATATGATGTTTGGGTGATTTGCATAGCACAACTATAGTTCTAAACATTGCAAATGAATATTGCAGTGCTTTTGTAGGACCCAGGTCTCTGAGGCATATGTTAATGCAAGGAGAACAGTGGAGTTGAAGAGATGTGCCCAGAGCTGGAGGTTCTCTTTCTTTTTAGCTATTTTTTGATGCTTGTGAAGGCATTCCATTCGGGCTCTCTTCCTCCCGCGCAGCTCAGGTTTGAGGTCGTTCATCATGTTGACTTCTCAATCTAGGTACACATAACTGCTTCATTCAGAGATGTCTGTTCCATTGAGAGTGAATGGGGCCTCCAGAACTATTTCATTTTTCATGAACAAAGTTTTGCTGAGATTCAGCTGTAGACCTATCTTTCCACATTCTCGGTCTAAGTCAGCCAGCATTTGTGCCGCTTGGGCTATTGTTTGGTGTTATTAGAATGATGTCATCAACGAAGCGGACGTGGTTTAGTTGCCCGACCGTCTATCTTCACTCCCATTCCTTCCCATAATAATTGTTGCATGATGTTCTCAAGAGTGGTGCTGAAGATTTTTGGTGAAATGGTATCAATATGCCAAACCCCTCTTTTGACATTCATGATCACTTCTTTGTAGAATGGTGAGATCCTGGTGGTGAATCCATAATACTGCTCACAAAGGATCTTGATGTATTGGCTTCGAAACACCCTGTTTGGCTAGGGCTTTGATGACCACTTCAATCTCCAAAGAATCAAAGTCTTTCTTTAAATAAATAAACGTGAGACAGATTGGCATCCTGAACTCCCCATAAACTTCAATGAGATTGGTTCACTTGAACACTTGATCACTTGAATCCCGTTATTCCTCAATTTGCTCGGGCGGGCACCAGTAACATTTCCATTGCACCCTATCACATGCCAATGTAGCCCAATGACATCTGGTTGATTCAGGAATACAAAGAGTCTCAAACCGTTTCTTCAGGGTCTTGACAAGGAAGTCTGACCATCTTGTAGGTGGGCGGCCACGAGATCCTTTGACATCATGTGGGATCCAGTCAGTAATGGCTCTAGATCAGTGGTCATCTCCAAATCACATTATATGTCCAGCCCATTTGATTTTTGATGCCTTGGCAAAAGAGACAATGTCCCTGACTCTGGAATAGCGATGGGGGTCAGAACTCCAGATTCCTTCTCTAACTTGAGTGAGGCATGATATTCCAAGCATAGCTCTTTCAATTCCTCTCTGGGAGACCCGAGTAGCATTCTATTCTCATCCTACTTTCGTAGGGCCCAGGTCTCTGAGGCATATGTTAATGCAGGGAAACAGTGGAGTTGAAGAGATGTGCCCAGAGCAGGAGGTTCTTTGTCCTTTTACCTATTTCTTCGATGACTTTGAAGGCATTCTTGTTGCTCTCTTCCTCCTGCACAGCTCAGGTTTTAGGTCATTCATCATGTTGACTTCTCGACCTAGGTACATATAACTGCTGCATTCAGAGATGTTTGTTCCATTGAGAGTGAATGGGGCCTCCGGAACTATTTCATTCTTCATAAACATAGTTTTTTTTTAGATTCAGCTCTAGACCTATCTTTCCACATTCTCTGTGAAGTCAGTCAGCATTTGTGCCACTTGGCTAATGTTTGGTCATATTAGAACGATGTCATCAGCGAAGCGGAGGTGGTGTAGTTGCTGACCATATACCTTCATTACCATTCCTTCCCATTCTAAATGTCGCATGATGTTCTCGGGGGGGTGGTGCTGAAGAGTTTTGGTGAAATGGTATCACCTTGTCGAACCCCTCATTTGACATCAATGATCACTTCTTTGTATAATGGTGAGATCCTGGTGGTGAATCCGTAATACAGCTCACAAAGGATTTTGATGTATTGGGTTTTAACGCTCTGTTTGGCTAGGGCTTCGATGACCGCTTTAGTCTCCACAGAATCAAAGGCTTTCTTTAAATCAATGAACGTGAGACAGAGCAGCATCATATACTCCCTACAAACCTCAATGAGATTGGTTACCGTGTGGATATGTTCAATTGTGCTGAATCCTTTCCGGGAGCCAGCTTGCCTGTATGGTTGTCCTTCATCTAGTGTTCTACCAATCCTCTTCAGGATGACTCATGTAAACAGCTTGTAAATGACACACAACAGGCAGATGGGGCTATAGTTGCTGATGTTGGGAATGTCTCCCTTCTTGAACAGTAGAACTGTTCTGCTGATGTTCCGTTGGGAGGGTACCTTGCATTGGGACAGGTAGCGTGTGAAGAGCTGAGCTAGTGTATTGATTAGTACTGATGGCAGATTATTCAGGTGTTTGGGTCTGACTTTGTCTGGGCCTGGTGCTGTTCCCTTCTTTACCAACAAAATGTCATGTCGGATTTCAGAAGGGAGAACGTTCGGAATGACATATCCATCCTGTGGAATTTGCTATGTGGGCAGGTGGATATGGGTATTAAAGATATCTGAGTAGAAGTCATGGATAATCTTCTCCAATGCCTTTCTGGAAGATGTGATAGATCCATCAGGGAGTCAGAGGGCAGTCATCTTGGTCTTATAGTTGGCGAAGGACAGGTGGGCATTGCGAATGCTTTTCCCAGCTTCTTCTGCATCTTCCAGTATTTCTGCTCTTCTGTCTTTGAGGTCTTCTTTTATCGCTTCTCTGCACCACTTTGCAAGCTTGGACGTTAGCATTTGGTTGCCTAAGGCTCACGCCTTGGTGCTTTGGTGAATGAGCTCAGAGTTTCTGAAGACAGGCATCCTTTTGTGTCTTTCTCTCTCTCGGCATTCTTTGCACAATCATGGAGGTGCTGAACCAGTTGGTTATATTCTTCATCGATGTCATCAATGATGTTATCTTCCCATGTTGCTGCAATGGTGCCAAAGATTTCCCAATTGGTTATCATTCTCGTAGTTCTCTTTTTAAACTTTCCAGTTTTTTTTCTCCCCCATTGTGTGAAGGAGAATTTTGCATGAAGAAGATGTTGGTCTGATCCTGTTTGGAATTTGGGGACAACAGCAACATTGCTCAGACAAAATATTCGATTGAAGATGATGTGGTCAAGTTCCTTGTGGAACTGTCCACCAGGAGATTCCCATGTCCATTGTTTCTCTTTAGCCTTCTGGAACTGTGAGATCCCATGAATGGTATTGGTGGACATAATGAACTCAGATAGTCTCTCACTCTGTTCCTTCCATTCTAGGTCATGGGTCCCGATATGGAGTTCTTCAGCTGATCTTCTCGGTCCTATCTTGGCATTAAAATCACTGAATATGATCTTGTAGAAGGTGTGAATTTTTTTTATAGAACTCCTCTAGTTCCATGTAGAATTACTCAATTTCATCTTTCTTGTATGTGGATGTTGGTGTGTAGACAATGAAGATAGAAATTTCTGGCAGAGGGCCACATCTCTTCAAGTGTAATCATCCTATCCAGTTTGTTAGGCTTTCAAATGAATCAGTGTTGACAGCCATGTTCATGTTGACAAGGACACCAACACCACTGATGCCTCTTTCGTCACATGTTCCAAGGAACAATTCTTCTACAGTGTCAAATACAGCGTGATGTGACTGATGCCTCCTCATCTCAGTCAGACTAATGATGTCGTACTTGATCTTTTGCGCTTGCACCATCAGATCCTCGATATATGCTTTGATGCCAGCAGCATACATGCATTGAAAATACAGTCATTTTAGTCCTTCTTCACTTTGGCAGCCTAGGTTGGCCATGCAGATATAGTCAATTGTGTAGAATCCTTTTCAGAAGCCAGCTTGCTCGAATGGTTACCCTTCATCTAATGTTCTGCCAATCCTGTTCAGGATGACTCAAGTGAACAGCTTGTAGATGACAGACAACAGTCAGAAAGCAGTGCAGAGAAGCGATAAATGAAGACCTCAAAGGAGTAGAACAGAAATACTGGAAGATGCAGCATGGTCGGGATAAGCATCCACTATGCCCCTCTGTCCTTTGCCAACTATAAGACCAAGATGACTGCCCTCTGACAGCCTGATGTATATATCACAACTTCCAGAAAGGCAATGGAGAAGATTATCCACGACTTCTACTCATATCTCTTTGATAGCCACATCCACTGCCCAGACACCAAATTACGCAGAATGGATATGTCGTTCCCAACATTCTCCCTTCTGAAACCCGACATGATATTTCTTCAGTAAGAAGGAAACAGCACCAGGCCAAGACAAAGTCAGACCTGAACACCTGAAGAATCTGCCTTCAGTACTCATCAATACACTGTCTCTGCTCTTCACACACTACCTATCTGAATGCAAGGTGCTAACACATTTATTTTACATTAATTTCTGATGCTCTTCCCACCAAAATCAATGACCTAAGTAAAAATAAAAAGTAAAACTGATTGGCTCAGAAACATAATCATGATGATAAAACGCCTGATTTACTGACAATACAAATCAGATAGTCACATTCTTATAAAATTGAGGTATCTCCACTTTGTTTTATTGACTAAAAATTTTATTTGCCAGTTCAATCTTTGTAAGCTCTAATGCATTGTCCTTACTTCATATAAACTTATACCCACATGACTTATACATTAAAGGTGTTTTAACTGTTTGGATACAAGCAAGAACCATTTTCATGATCATGGGATAAAGGAAAAGTTTAACGATTGTGATATAAATAGGTATTGAATTATAGGTAGAGGCAGTTCAAGAAAAAGAATTCATGTTCAATCTTCTAGGTCTTGAAGGAGAATCCTCTTCTCAAACTATGGCTGAAACTATAGGTGGCATCTTTTTGCTATGATCAACACAGAGAGAGTTATTTTCTACCTGTCTTATTTTCATCTATGGACAGATACGCCCACCAATCATCAACTAAAAAGCTTCTAGTATAGACAACACATCCTTTTGCAAGAAAAGGATGCTAATTTTTAGGAGCAATTTTGAAAAATATAGATTGTGTGACTCACCATAGCCCACCTCTTTTTATTTCTTTTAAAATAGGTCCCTTGAACAAAATAGAAAATTTTACTTCATATTTCTTTGTCAGCAAAGTGGAGGTGGTGTAGTTGCCACTTCGCTGATGACCTCTGTTTTTCTTATGACATCGTTCTAATAGCACCAAACATTAGCCAAGCAGCACAAATGCTGGCTGACTCTGACCGAGAATGTGGAAAGATAGGTCTAGAGCTGAATCTCAGCAAAACTATGTTCATGAAAAATGAACGAGTTCCAGAGGCCCCATTCACTCTCAATGGAACAAACATCTCTGAATGCAGCAGTTATGTGTACTTATGTCGAGAAGTCAACATGATGAACGACCTAAAACCTGAGTTGCGCAGGAGGAAGAGAGTGGCACGGAATGCCTTCACAAGCATCGAAAAATAGCTAAAAAGAAAAGAACCTCCAGCTCTGGGCACATCTTTTCAACTCCACTGTTCTCCTTGCATTAACATATGCCTCATAGACCTGGGCCCTACGAAAGCAGGATGAGAATGCTATTCAAGTCTCCCAAAGAGGAATCAGAAGAGCTATGCTTGGAATATCATGCCTCACTCAAGTGAAAGAAGGAACCTGGAGTTCCGACCTTCGTCGCTGTTCCAGAGTCATGTACGTGGTCTCGTTTGCCAAGGATTCAATAATCAGATGGGCTGGGCATATAATGTGATTTGGAAATGACCACTGGACTAGAGCCGTTACTGACTGGATCCCATGGAATGTAAAAAGATCACGTGGCCGCCCACCTACAAGATGGTCAGACTTCTTTGTCAAGACCCTGAATGAATGGTTTGAGGCTCTTTGTATTCCTCAAGCAACCAGATGCCATTGGGCTACAATGGCACATAATAAGGTCAAATGAAAATATTGGTGCCCGCTCGAGCAAATAGACGAATAATGGGATGTCAAGTGATCAAGTGATTTCTTTGTCAGTTATTTCATGACAAAGTCAATTTTACACGTTAGACTTCTTTTATAGATGCTTATATGTAAACATTTACAATTAGATTTAATATGACTGAAATCTGAAATAAACATTTTTGTTACTGGTTTTGGCATATCGAACACGCATCAGACAGCTTGCCAGGCTCTGCTGTGCAGACTCTATACTTTCATTACCTTGTGGGGCTCTCTCAGATGGGTGGTAGAATATTCATGGTAATTAGGAGGTATATTGCGTGGCCATGCAGCGTCTGCGCACAAAGGGGAAAGCTGGTATCTGCTCTGCCGGCTGTATCTGCATCTGTGGCTCAAGCATTCCTGGGCTTAAAATACTCTCCTCTGAAGGGGGGGGTCTCTGAAGGGTGGGTCCTTGTAGGCTTGATCCCATGGGATGTAAAAAGATCATGTGGCCACCCCCTACAAGATGGTCAGACTTCCTTGTCAAGACCCTGAAGGAATAGTTTGAGGCTCTTCATATTTCTGAATCAACCAGATGCCATTGGGCTACATTGGCACGTGATAGGGTCCAATGGAAATGTTACTGGTGCCCGCATGAGCAAATCAATGAATAACAGAATTCAAGTGATCAAGTGATGACTGAAATAACTATTTCTATTTTTTAGTTACAAAAGTCTTTTCATTATTTAGTTTTTAATTTAAATATTTTTGTTATACATCCATGAGAAATATAGTTACAAAACTGTTCATGATTGGGTTTCAGTCATACAGTGTTTAAGCACCCATCCCCTCCACCAATACACATTTCCCACCACCAATGTCCCCTGCTTCCCCCCCTTCCCCAGCCTGCCTCTATGGCAGGTACTTTGCCTCCCTCTATCTCTTCCTCTCCTGTCAGGGAACGCCGCCAGGGGTCCCCGACAGTGTCAGGACAGAGGTTCTCTTCTACCAACGAGGAAGACAGGGGAACAGATGAAAACTCATGAGTCCGGTGCAGTTCCAAAAAGGCTTTTAATAGTACAAAAGCTCTTCCACAGCACTCCAATATAATGAACAAACTCTAGCTCTGGTCTGAACTTAGACCATACAAAGAGCCTAAGTCTCCGACCAAAGAGAGAGGATCTCACCCAGAGCTGAGTCCTACCCAGAAGAAGGAGCAAAAGGCCAACGAGCAAAAGCCAAAAGCCAAAAGCAAAAGGCCCAAAGCGCCAAAAGTGAAGCGTGAAGGGGCCTCAAGTCAGCCCCTTATATACACCAAAGTAATCCAACTGGGAGGGGCATGTCAACAAAGAACTCTAAACAGAGTGTAGTGCCACACCCTTTTGCAGGTATAAACAAAGGTTATGCCAAGGTCTAATCCTTTCTACCAATATTATCTCTTATGTAAAACACTGGAGAGAGGGGGCTGGTATAAAGTAATACATCTTAACTTCATGAACTTCATGTAATCTAGATGGTACCCACAAGGTCCTTCTTATTATTATCTGTACCAGGGTGATTCTGAGTATCTTGTTCTCCTGTACTGAAAGGGTCACACTCGCCTGCTTAGAGCAAACTAGTATGATTCTTCCTATAGTCTTCCTATAGTCTCAGCGTAGCCAGGGTGGTAGTCTCCTGGTAAATTCTAACTGTCCCACGTTGGGTGCAGTGGGTATAAAGAGGAGCTGTGCCCAATCTAGAAAACATAGAAGTCTTAGTAGATGTATAAGTCAGAAGTTAGTCAATCAAGGTGACTTCTGTAACTGCCACACCCTCTAGCAGTGTTTACATAGAAGAGAGGTCTCATTAGAATGAACCTTGATTTAAGTAGATTAAGCTGGGAGTGGGCAAAACAACAAAGCTCCCAGGTTAGCTAAACCTGTCCTCCAACACTCTCCCTCTTCCTCTCCCTCTCCCATTCTCTCTCTGTTGCTCTGTCTTTCTGTCTCTCTGTCTCTTTCCCTTCCTCCCTCCTTTCTCTTACACATTTTGGCTTGCAATACATAAAATTAGGGTCATCATGTATATCCTTTAGCATAAGTTCAATGCTCAGTTCTAGGCTGGCATTGTCTTTTCCAAAGTAACTATTTCTTAAAGGAATTAAGACTTTTGTCTTGGCATGCATTCTTTTTATGTTGATCGTTTTGAAATATCAGGCAAGGATTCCCTATATATTATCTTTCAGATAACCTATATTCTCTCTATGAGGAGTCAAAAATCTTCTTATATCTATCTGACATATTTCCCTTCAACTCTTAAAATATGAGCCCTCTGGGCCCTCCCTTCTTACCTCATTTCACTCCTTCTACTGTTCACTTAAATCTGTTTCCTCATCCTTACAGACAAGGTTTTACATAACTAACACCTCTGCTACATCAGGACTTGTCTTCTTACATTCACTCATTGTCTTATCTTTTTTAAAACTCAGGTCTCTCATCTTATCACTATACCTTGATACTCTCTCCCATCTGACATTACTGTCTCTCAGATCTCATATCATATAAATTTATTTTACTCTGTTATTAGTCTTCTCTCCTTTAATGGTAACTTTGTTCTGCTCACTTCTCAATTAGCTGAGCTTTCCTTTCAACCTTCCATACTTTGGAGACAGTTCTTAAAGGTAAATAATTAACATCTGATTGCCAATTCCAGTGAACACTTTCTAAGTTGCAGCGCATGTTTTGTTTATTTGTTTTAGTTCTTTTTCTGTGCATGTTTACTTATTCTGTCGGTTTGGTGTTGATGACACCAGCATATTCAGCTCATTTTCCTTTGTCTTCTCTCTATTATTTAAGTGTTGGTGAATATTCGACTTTTGTCTTACATCACTTCTATTCTTTGAAACCTTTCATTGGTTTTCTAAGCTCATTAATGTGGCATGAAAAAAGACAAGTCTAAGTTGTCTCATTTTCATCATGACTTTCTACATTCTTATTCACACTTTTCATTTATAGCTCTGCTTTCGGTGAAATTTCACCTTTCATTATCTTTAACTTATATTGAGTCATAATTTAAAATTCAAAACAGACCCAAAATA
The DNA here is from genome assembly GCA_021461705.1 of Cryptotis parvus. NCBI lineage: Eukaryota > Metazoa > Chordata > Mammalia > Eulipotyphla > Soricidae > Cryptotis > Cryptotis parvus. The sequence continues at coordinate 64,134 of JAJIBD010000736.1, read as the reverse complement.
TATCTTTATTTTCTTCATCCATTACTCCCAGCATTAATTCTTGCGGCATCTCTATCAGTAAAGGCAATCAGAGTTTTGAGAAATTTTGTCCTTGTGTCTTTTTCTTCTTTTCTATCCCTTGTTGGTTTCTTTTTAGCCAGGGTTTATAATTCTACATCAGTTAATGTTTTCTGGTGTAAAAAATCACTGCAATAGTTAATGACAAAAATGAACAATTTAATTAGCTTATAGCATTAATTTATATTCTTTGTGTCAGCAACTTGAGGTGGGGTTAGATTAGTTGTTTTTCTGTACTTAGAATGAGTCAGTTGTGTTAACTTGAAGGTTTTAGTTCCAACCACTGACTGTCAATTTATATAATGATGTTCTCCTCATTAAGTAGTTTAACTATGGAAAGTAGTTCTAGTGGCTCATAAATACATAGGGGTGCCCCCTTGGTAAGCCCCATAATTGTAGGGACAGAATGGCACTGTACTCTCATCCTTGCATTGAAACACCTCCAAGTTAACAAACAATTACCACAGGCAACCTTTGTCCTTCTACACAACCCCTAGCGGTCTATCTTGGGCTGGATAATACTAAAGATTCGTTTTGGGGATTAAAGTTACTTGTGCAATATACTTCATGATCGTGTCTCAGAACTGAACCATCACTTAATTCTATCTTATTCTTTTGACAAAAAGCAAGCCGCAAAGCAAACTTTTTAAAAAGTGGCAAAACAAATTTCCTCTACTTGATGTAAAGGTCACAGGTATCGGTTCAAGGAGGACAGGAATTTGTGTCCAATTCCTCTAGTTTATTTCATAATTTTCCTCTGATAAATAAAACTATGCTTGGAATATATTAAGGCTTCAATGAATAGTTTCTTAATGTGAGTTTTACCAGAAATAGATACTAAAATTTCACAGCATATTATAAACTTGGGAATTGTGGATATAGCAGAGAAATTAGGAGGAAGAAACACAACTAAAAGTGGAGTACTAATAAGCTAGGTTCTGTTGGAACAGTGAAAATAATCCCCTAAAAATGTCTAGGAAATGATGAAAAATATTGGTGGAAAGCATATCAAAGTATATGCTGAAGTCTGTTGGGTACTGCCTGTTAACATGTACACAGGGTTTTCTGGCAGACTGTCTCCCAATGAGTTAGTATATAGAATACCTTAGTGAGGCTGTTTTCACGACTGAAGATACACATACACTGCTATACTAGGTCATTTCCCTGCATCACATCTCGTTGTTGGTTGTAGCTAGCCTAAGATGAAGTCTAATGGACACTGCTTGAAGTGCAGACAGAAAACAGGTTTTTCTTGTGTTTCTGTTAAGTCAATGTCTGACAAGACCTTGCCACCTTGGGCTAGTTAGGAAGACTGAATAAGCATACTGTAACACATTCTTTACTTATCATCCTCACCTAGATAGCTCTGCTGCAGATATTTTGGGTCTTGTTTGTCTCCTTCCTATCATACTTATATCCTATGCTAAAAAGTGTGGAATGTCTTTGTAGTGTAAACTATGCAAACTTAAATTTAAGTTGTATTGTCCTTTGATACTGTGGGTATATAAGAGAGTTGGGGTCCTGTATAAGCTGTCATTTAGCTACAAAGATGAGCTGCTGTCTCTTTGGCTGGTCATTATTAAAAATTAATGGAAATATGTCTTGTTCCTGAAGTCTCATCTTGCACTCCAGACCTACAGAGATCTCTCATTAACAGAAAAAACATACATATTATTATGATTTCAACTGAGGTTCAGGGAGTTTAGATATCTACTTCAAAAGAGGTTATCAAGGAACCATGATTTACAGATATTCAAATTGGTTTCAGGCTGGCATACAATGTTCCAACACCAATTCCTTTATGAGTGTTATCTTCCACCAGTGTTTCCAAACTCTTTCAAATCCCAAAGCCTGCCTACTTAACAGACAACTGTTAGCTTAATTGTTGTAGACTGAGTCTATTTTGAGGATGCCTGTCTTAAAAAACTCTCCAGCTCATTCACAAACATGGCAAGGGGCAAGCCTCAGAGACCAAATTCTAATGTCCAAGCTCTCAAAGCAGTGAAGAGAAATGATAAAGGAAGACCTCAAAGAGACAAGAGCAGAAATATTGGCCAATGCAGAGGAAGCCTGGAAAAGCATTTGCAAAGCCCACCTGTCCTTTTGCCAACTATGGCCAAGATGACTGCCCTCAGATGTCCTGATAGATCCATCACATCTTCCAGAAAAGCAATGGAGAAGATTATCCATGACTTCTACTCAGATCTCTTTGATGGCCACATCCACCAGCCACATAGCAAATTCCACAGGTTGATATGTGGTTCCCAACATTCTCCCATCTGAACTCCAACATGCCATTTCATTGGAAAAGAAGCAAACAGCACCCAGCCCAGAGAGAGTGAGACCCAAACACCTGAAGAATCTTCCATCAGTACTCATCAATTCATTGACTTGGCTCTTCACACGCTACCTGTTTAAATGCAGGAGTGCCATTCCAATGTAAAACCATCAGGAGAGTTCTACTGTTCAAGAAGGTAGACATCCATGACATTGGCAACTGCCTGTTGCCTGTTATCTGCCTGTTGTCCTTCATCTACAAGCTGTTCACTTGAGTCATTCTAAACAAGATTGGCAGAACATTAGATGAAGGACAACCATGCGAGCAAGCCGGCTTCCAAAAAAGGATTCAGCAAAATTGACCATATTCACACGGTAACCAAGCTCATTGCTGTATATAGGGAGTTCAACATGCCACTCTGTCTCATGTTCATTATTTAAAGAAAGCCTTTGATTCTGTTGAGACTGAAGTGGTCATTGAAGCACTAGCCAAACAGGGCGTTCAAACCCAATACGTCAAGATCCTTCATGAGCTATACTATGGATTCACTACCAGGATCTCACTATTCTAGAAAGAAGTGATCATTGATGTCAAAAGAGGGGTTCGGAAGGGTAATACCATTTTACCAAAACTCTCAGAGCCACCCTCGAGAATGTCATGCAACAATTAGAATAGGAAGGAATGGGAGTAAAGATAGAAGGTCGGCAACTACACCACTTCTGCTTTACTGATGACATCATTCTAATAACACCAAACATAGCCAAGAGGCACAAATGCTGGCTGACTTCAACCGAGAATGTGGAGAGATAGGTAAGTTCTGCAGCAGAATCTCAACAAACAATGTTCCTGAAAAATGAACTATTTCCAGAGGCCCCATTAACTCTCAACGGAACAAACGTCTCTGAATGCAGCAGTTATATTTACCTAGGTCGAGAACTCAACATGATGAATAAACAACCTAAAGCCTAAGCTATGTAGGAGGAAGAGAGTGGCATGGAATGCCTTGAAGAGCATTGAAGAAATAGCTATAAAGACAAATAACCTCTAGCTCTGGGCACATCTCTTCGACTCCACCATTCACCCTGCATTAACATATGTCTCAGAGACCTGGGCCCTAAGAAAGCAGGATGAAAATGCTATTGAGGTCTCCCAAAGAGGTTTCGAAAGAGCTATGCTTGGAATATCACACCTCACTCAAGTGAGAGAAGGAATCATGAATTCTGACCTCCGTAGATGATCCAGAGTCAGGGAAGCTGTCTTGTTTGCCAAGGCATCGAAAATCAGATGGACTGGGCATGTAATGCCATTTGGAGACGACCGCTGGACTAGAGCCATTACCAACTGGATCCCATGGGATGTCAAAAGATCACATGGCTGCCCATCTACATGATGGTCAGACTTCTTCATCAAGACCCTGAATGAATAATTTGTGGCTCTTTGTATTCCTGAAGCAATCAGATGCCATTGGGCTACGCTGGCATGTGATAGGGTCAAATGGAAATATTACTAGTGCCCAATCGAGCAAATCGATGAATAACAGGATGTCAAGTAATCAAGTGATCAAGACTGAGTCTCATGTTTTCACTGTTGTTGGCATCTTGATTTACATATGTAGATATATCAAACATCCACCCCAGTACTGTGACCCAGGTCCCTGAACTTTCCCCTGCTACATCCCATCTTACTGACTCCTTGATTTTTTTTTTTATTTTTGGTGTTCTTCTTCCTATACTCTAGAGTCAGAGTGACCTAGGCATCCCAATTTAATGCCTTGGTCAGTTAACCTATATAACACAGGTAAATGAGTTCATGTTTTGTTTTATTTTGTCCCTTTGAAATACTTCACTTAATATGATATCCTTTAGTTCTATCAAATATCAGTTAATTCCATGTTTTGATAATTATTTATAGCTCCATAATATTTAATACACATAAATACCATACATTCATTATTCGCTTATCTGTTATTAGGCATCTAGTTCCTAATGTTCATAACCAAGTTATTGTAAAAACTGCTATTGTGTAACAATGTGCATATGCCATAATAAACTAATGTTTTTGTGTCCTTGGGTGGGTAGCCCAGAAGTGGTATTGATGTCATATTTCAGTTCAATTTTTACTTTCCTGAAAAGTCTTCATACTGCTTTATATAGGGGTTGAACCAAACATAATTCCCATTAGCAGTGGATGAATGATCCAGTTTTATGAATCCTCAGAAATACATATTGTTGCCATGTTTTTGATGTATACCATTCTCACTGATGTGATATTATAAATCATTTATCCTGATTTGTATTTTATGAATGAAAAGTAATGAGAAGTACTTATTAGCCATCCTTCTGTCTTCAGAGAAATGTCTGCTCTTTCCCAATTTTATGGACTTTTTGGATTTTTCTGTTGTAGAGATTTGTGTTTGTTTTAAACCACATTTTTATTTCCCCTTCCAGAAATACCTTCTTTCGCAGTTTCTTCTTTCATGAATCCATCAATTGGATTATAAGACTCAACAAATTTCACAATGCTAGAAATAACATACGATGTTTGAGAGTCTCTGGAAAGCCTTAGAAGACAGTCACTCTTTTATTTGTGGGATATAAAAAATTTGTATAATACCAATATCTAAGGCCAGGCAAAACATGGATCAGGCAGTCTTGTCAGTGGGTGGAATCTACTGCAAGTTTGTGGGAGTCAGAGGTTAGGTAAGGCAGAGAAAGAATAGTGCACAAATAATTGTTGGAAATGATAATACCAGCCTAGAACTGAGCATTGAATGTAGGCAAAGGGATATACATGATCACATCCAAATGTATGTATTGCAAGCTGATGTAGGCTGGCAGAAAGAGGGTCCCCAAGGCAATGAAGTTTCACCCTAAGGCTCCCAGAATCACCTCTTTGGAAATCGGAACCAAGACTTGATGAGACCTATTAACCTTCAGTAGACCTTGAGGAATATGGATCAACCTGTTTCAGCCTAGTCCTTAATCTGGTACATTTCAGGACAGAAATTCCAGCAAGAATAGAACTAAAAAAGGGAGATTTTCAAAGAAGAGCACTCCCAAAATCTCCCTTGGAGATTTTGGCAACAGCCCTAGCAATGGATTTTAAATGTTGAGGCCCCATATTGAAGTAACTTGGGAAGAAATCTATAAAACCATCCTGACCAAAGGATGAGGTGCATATGCTGCCTGAGTCCATATGCTGCTTGAACCCACATGGCCGAGCACATATGGGGCCCAAACACATGTGTCACCCAAGCACGTGTGTCACCCACATCTTCCCTCTTGAGGTGGTATTCTCTCTTTCCTTCCTTCTTCCCCATCCAAAAACCTCCATAAAAATATGTTCTTACTTCACTGCTTGTCTACTCCTGAATTTTTTTTTCTGAGAGGAAGATAAGAATCCTGAGTAAACCTTTGGTAAGGCCTAGGACTGACATTCCTTTCCTGCAAAGAGCAATTCCTCGCTCGAGCCTGAGTCCATGGCTCCCCGAGAAATCTCGGTTTGTGGGGATCAACTCTCCTGACTAGAGATCAAGCGGACATCAGGTGTGGCTTGATGGCCACCTGGTGGGGCTGGGGGGCTCAGGCCCATGCCGTGCAGGGGGCTCATCGCAGACTTTATCAGTCCTTAGACTACCCAGTGGACCCCGGTGGCTGGGGAGAAAGTGACCATCTCTCTCCCCTTCCTACCTCACATGAGCCACCCATGAGGCCCACCTACATCAAAGCCTCTCTGTGTAAGGGAGGAAGAGAGAGAGTAGAGGCAAAAGTGCCTGCCATAGATGCATACTCGGAGGTGGGGGGAGAAAATCAGGGCATTGTTGGTGGAAATGGGCACTGGTGAAGGGATGGGTGCTAGAAGATTGTGTGATTGAAATCCAAACATGAACATCTTTGTAATTGTATATCTCCCAGTGGTATAAGAAAAAAAAAAAGAAGACAGTCACAGTAAAGATCTTTAAAATTAGGGATAATATAACGTGCTACTGTAGAGAATGAATTGTTTGAAAAACAACTTGTGGCATGCTGTTGTGCCATGGCAAAGACTGAGAATTACTTTAGGGTGTTAACAGATGTCCTGATATCCTAATATGAGGTTGGTACAGCAGGAATCCATTTTTTAGAAATACCCAAGAAAAAGCATAAAGGAATCTTCAAAGATAAAACACCACTAACAAAACAATTAGAAGCAAAGATAAACATATGCGACTACATGAAACTAATAAGCTTCTTCACCTCAAAAAAAAAAAAAAAAAAAAAAAAACAGTCCACAGAATGGGAAAGAATATTCATCCAGTATGCATCTAATAAGGTTTTAATATCAGGATAAATCAAGCACTGTCAAAAAATGGAAAAGAAAAAAGAAAAAAAAAAAAAAAAAAAAGAAATCCAGAATGGATAAAAGGCATAAGAACATATGCTCATCATCACTAATCATCAGGGAGATGCAAATCAAAACAACAACGAGGTATCATTTCACACCACATAAACTGTCACACATCCAAAAAAAGCAAGAAAAACAGGTGCTGGCGTAGTAGGAAGATAGGTGAGCTCATCCATTGTTGGTGAAAAAGTGAAGTGCTTCAACTTTTTTGGAAAAGAATATGGATATTCCTCAAAGAACTAGAAATTGAGCTCCCTTTGACCCAGTCATAACGCCTCCTGGGAAAATACCCTGGGAAGACAAAAAACACTCACTGGAAACACTACCTGCACTTTTATTTTCATAGCAATACTATTTACAATAGCCAGAATGTGGAAACATCCAGAGTGCCTGAGAACAGATGACTGGATAAAGAGACCTTGGTACATCCATACAACAGAATACTATGCAACTGTTAGTAAAATGAAGTTATGAAATTTGCCTACAAATGGATGGACATGGAGAGGATCAGGCTGAGATAAATTAGCCAGAAGGAAAATGACAGATATAGAATGACAGCATTTATTTGTGGGATACAAATATATATATATATATATATATATGTATATATATATATATAATCATTATGCATTCATTACTGCTTGATTTTTCCCCCTAAACTTTATGTAGGAATTGGTTAAGAATCAAAAATTCATGAATGGGTAAATTTATAAAACTTATAAATTTGTGGCTGGCACAGCTGGTAGGTGTTTGTCCTTCATACAGCTGAACGGGGTTAGATCCCTAGCACCACAGATGGCACATTTAGTCACACTAAGAATGACCCCTCAGTTCAGAGCCATAAGTAATCCCAAAAACCACAAACAAGAAGACTTTTAGAATTTCTTGGATGCCATGCTAATAAAATTCACTTATTCATTTTTCTTGAGAATTTTTCTTATGGGTTACATACAATCACTATTAACTACGTTTATAAACAATGACATAATGAAAAATGTTCTGAACCTTTACAAATATTAACTAATCATATGTATATATTTGATAGAAAACCATAGGAAATAATAATGTAATTTTAGAGAATAATATTGTAATTATAAAAAGCATAGAGAATAATATTATAATCATTATCACTGAAGGAAATGTTACAGTGTTGAAGTCATATTTTAATGCTTTGCAGAATAATACTTTTTTTAAAAATATTTGTATTATACCACCATGAGATAATTACAAAACTATTCATGTTTGGGTTTCTGCCATACAGTGTTCCAGCACCCATCCCTCCACCAGTACACATTTCCTACCACCAGTGTCCCAATTCCCTCCCCACTCTCCCTTGCCTGCCTCTATGGCAGGTTCTTTATCTCTTTTCTCTATTTCTCTTTCTCTCTCTCTTTCCCTTCCTTCTCTTACATACTGTGAATTGTAATACCTATACTTAGAGGTTATCATGTGTTTCTTTTGCCTGCATTTAATGCTAAGTTCTATGTGGTAATAGCACTTTTGACAATTATTGCACACTGTTCCCTTATCTGTCTTACCTAACCTCTGTTCCCACACATTTGTGATAATTTCCACCTTTGATAAGACCTCCTGATTCATGTTTTGCTTGACCCTGGATGTTGGTATCATAATATGTATATATGTATGAATATATATGTGTCATCAGTCAATCATCAATAGGGTGAGAGAAGGTATTAAAACAAGGGATTAAGGCAGGGTGTGTGCTTAAACCTAAACAGGTCAGGTGGTGCATCTTATGTGCTTGGCTACATCTCCCCCTTTTCTGTTTGTTAAAAATTGAGATGGTGTGTTAAAATTCGCAAATATTTATCTGTTTATATTCCACAAGAGACGGGAATTATAGATTAGAGTTTATCAGCCAATTATTTAGAAGTGGCTGTTATTTTGTATAGACTCAGCAAAGGGTGTAAATTCTTAACCTAGATTAAATTCAGAGCAGGGTGACCTTTGCCAGTAAACATTTGGTTATACATTTCAGCAGCAGGCTTCAAAGCAATCTTTAGTTTGCCTAATCCCAAAGGGTCTTTCTTCCGAGTCTTAAGGGAAGTAAAGTCTTCCTTTCCCTCATCTTTTGTTAGTGACTGTCGTTGTAGGATATAATGCTTGAGTTCTTGGCGCTCTTGAGCCCCAAGTTGTTTCAAGGGTAACACTAAGCTTGTCTTGGTTCTGTGTTGCTAGGGTTGCACTAGCCTGGCCTTGCAATTAAATCAAGAAAAGTAAATAAATAATGAATTTAGATTTTAGTAAGTGATAAGCAATACTTTTTTTCAAATTGTAATTAAAATGTGATATTAAAATATTTTTAATTAGACAATTTCTGTTATGTTCTTATAAAGCAGGAAGATGATCTAAGATCTAACCACATGCATGGCAGAGCCTGGCAAGCCTCCTGTGTCGTATTTGATATGCCAAATACCAGTAACAATTATAGACCTCATTCCCATGACCTGATGGAATAGTTTGAGGCTCTTTATGTTCCTGGAGCAAACAAATACCCTTGGGCTCTACTAGCATTAGACAGGACATATGGAGATGTTACTGGTGCCTGCTCGAGCAAATCGATGATGAACAGGAAGACAGTGATACAATGATTTATGTCATGCAAAAAAATGCAATCATTCTATGTCTGTCTCTCTCCTTCTGGCTTATTTCACTCAATATGATCCTCTCCATGTCCATCCATTTATAGGCAAATTTCATAACTTCATTTCCTCTAACAGCTGCATATTGTTTCAGTGTATATATGTACCAAAGTTTCTTTATCCAGTCATCAATTCTCAAGCACTCTGGTTGTTTCCAGATTCTGGTTATTGTGACCAATGCTCCAATGCTGCTATGAACATAGAAGTAGGGATGGTGTTTCTGCTTTATGTTTTTGGCTTCCTAGGGTATATTCCTTTTCTCACTTTAGAATTTACCATCATACTTTTTGGGGCTTTATAACTCCATGTGCAAGTATTTATAAATATATAATTTTGTAAGTTTTTTTTTGCTTTGTTTTGTTTTAAATTTTTTATTGTACCACCGTGAGACATACAATTACAAAGGTGTTAATAATTGGTTCTTGGTACTTGGTACCTGCCATGGAGCAGGGCTGGGGAGGGGGAGGGAACCGGGGACGTTGGTGGTGGGAGATGGGCACTGGTGGCGGGTGGGTGCTGCAACACTGTTTGACCAAAACCCAAATATGAACTTTTTAATTGTATATCTTTGTAATTTTAAAAATAAAAAAAAATTTAAAAAAAGTTTAAAAAAAATAATAATTGGTTCTTGGTAATACAGTATTCCAGCACCCATCCCTCCACTAGTGCCCCATTTCCACCACCAATGTACCCCACCCCCTCCCACCCACCCCAGGCTGTCTCAATAGCAGGCAGCCCTGCTTCCACTCTTTCTCTCTCTGTCTCTCTCTCTGTCTCTGCATCTCTCTCCCTCTTCTTTTACACATTGTGGCTAGCCCTGCAGATATTTAGAGTTATCACTTAAGTCTCTTTGTGTATATTCAATGGTGATTTTTAATCTGCCATTACCATTTCCCACATTTAGTAAGACACTGGTATCTATTTATATCCTATTAATTAATGCAGTCATTCTATATCTGTCCTTTTCCATCTGACTAATCTAACTCAGCATGATAGTCTCCATTTCCATCCATTTGCAGTGAAATTTCATAATTTAATCTTTTCTGGCAGCTGCATAGTATTCCATAGTGTAGATGAACCACAGTTTCTTTAGTCAGTCCTCTGTTCTCGGGCATTTAGGTTGTTTCCAGATTCTAGCTATAGTGAATAACGCAGAGATGAATAAAGAAGTACAGATAGTGTTTCTGCTATGTGTTTTTCGGTCTCTCTGGTATATTCCCAGGAGTGCTATTGCTGGTACATTGAAGAAAACAAAGGAGAAGCGCTCTACAACATCGATACCAAATGTATCTTTAAAGACGACACACCACTGACCAAGCAAATGGAAGCAAGGATAAACAAATGGGATTATATAAAATTGAAAAGCTTCTGCACCTCAAAAGAAACGGTGACCAAGATACAAAGACAACCCACAGAGTGGGAAAGGATATTCACCCAATACCCATCTGACAAGGGGTTAATATCCAGGATATATCAGGCACTGGTAGCACTTCACAAGAATTTTGTAAGTTTTAAAAAGTTAAGACATACCACATGGTAATATTATGTCTGTAACTTGTTGTATTCAGTATAAGTTAATACATATTTTTATTGATTAAAAGATTGGTCCAGTGAGATATACAATTACAAAGATGTTCATGTTTGAGTTTTGATCATACAATATTCCAGCACCCATCCCTCCACCAGTACCCATTTCCTACCACCAATGTCCCTGATTCCCTCCCCCTCCACTAGTCTGCCTCTATGGCAGGTTCTTTATCTCGTTCCTCTCTCTTTCTCTCTCTCTCTCTCTCTCTTTATCTCTTCCTTCTCTTACATATTGTAGATTGTAATATGTACACTTAGAGGTTATCATGTGTATCTTTTTGCCTGTATTTAATGCTCAGTTTCAGGTTGGTATCAGCACTTTCGACAATTATTAGCACACTGTTACCTTCTCTCTATTACCTAACCTGAGTTCCACACGTTTGTGATAATCTCACATAATTGATAAACAGAAAATCAATAAAGGTATGAAAAATGTAAATAAAGATGCAAATAGCAGTTTCAAAAAATACTGGGCCCTGGGGGCGGGAGCGATACCCCAGAGGGTAGGGTGTTTGCCTTGCACGCGGCCAGCCTGTGCTGGCCCGTGTTCGATCCCCGGCATCCCATGCGGTCCCCCGAGCACTGCTAGGAGTGATTCCTGAGTACAGAGCCAGGAGTAACCCTGATCGTCGCCGGGTGCGACCAAAAAAAAAAAATACTGGGCCCCCTGGGATGAACCCAGAGCCATGGCAGAGCCTGGCAAGCTACCCCTTGTGTATTTGATATGCCAAAAGCAGTAACAATAATGGACCTCATTTCCAATGAATGGAAATGAAATTTACTGGCACCCACTAGAGCAAATCAATGATCAACTGGACAACAAGTGATACAAGTGATTCTTGCATTTTAAAACTTATGAGCGCTTATTTTAAAATTTATTTTAATTGTTACTGTTCCATAACCAGCAACTCTTGTATGCTCTATGATGTTTTATTCTCACTAGAAGCACTAACTGTTATTTTGCAACATATGAGACTCAGCACATCCTGCCTAATGCATGTGGTGCAGAATGTATGACTGCCTCAGAAGAATGACTCTCTCTTTGCTCTTCTCTCTCCTCTCTCTTCTCTCTCTTATCTTCTCTCTCTCTTTACCTTGTGATTACTGTTTCTCAGAAGGTCTCTCATTTATTAGCTGTGCAGGAGACAACTAGGTCCAGACTGAAACAGAAAGTTTATAGTAATTATTGATTCTATTACACAATTGTTTGCCAATAGCTATATAATATAAAGATTTAAAGTACTCAAAATCCCTAAATTATTTATATTTTATTGAACCACCATTAATTATAAACTTACAAAGATATTCATGATTGAGTTTCAGGCACACAGTATCCAACATCAGTCCCTTCCCCAGTGTCTTCTACCTTCACCAGTGTCCCCAGATGACCTCCCATCCCCTGATGTGAGATATATCTATCAGGCCACATGCTGAGACAAGAGCGCAGGAATAGGACAGCTTATTTATTATTTGGTCAGGAGGGCCAGTGTTCTTTTGGCAGCTGACGATTTTCTCAGAGACTCAGAGACTTATATATTTAATTATATCAGATAACAGACCCAACTAGTGTCAAGAGTAAATGATTTACACTAGTATAGAGAACAAAGTATTACATGTGGTCATCATAAAAAGAAACAGATGTCCCATTCTATCATTTGAGAATAGAGGTCCTATTTTTCTATAGGTCTTTTCATATACATACCAAAAAACAGGATATAAGGAGGGAAAGGGAAAGGCTCAGTAGATCTGAATTGAGCAGGAGACAAGCAGGCGGGAATGCTTTCAAGGCTAAGTGTCCTAAGGGATACCAAAGGGAGGAGGTGTAACTGCAGGGTACAGGTGTTAAAATTTGACATCATTAATAGCCCCAAATGGCAAGTCCTTATCTGGTTATGCTTCTAGAGACAGGATCACAAGGTTGGCCCCTGGTTCTGTCAGGTTTGCAAACAGCCCCGTTATCTGGTTCTGCCTTTGGGTCAAAGCAGCTTCCCTTAGTCTCACGCCATATGTGGCTAGCTTTCGGCCAATACCCCCTACTTCTATGGCAGGATCACTTGATCACTTGATCCTGTAATTCGTCGAATTGCTTGAGCAGGCGCCAGTAACATTTCCGTTGGACCCTATTACCGCCAATGTAGCCCACCATCTTGTAGGTGGGCAGTCACGTGATCTTTTGACATCCCTTGGGATCCAGTTGGTAATAGCTCTAGTCCAGTGGTCATCTCCAAATTGCATTACATGTCCAGCCCATCTGATTTTCGATGCCTTGGCAAACGAGACAGCATCCCTGATTCTGGAATAGCTACGGAGGTCAGAACTCCGGATTCCTTCTCTCACTTGAGGGAGGCATGATATTCCAAGCACAGCTCTTTCGATTCCTCTCTGGAAGACCCGAACAGCATTCTCATCCTGCTTTCGTAAGGCCCAGGTCTCTGAGGCGTATGTTAATGTAGGGAGAATGGTGGAGTCAAAGAGCTGTGCCCGGAGCCGGAGGGTCTTTGTCCTTTTAGCTATTTCTTCAATGCCTTTGAAGGCATTCCATGCTGCTCCCTTCCTCCTGCACAGCTCAGGTTTGAGGTCATTCATCATGTTGACTTCTCGACCTAGGTACACATAACTGCTGGATTCAGAGATGTCTGTTCCATTGAGAGTGAATGGGCCCTCTGGAATGAGTTCATTTTTCATAAACATAGTTTTCTTTATATTCAGCTGTAGACCTATCTTTGCACATTTCGATCGAAGTCAGCCAGCATTTGTGCTGCTTGGCTAATGTTTGGTGTTATTAGAACAATGTCATTAGCGAAGCAGAGGTGGTATAGTTGCCGACCATCTATCTTCACTCCCATTCCTTCTCATTCTAATTGTTGCATGATGTTCTCAAGGGTGGCGCTGAAGAGTTTTGGTGAAATGGTATCACCCTGCCAAACCCCTCTTTTGACATTATTGATCACTTCCTTGTAGAATGATGAGCTCCTGGTGGTGAATTTGTAATAGAGCTTATGCAGAATCTTGATCTATTGGATTTGAGCACCCTGTTTGGCTAGGGCTTCTATGACTGCTTCAGTTTCTACAGAATCAAAGGCTTTCTTTAAATCAATGAATGTGAGACAGAGCGGCATCTTGAACTCCCTACAAATCTCAATGAGCTAGGTTACAGTGTGGATATGGTTGATTGTGCTGAATCCTTTTCAGAAGCCAGCTGGCTCCCATGGATGTCCTTCATCTAGTGTTCTGCCAATCCTGTTCAGGATGATTCGAGTGAACAGCTTGTAGATGACAGACAACAGGCAGATGGGTAAATAGTTGCTGATGTCATGAATGTCTCTCTTCTTGAACAGTAGAATTGTTCTGCTTGTTTTCCATTGGGAGGGCACCTTGCATTCAGACAGGTAGCGTGTGAAGAGCCGACCTAGTGTATTGATGATGAGTACTGACAGCAGATTCTTCAGGTGTCCGGGTCTGACTTTTTCTGGGCCTGGTGTTGTTACCTTCTTTACCGAAGAAATGGCACATCGGTTTTCAGAAGCGAGAATGTTGGGTGTTGGGGAAGTCGCTGGGGTCCCCGAGAGTGCTGGGAAGCAAGTTCCCTTTTACCTCCGAAGTCAGCGCGGGAGTGGATGAAGACCCAGGAATCCGATGCAGTTTTAAAATGCTTTACTTATCACAGGTTCAGGCATACAAATCAGCATTACAAAAACCCAGTGCTTAGGATTCCTGGGTAGAACCCCAGCCACATGTAAGCCAGATGGCGGCCACCACGGTGTAAGGCCCTGTAAGGAGGAGACAAAGACAAAACTCCCAAGAAGGGTGCAATCTCACAAAAGAGAGAGCCCAAAAAGAGAATGAGAGATGAAGCAGGCTAGTGCTAGTTTTGTACCCCCTACATCTCAGACCTCCCACTCTTATAGGAAGCAGGGAGGGTCAAATGCCCTTAGGTAATTTCTTCCAGCACCTCACTGAGGCCCTATTATATGCTAAAGTTTTGAGCCAAGATCTGCCTGGAAATGCCTTTATAGGGTAGAGAAGGGGGTGTCTGAGATAGCATGTCTCTGTTCCAAAGACTAATACTAATGCCAGTTAAATATTTCTCCAAGCCTTCACAAGAGTCTCGTCTACTTCACAGTAATTTTGTATTTTAGTTGCCTTTGAGTTATCAGGGAGCCATGCTTGCTTGCTTGGAGGCAAACAGCATTTCTCTCTGGTCTAATTACTTAGAGATCCAATGAGGCCAGGCAAATATGCTGGTAAGATCTAGCTAGTCCCACAATGATTGTGGTAGCATGAGAGAATATTTATACCCGCCAGTACAGAATACATGGTCAGATAAACTGCCACATTTAAACTATCCCTCTATCTACAAAGTGATTTGCAGGATGCAATCCAGGGCACACGCAGAGGCTTTTACGCTTTTAGGTGTCCTGCAACAGTTGGAATGATATACCCATCATTTGGAATTTGGTATGTGGGCAGGTGGACGTGGCTATCAAAGAGATCTGAGCAGAATCATTGATAATCTTCTACATTACATTTTGGAAGATGTGATAGATCCATCAGGGTGTCAGAGTGCAGCCATCTTGGTCTTATAGTTGGCTAAGGACAGGCGGGCAGTGAGAATGCTTTTCCCAGCTTCTGCTGCATCTTCCAGTATTTCTGTTCTTCTCTCTTTGAGGTTTTCCTTTTTTAGCTTCTCTGCACCACTTTGCAAGCTTGGTTTTAGCATTTAGTTGCCTGAGGCTCGTGCCTTGCCACGTTGGCAAATGAGCTCGAGAGTTGCTGAAGACATGAGTCCTTTTGTGTCTTTCTCTCTTTCGATATTCTTCGCACAATCATGGAGGTGCTGAACCAGTTGGTTGTATTATTCATCGATGCCGTCAATGATTGTATCTTCCCATGTTGCTGCATTGGTGTCAAAGAGTTCGCAGTTGGTGGTCGTTCTGGGAGTTCTCTTCTTAAACTTTGCAGCCTTTTCTCCACGTTGAGTGAAGTAGAATTTTGCACGAAGGAGATGGTGGTCCGATCCTGTTTGGAATTTCTGGATGACAGCAATATCGGTCAGACAAAACCATCAATTGAACATGATATGGTCAATTTCATTGTGGAACTGTCCACTAGGGAGATTCCCATGTCCAACGTTTCATTTCAGCCTTCTGGAACTGTGTGTTCCCATGAATGGTCTTGGTGGACATGATGAACTCAGGTAGTCTCTCACCCTGTTCGTTCCATTCTAGGCCATGGGTCCTGATGTGGAGTTCTTCAGTTGATCTTCTCGGTCATATCTTGGCATTAAAATCACTGACTATGATCTTGTAGAATGTTTGATCTTTTTTATATAACTCCTCCAGTTCCATGTAGAATTTCTCAATTTTATCTTCCTTGTATATGGATATTGGTTCATAGACAATGAAGATAGAAATTGCTGGCCGTGGGCCACATCTCTTCAAGTGTTCGTCCTTGTCAACACAAACATGACCGTCAACATTGATTCATTTGAATGCCTAACAAACCAGATAGGACTTTACACTTGAAGAGATACACATGGCAGGATTATTAGCCCTTTTAAGTTTTCCCAGTGTTCCTTCCCTAAGTTATGCCATCTGCCTGTGTCTCATGGCAGGATTCCTGCTGAAGATCAGTTCTCCTCCTCTTCATTTCTTGCAAGTTGCTGCTGTATAGATGGATCTGAAGATATTTTTATTTGTTTGCTTCTAACCTCTGCTTGCAACAAAATAGTTTTTGATACAGGAAAATACATTTTAATGAGAAGCAATTCAAAGTAAACCATAAGAATGTATAAGCTTTCATTTAGTAATAATGACATAATTATGAAATTCCTGCAGAAAATTAACATAATGCCTTAAAATAATCAATAAATTCACAATTTACATTAAACAATAGATTTGCTGATGAACAAAGGATTTCTCATGCTAAATTATTTCTTTCCTTTGAAAAAACTAGTGTTCTCCGAATATACTTCAAGGCCCAAACAAAATGGAGAAAATACATTTGCATACTGATGTTCCTTGTAGCACTATACACAATTGTCCAAGTCTGGAAACAAACTAAGTGTCCAAGAATTATGGCTGGATAAGAAAAAACTATGCTATATATACACAATGGAATATAACTTAGCCCTAAGAAAAATAATGTCATGCAATTTGCTGCTATATGGAGTGACCTGGAAAGTATCATGTTGCTTGAAGTTAGAGTGAGAGAGACTGAGATAGAATGATTTCTCTCATGTGTGGACAATAGAGCCAGGGAAATGAATGTCCAAGAGTGGAAACAAAGAACATGAGAGCTAGTAGTCAATAGGAAATATACTACCTGAAGACTGGGAGACAGGACAGTGCAGGGTAAACAACTATAGTAGATAGAAGAGCTAATGGGGGAGGAAGTATTGCTTACAGGTGGCAAGTGTTTTGCATGAAACCCTATCAGTAACAATACAGTAAACCACAATCAAAAATGAATATGTATTTAAAAATGTATCTCTTGTAGAAGGAAGCAAAGGAGGGAAGTGGAAATTGGTAGAAGAAATTGATAAAGGGATTGGTTGAAACAATGTATGCCTGAAACTCAATTATAAATAGCTTTGTAATCTTACGGTGACTTTTAAACATCTGCTTGGAGGGGTGTAAATTATTGTGTTAGTGACTGGAGCTATATCACTGGGGTCAGTGTGCATGTACCTGATCCTTGCACCACATGGCCTACAGAGCATTGCTAGAATGCCCTTGGGGGAACATCCTGCTGATGACTGCCTGTCAGGGCTCCAGCAAGCACTGATCATCAGCCCCTAGTACTAACTGCCAGCTAGGTGGATAGAGTAACTCTGGAGTGTCCCTTTGTTCCATCCTGGCCATGTATAATAGGCCCTTATATACTTTATATTTATATTTGCATTGAAATCTTTATTAGGACAAATGCAGGATGATCTCACTCATCTATGGTTTGTAGAGAAGCAACATGAGAGAATAGACCATACTGAATGATGGAAACCCTTGGCCTTTGGCTACAAAACAGATTACTAAGCATGAGGTGGCAGGGCTGTGTTTAAGTGGGGGGGTCGTTGACAGGAATTTGGGATGAGATACACAAGAAGTAAATTTAGGACATTGATGAAGATCATGGGCCTTAAATGCTGGTCAAGGTGCTGTAACTATGTACATCAAATCACTAGCACTTGTAACTTAAGCTATAATTAAAGTAAAAACTTAAAAAAACCCAAAGTTTTGAGAATTAACAAAGTTCTTATTAATACAACTACTTCTGGGCTATTGAGAATAGAGGAGGAAGGTGCTTGTCTTGTATGAGGCTGATGAACAATGCAGCTTTGGTTCTCAGAATATCCAGAGTGAGAGCTCCTTTCCCTCATGCAGCCAATGCAGCTTTGTTTTCAGAATCGAGAGAGAGAGAGAGAGAGAGAGAGAGAGAGAGAGAGAGCTTTCTCTTATGCAGCCAACCCCCACCACCACCAACTGAGAGATCCCTGAGGACAGACCAGAAGAAAACCCTGAGGACCAGCTTGGTTCTAAAACAAACAAAATACACAAACCAATTGTAGGATGATTCCAATTGAAGTAGTGCATTTTCTCAAATTACAATAGATTATAAAGAGTAAGATGTGTACCCTCTAATGTAGTCAGTTGAAGATGGAATGCACAATCGCAAAAGGTGCACAGAGGAGCCTGAGGGCCATTCTTTAGTAACTATTATGGACCTCAGTTCCATAACCTGAAGAATGATTTCGGGCTCCTCCTGTCCCTGTAGCAAGTAGATGCCCTTGGGTTGCACTTGCTTGTGACAGGACTAATGGAGATGTTACTAGTGCCCACTCGAGCAAATCGATGAACAATGGGAAGACAGTGACAGTGAATTGAATCACTGTGAGATACAGTTACAAAGTTGTTCATGGTCGGGTTTCAGTCATACGGTGTTTCCCTCCACCAATGCACATTTCCCAATACCAATGTCCCCAGATTCCCTCCTGCCACCCTTCTCCAGACTGTCTTTATGGCAGACAGATCCCAGGTTGGATGCATGCAAGGCAGTTCCATAATAACTTATATACCTTTGACCCCTCAACATTTTAATATAAATAATTACTATATTTTATGTTACTATGTAGACTGTTACTGTTACTAAACTATATATGCATGTTTTTCTAATGAATATTAAGATAGTTGATTATAAACCTTTAAAAAATTTTTAAGACAATCTTAAGCCCACCTTGTCAGAGCCCCACCTATAGAGAAGCCTATTTCAAGCCCAGGTCTGCTGGTCTCGGAGCCTAAAGTCAACGAGCTTCCATAGAGATGGAGCTAGGGTCCCTTCCTCCACCTCTGTCCTGTCCATGGAGCTGGTGAACCCGCACATGAACTGCTCCCAGACTGTCAGCCATGAATCAGAGACAGAGATACATGGGGCAGAGCTGTTACTGGCTCTCCCCATTGTGCATGGCCACTTTTGCGACCACGCGGTTCATCAGTAAATACAATAACTGAGAGCCTACCTACTACCGAAGTATTCCACTTGCTAGGAAGAGCCTGGCAAGCTACCCGTGTCATATTTAACATGCCAGAAACATGTAACAATTATAGACCTCATTCCCCTGACCTGAAGGAATGGTTTGAGGCTCTTTGTTCCTGGAGTGAGCAGATGCCCTTGGGCTACTCTAGGATGCAACAGGGACAAATGGAAATGTTACTGGCATCCACTTGAGCAAATCGATAAACAACAGGAAGAGGACTGATCCAAGTGTTTTTATTTTAGCATTGTTGATTACAATACTATTATTATTAGGGTTTCATAACAAAGTATTCCGGCAACATAACCTGCACCAGAGTGTCTACTTCCTCCAATCCTCCCTGTGGTAAAATTCCTAATGAAGGTAAGTTGTTTTGTTGCTTCTTAAAATTATAGTCTTTTGTTATTTCCCTCATATGATTCTTTTTTATCTGACATGAGAGGGATCATTCCGTGTCTGCCTCTCTGACTATACTCACAGCAAAATCCTCTCCAGATCTAATCTGCATAGCAGAAAAGTGCTTGATTTCATTTTTCTTAAAGTTGTTGTACATATGTTCAATAGTATGGTTTGAAAATGGTACTGAATCATCAAAGACATCTCTAGCTTCAACGTCATGAATTGTTATACATGTTTGTCTCAATAATTTATGGATTAAAATATTATATTGATGTCTTTGATTTATTTAGATTTAAATTTGTGCATAATATTGGGAATAATTTTGAGGTAGATGTTCTTTTTTAATTTAAGAGGGGTTCTTTGTTGTACTTTATGTATTTTTCTCCTCTATTGAAGATTAAGTACCTACGTAGCTGATTTTGTGCCTTTGTGCTCTCAGTTTTATTCCATTGGTCTAAGGCTATATCCTTGTCATGGTGCCACACTGATTTGAGTACTGAAGTTTTATAGCATTATGTGAAGTTGGAATAAGAAAAGTAACCCTCTTTTATTTTATCTAGGAGTGGAATGGCTCTTTATAAATTATATATCACTCCTTATAAATTATAAATTTTAAGTGTTTGATTAATGCTTTAAAATATTTTCATGGAAGTGTTTTTCCTATATACAAATAACAAAAGAGAAGAAAGGGGTTTTAAGAAAATATCCCATTCAAAATTGTGCCACAGAAAATGAAATACCTAGGCATCAACTTAAAAGACTGTACAAAGAAAACTATAAGACAGTTACTCTATAAGACAGTGTAAAGACCTGAACAAAGAAAACTATAAGACACTACTTCAAGAAATAAAAGAGCACATGAGGAAATGGAAACACATTCCCTGCTCATGGATCAGGATGATTAACATTGTCAAAATGGTGATACTCCCTAGAGCTTTATACAGATTCAATGTGGTCCCTATAAAGATACCCATGGAATTCTTCAAAGAAATTTATCAAACACTCCTGAAATTTGTATGGAATAATAAACCCTCATGAATAGCTAAAAAGGATCATTGGGAAAATGATAATGTATTTGAGGATGTGTGTCAGGATGTTCAACTATATTCCATAGGTCCACAGGTATGGTTATATTCTGATATTATGCTGTTTTCTATCCATCCATCCATCCATCCGTCCATCCGTCCATCCGGTCCATCCGTCCGCATCCATCCGTCCGTCCATCTATCCATCTATCCATTTATCCATCTATCTATCTCTCTATCTTATCTATCTCTATCTATCTATCTATCTATCTATCTATCCTATCTATCTATCTATCTATCTATCCTATCTATCTATCTATCTATCTATCTATCTATCTATCTATCTATCTATCTATCTATCTATCTATCTATCTATCTATCTATCTATCTATCTATCCATCTATCTATCTATCTATCTATCTATCTATCTATCTATCTATCTATCTATCTATCTATCTATCTATCTATCTATCTATCTATCTATCTATCTATCTGTCTGTCTATCTATCTATCTATCTATCTATCTATCTATCTATCACATCTATCTATCTATCTATCTATCTATCTATCTATCTATCTATCTATCTATCTATCTATCTATCTATCTATCTATCTATCTATCTATCTATCTATCTATCTCCTCTTTCTATAGATCTATCTATCGATCTATCTATCATCTATCATCTATCTATCCATCTATCCCTTTATTCATTTGTTTATGTATTTATTTGTTGTGTGTTTGTTTGTTTTTCAGCTTTTTTTAATCACACCCAGCAATGCTCAGGGGTTTTTCTTGGCTCTGCCTCAGGAGTTACTCCTGGTCATGCTCTGGGTATCATGTGGGATGCGTGGTATTCAACCCAGGTTAACCATATGCAAGGCAAATGCCCTATCTGTTCTGCTATCCCTCCCGCCCCAATACCATGCTGTTTTAAGTTAGAAGTCAAGCAATCACTATTTGCAGATGACATGATATGATACCTAGAAAATCCTAAACTCTACAAAAACCTCCAAGAAGCAATACATTCTTATAGTAGAGGTGTAGGGCACAAAATCAATACTTAAATGTCAATAAGAGTAAAGATGCTTGTATTTAGAAACTCTTGAGCTCATTCACCAAAGTGGCAAGGCGCGAGCCTCAGAGACCAAATGCTAATGTCCAAGCTTGCTAAACAGTGCAGAGAAGTGATAAAAGAAGACCTCAAAGACAGAAGAGCAGAAATACTGGAAGATGCAGCAGGAGCCGGGAAAAGCATTCGCACTGCCCGCCTGTCCCTCGCCAATGTAAGACCAAGATGACTGCCCTCTGACGCCCTGATGGATCTATCACATCTTCCAGAAAGGCAATGGAGAAGATTATCCAGGACTTCTACTCAAATCTCTTTGATAGCCACGTCTACCTGCCAACATACCAAATTCCACAGGATGGATATGTCATTCCCAACGTTCTCACTTCTGAAATCTGACATGCCATCTCGTTGGTAAAGAAGGGAACAGCACCAGGCCCAGACAAAGTCAGACCCAACACCTGAAGAATCTGCCGTCGGTACTAATCAATAAACTGGCTCGGCTCTTCACACTCTACCTGTCCGAATACAAGGTGCCCTCTTAATGGAAAACCAGCAGGACAGTTTTACTGTTCAAGAAGGGAGACATTCATTGCCACGGCTCCCACGGCACCGGCTCGCGTAGCATGAAAGTGCTCACTGGGCCAGGGGATGGCTTTGGTACTTCCCCTAAAAGGGACAGTTACCAGATGATGCTTCCCCTAAAAGGGACTGTCGCCAACAAAGCCCCCTAGAATTCCTTTGGATGTTTCTAAGAATGCTTGGTGTGCAATTAGAGCGCTTTGTTTATGCTGAAACTTAGACTCTGAGTAATGAAGAAACTGAACAAAGAGAAAAACCTGCGGCAACCGTAGCTTTCATCATACACAATTATAGCATAAAATAAAGATAGTAAAAAAATGCCAGCCCGCGCAGTGTCTGGCTGCCAAGGCCTGAGCTGGTCTCAGGTCCTTGATAAGGAAAGGCCCGTGGCCTTCAGGCCTTTGCTTCCCATCATTAGCGGGAAGGGAGAATTCTTTTTTTTTTAAGTATTTTATTATACCACCATGAGATATACAAATAAAAAGATATACAATTAAAAAGTTCATGTTTGGGTTTTGGTCATACAGTGTTTCAGCACCCGTCCCTCCACCAGTGCCCATCTCCCACCACCAACATCCCCGGTTCCCTCCCCCTTCCCCAAGCCCTGCTCCATGGCAGGTTCTTTATTTCTTTCCCTTTCTCTCTCTTTCTCTTTTCCTTCCCTTCCAGACTATGGATTACAGAACATACATTAAAAGGTTGTCATGTGTATCCTTTTGCCTCTATTTAATGCTCAGTTCTAGGTTGGCATTAGAATTCTTGACCTATGGGTCGAGGCGACTGGCTACCCACTGTTGACGGGAATGCAGTGATTAGCCTCCCTAAACCTCCTGTGTGAAAAATAATTTGGCTTGTTAAAGTTAACACTTTCTAGTACAAAATCTTAATAATTTTACAATAATAAACTCTGCATAGAAGTTTTTATTTAGGAGTAGGTTAAGCAAATCTATAATATGTGCATAGAGCTAGTAAGTAATTCTATGAATATCAGAATTAAAAAAATATGTATCTTACTTAAGGCAAATATGAAAGTATGTAAAAACAAAAAGACGTCAGAAAAACATGTCTGAAAAACAGGTGCAGGCAAGCAGGCAAGAGGTGGTCATATGTGGTAGAAACGATAAACTCCTTTTTGATGTTAAAAAATGTCTCCTTTGCTAAAAATAACTGGTGTAATCTTGTGTCTGTGCATTTGTTGGACATAAAAAGAAAAGTTTTGCCTTCAGTAAACGGCAGCAGCAGCATTTGACCTCCCTTGTGTCTGTGCCTGTCTGTCCATTGCACTGACGTCCCTGTTCTCCTGATTTCTTCAGCTGGTTACCCCCGAGACTTAGAGCTCACACCGACTGAGCGGTCTGCGGCAATTCATAACATCGGCAACTATCGCCCCATCTGCCTGTTGTGTGTCATCTACAAGCTGTTTTCACAAGTCATCCTGAACAGGACTGGCAGAGCACTAGATGAAGGACAACCATACGAGCAAGCTGGCTTCCGGAAAGGATTCAGCACAATCGACCATATCCACACAGTAACCAAGCTAATTGAGGTTTGTAGGGAGTACAAGATGCCGCTCTGTCTCACGTTCACTGATTTACAGAAAGCCTTTGATTCTGTGGAGACTGAAGCAGTCATCGAAGCCCTAGCCAAACAGGGTGTTCAAACCCAATACATCAAGATCCTTCGTGAGCTGTATTACGGATTCACCACCAGGATCTCACTATTCTACAAAGAAGTGATCATTGATGTCAAAAGAGGGGTTCGGCAGGGTGAATCCATTTCAACAAAACTCTTCAGCGCCACCCTTGAGAACATAATGCGACAATTAGAATGGGTAGGTATGGGAGTGAAGATAGATGGTCAGCAACTACACTACCTCTGCTTCGCTGATGACATCGTTCTAATAACACCAAACATTAACCAAGCGGCACAAATGCTGGCTGACTTCACAGAGAATGTGGAAAGATAGGTCTAGAGCTGAATCTAAAGAAAACCATGTTTATGATAAATGAACTAGTTCCAGAGGCCCCATTCACTCTCAATGGAACAAACATCTCTGAATGCAGCAGTTAATGTGTTCAGAAGTCAACATGATGAACGACCTCAAACCTGAGCTGCGCAGGAGGAAGAGAGTGGCAGGGAATGCCTTCAGAGACTGTGGTATAATAAAATGCTTAAAAAGAAATAAATATTCCATCCTCTTGCCAGGAAAAAAAAAAGCAAAACTGTCATTGGAGCAAATAAAAATGGTGTCTCCTGCCTAAAAAAAAAAAAAAAAAAAGAAATAGGTAAAACGACAAAGGACCTCCGGCTCCGGGCACATCTCTTTGACTCCACTGTTCTCCCTGCATTAACATATGCCTCAGAGACCTGGGCCCTACGAAAAGCAGGATGAGAATGCTATTCGGGTCTCCCCAGAGAGGAATCGAAAGAGATCTGCTTGGAATATCATGCCTCATTCAAGTGAGAGAAGGAATCCGAGTTCTGACCTCTGTTGCTATTCAAGAATCAGGGATGCTGTCTTATTTGCCAAGGCATCAAAAAATCAGATGGGCTGGATATGTAATGCGATTTGGAGACAACCGCTGGACTAGAGCCGTTACCGACTGGATCCCACGGGATGTCAAAGGATCACGTGGCTGCCCACCTACAAGATGGTCAGATTTCCTTGTCAAGACCCTGAAGGAACGGTTTGAGGCTCTTCATATTCCTGAATCAACCAGGATCAAGTGATGAGTAAAGATGTCAAAATGTCCAATGCCCTATACACAAATAACGAAAGAGAAAAAGTGTTATTAAGAAAATGATCCCATTCATAGCAGTGTCACAGAAAATCAAATACCTAGAAATCAGCCTAACTAAGAATATAAATGACCTGTACAAAGAAAACTATAAAACGCTGCTTCAAGAAATAAAAGAGAACATGAGGAAATGGAAAGACATGATTTGCTCATGGATTGGGACAGCTAACATTGTTCACAATGGTAATACTCCCTAGAGCTTTATACAGATTCACTGCTTTCCCTATGAGGATACCCGTGACATACTTCAAAGAAATTGACCAAACACTTCTTCAGTTGTTATGGAATAATAAACCCACAATGGGTTTATTATTCCATAAAATAATAATCCTTGGGAAAGCAATCCTTGGGGAAAAAGAAGATGGGAGGCATTCGTTTCCCAACTGCAAATTATACTCTTCAGGCTTTTAAATAGCAGCTTAATTTGCACACCATAATTGATAGAATGGTATACGTATTTTCTACTTTCCTCCTGTACTTATTGGTTCATTCTCTACCTTTATCAATATTCCCTCAGAAAAATGACATATTTAAAAATTTATTTAAATTTATTTTAATATCATGGGATATACAATTGCAAAGCTTTTCATGATTGGGTCTCAACCACACAGTGTTCAAGCACCCAACTATCCCACCACTACCAGTCCAATATACCCAAATTCCCTCCCCACCACTGTCTCTATATTAGGAATTTTTCTTTTTCTTTCTTTCTTTCTTTCTTTCTTTCTTTCTTTCTTTCTTTCTTTCTTTCTTTCTTTCTTTTTCTTTCTTTCTTTCTTTCTTTCTTTCTTTCTTTCTTTCTTTCTTTCTTTCTTTCTTTCTTTCTTTCTTTTCTTTCTTTCTTTCTTTCTTTTTTCTTTCTCTTCTTCTTCTTCTTTCTCTTCTTTCCTTTCTCTTCTCCTTTCTCTTCTTCTTCTTCTTCTCTTCTCCTTCTTCTTCTCCTTTCTCTTCTTCTCCTTCTTCTCCTTCTTCTTCTTTTCTTCTTCTTCTTCTTCTTCTTCTTCTTCTTCTTCTTCTTCTTCTTCTTCTTCTTCTCCTCCTTCTTCTCCTTCTCCTTCTCCTTCCTCCTCCTCCTCCTCCTTCTTCTTCTTCTTCTTCTTCTTCTTCTTCTTCTTCTTCTTCTTCTTCTTCTTCTTCTTCTTCTTCTTCTTCTTCTCCTCCTCCTCCTCCTTCTCCTTCTTCTCCTTCTCCTTCTTCTCCTTCTTCTTCTTCTTCTCCTTCTCCATCTGCTTCTCTTTTTCTCCTTCTCCTTCTCTCTCTCCCTCTCCCCTTTCCCATTCCCTCTCCCTCTCCATCTCTCTATCCCTTTCCCTCTCCCCTCTCCTTCTCCCTGCACCCGCCTCCTGCTCCTTCTGCTGCTGCTGCTTCTGCTTCTTCTTCTGCTTCTTCTTCTGCTTCTTTTTTCTGCTTCTTCTGCTTCTGCTTCTGCTTCTCCTTCATCTTCTCCTCCTTTTTTCTTTTTCTCCTTCTCCTCTTCCCCCTCCTCCTCCTCTTCTTATTCTTCTCCTTCTCCTTCTCTTTTCTCCTTTCTTTCTCCTCCTTCTCCTTCTTCTCTCCTTCTCCTTCTCCTTCCCCCTCCTTTTCCTACTCCTTCTCCTTCATCTTCTCCTTCTCCTCCTCCTTCAACTTTTCCTCCTCCTCCTTCTTCTTCTTCATCTTTGC
Source organism: Cryptotis parvus (assembly GCA_021461705.1). Taxonomy (NCBI): domain Eukaryota; kingdom Metazoa; phylum Chordata; class Mammalia; order Eulipotyphla; family Soricidae; genus Cryptotis; species Cryptotis parvus. The sequence goes on along the minus strand of JAJIBD010000736.1, from coordinate 37,106 downwards.
CTTCTATTTATCTTCTTCTTCATCTTCTTGTTCATCTTCATCTTAATCATCATCATCTTCTTCTTTGTATTTGTCTTCGTGTTTTTAATCTTTGTCTTAATCTTCGTTTCCCCATCTTCTTTGTCTTGTTCTCCTTCTCTTCCTCCTATTCCTCCTCCTCTTCTTCTTCTCTCCACTCCTCCTCCCCATCTGCCTCCTCTTAATAATCCTCCTCCACTTCTTCTTATTCTTCTTTTCCTCCTCTTCCTATATATTTCTGTCTCTCTTTCTCCCTTCTCTTACAAATTATGGCTTACAATACATTCATTTTGGGGTTATCATGTATATCTCTTTGCCTATGTTCATTGCTCAGTTCTGCTCTGGCATTTCCATTTCCAACAATTGTTAGAACACTGAAAATGGCACAGTTTTAATAATTGATGAGCAACTTGAAACATCAGAGTCCAAATTACACTCCTGGTATTGTTCATTCTATTAGTTTATTTTATAATTTAATTTATTTCTTTGTTATTTTTCGTTTGGTTTTATGACATATCTGGCAGTGCTCAGGGCATACTCCTGTCTCTGTGCTCAGGGATTACTGACAGTTATTGGTAATCTATTAGTCTGGGGAAATTATCTGTTGTGCTAATGTTTGAATGGGGATTGATTGCATGCAAGGCAAGAGTCCTACTGGTTATATAATCATTACATCCACATTCTAGGTTTAAACAAAATGCTAAATGGATGTAATACTATTACTGTACAAGCATTTCAAGCATTTTCACTGTCCTTGAAATCCTTTATATACCTTCTAGTCATTTTTCCAGATCTCTCACAACTACTGATATTTTTTCTTATTGTTTTGCCTTTTCCAAACTGTCATGTAGTTAAACTCATAAAGTATGTAACCTTTTCTGTCCTACTGCTTTCATCTAATACCATGCATTTGATGTTTTCTCATATGTTTTCCTGAATCTATAGCTTGAAACTGAATAGCATTGCATTGTCTGGATGTATCACGGTTTACACGTTCACCTACTGTCAACATTTTTGTTGCTTCCAAGTTCAGCAATATGATTAAAGCTGATACAAAGATCCATAAGCATGTTTTTATGCAGACATAAAATTTCATTTCCCCTTAAAATATCATTCAATGCAAAATATCATTCAATGCAAAATATCATTCAATGCAAAATATCATTCAATGAAATTTGATCTGATGTGCATGTTTAGTTTATATAAGAAAAAACCAAGCTCACAACTAGAATTCCTATACCATTTTCTCTCAAACAACAAGTGAGAATTTGTTGTCTAAATCCTCACCAACACTTGCATGAGGTCTGAGTTACAAAATTGTGCTACTCTTTATAGCTGTGTCTGTTTTACATTCATCTGGTGAACAATAAATTGAAAAATATTATTCAAAAGTTTATTAGCCTCCAGTATATCTTTCCTCAGATATTCTGTTTTCAACTGATTTTATAAATCTTTTTTTTCAGTATAATTCTCATATTTTAGAATCACAATTACACATATTTAATACTACCAAGCTATGCAATACTAAGATTTTAATTCAGGATTTTCCTTGAAACATATATTCAGTTAGATGTTTTGGGGAGTGGTTGTGTCTTCTAAGTACCACCTCAGAATGTGTCTCCAAAAAATATATTAAAGTTATATTACTACCACATTTCAGTTGTTAAATTCATGAGTCAGAAATTGTTAGGAGGTCTAGGACCATTATCAATTTCGCTACCCCCAAATTCGAGGTAGTTTATCATTTACCTATGATATACAAAGTACTTTACTACAATGTCATGATTCATTCGTTGTTCCCTTATTTCTCATTTGGAAGTCCCTGGCTAATATCGAGGAAAGAGATAGAATCTGGTGAGTATAATAATGTAACAAAATCTGAAGTGAATACCACTATTAAAATAATTATTATATTTTTGGGCCGGAGCGATAGCCCAGCGGGTAGGGCGTTTGCCTTGCACGGCCGGCCTGTGCCGGCCCGGGTTCGATCCCCGGCGTCCCATATGGTCCCCCGAGCACCGCCAGGAGTAATTCCTAAGGGAAGAGCCAGGAGTAACCCCTGAGCATTGCCGGGTGTGACCCAAAAAAGCAAAATAAAAATAAATAAAAAATTATTATATTTTATTTTATATTATAGAAAATTTGCATTGAACTTCCTTAAGTCTCCATCTGTGATGTTTAAGATTTTAAGGGGGTCAAGGATAGCTAAAGCAATCCTCGGGAAAAAGAAGATGGGAGGCATCACCTTTCCCAACTTCAAACTGTACTACAAGGCAGTAGTAATTAAAACAGCATGGTATTGGAATAAAAACAGACCTGTGGACCTATGGAATAAAATAGAGTATCCTGACACCCAACCTCAAACACATGATCATTTAATCTTTGATAAAGGTGCAATGAGTCTAAAATGGAGTAAGGGAAAGCCTCTTCAACAAGTGGTGTTGGGGAAAACTGGGCAGCAACGTGTAAAAAAATGAATTTGGACCTGTGTCTAACACCATGCACAAAAATCAGATCAAAATGGACTAAAGATCTCAATATCAGACTTGAATCCATAAAGTACATTGAAGAAAATATAGGAAAAACCCTCCACGACATTGAAGCTAAAGGCATCTTCAAAGGTGAAACATCACTAACAAAGCAACTAGAAGAAAAGATAAACATATGGGACTACATGAAACTGAAAAGCTTCTGCACCTCAAAAAGAAACAGTGACTAAGATACAAAAAGCAGTCCACAGAATGGGAAAGAATATTCACCCAATACCCATCTGATAAGGGGTTAATATCCAGGATATATCAGGCACTGGTAGAACTTTACAAGAAGAAAACAAACAACCCCATCAAAAAATGGGGACAAGAAATGAACAGAAACTTCAGCAAGGGAAGAAATTCGAATGGCCAAAAAACATATGAAAAAATGCTCATCATCACTAATCATCAGAGAGATGCAAATCAAAACAACAATGAGATACCACTTTACACCACAGAGACTGGCACATATTCAAAAGAGCAAGAACAACAAGTGCTGGCGTGGATGTGGGGGAAAAGGGGACACTCATCCATTGTTGGTGGGAATGCCGGCTGGTACAGCCTTTCTGGAAAAACAATATGGACTTTCCTCCAAAGACTAGAAATTGAACTCCCATTTGACCCAGCCATACCACTCCCTGGGAATCTACTCTGGGAAACCAAAAATATGCAGCGGAAACACCATCCCTACTTTTATGTTCATAGCAGCATTATTCACAATAGCCAGAATCTGGAAGCAACCAGAGTGCCCGAAAATCGATGACTGGATAAAGAAGCTTTGGTACATCTACACAATGGAATACTATGCAGCTGTTAGGAAAAATGAAGTTATAAAATTTGCCTATAAATGGATGGACATGGAGAAGATTATGTTGAGTGAAATTAGCCAGAAGGGAGAGAGACAGATACAGAATGACTGCATTTATTTGCATGGCATAAATATATATGTACATATTATGATACCAATATCCAAGGTCAAGTGAAACATATATCAGGAGGTCTTGTCAAAGGTGGAGATTATCACAAACGTGTGGGAGTCAGAGTTTAGGTAAGACAGAAAATGGAACAGGGGGCTAACAATAGTCGAGGGTACTAATGCCAACCTAGAACTGAGCATTAAATAGAGGCAAAAAGGATACAAATGACAACCTTTTAATGTATGTTCTGTAATCCATAGTCTGGAAGGGAAGGAAAAGAGAAAGAGAGAGAAAGGGAAAGAAATAAAGAACCTGCCATGGAGCAGGGCTGGGGAAGGGGGGGAGGGAACCGGGATGTTGGTGGTGGGAGATGGGCACTGGTGGGAGGGATCGGTGCTGAAACACTGTATGACCAAAACCCAAACATGAACTTTTAATTGTAAAAAAAAAAAAAAAAAAAAAAAAAGCTCAAAAAAAAAAAAAAAAGATTTTAAGGGGTTTAGTGTATATTTTGGTCATGCTGCTAATGGGAACAGTATGAGGAGCAGTATGTGTGCTTGAACATTGAGATGTATAGAAGCTAGAAGGTGCAGAGACTTATATATCCATAGAGAGAATTTAATGAGCTGAGAAATAATTCATTGAATAGTATATTCATTGAAATAGACATTAATATCTAAAGTCATATTTTATCATCTTCTACTAGTTGTGGTAGAATAATATTTTTGAAATGTTAGTTTAGACAGTGACCCATCCACAATGCCTCAGGGATAATTCAGAAGAGAGAGCATATTGATTTTAAGTTTCTATCTGGATTATGTGGTAAAAGTCCTTGGGCTTTAAAATAGCATAGATAAAATATTCACAAATAAATTCAATGCACCAAAGAATCAAATCTTAAGTAAAGTGAGTCTTCCCTGGAAATTTAAAAAAAAAATTGTTTTCCAATAAGAGGGAAGATGAGTAATTATTGAGTTAGGAGACCTGGATGGATCCCAGCAGAATATGCTGGTAGCCTTTAGTTGGTAGCCATTAGTGCCCTCTCCATCCATCTGCTTAAATCTCATAAACTCTAAGAAATATAGCAGGAAGTATACCCCCAGTTATGCTGGTTAAGATGTGACCACACGACTTACATTCTAAATGTAGTGTGCATAGAAGAGAAAGCTGTAACTTAAAGAATCACATTGTTACTACTTTTTCTTCCCATCAGGAAATTTATATGGAAGTATTTACTGACATGAACATTATCATGATAGTACAGAGGATAGGCAGTTGTCTTGCATGCAGCTGATCCAAGTTTTATCCATGGCACCCAATATATACCCGTAAGCCCCACTAGGATAGATCCATGAGTGTAAAGCTAGGAGTAAGCTCTTAAAAGATAGAGAAATGGAAAGAAATAAAGAACCTGCCATGGAGGAGGGCTGGGGGAGGGGGGAGGGAACCGGGGACGTTGGTGGTGGGAGATGGGCACTGGTGGCGGGATGGGTGCTGCTACACTGTATGACCAAAAACCCAAATATGAACTTTTTAATTGTATATCTTTGTAATTGTAAAAATAAAAAAATTTATAAAAAAAATAAATAAAATATACCAAATAAATAAATAAATAAATAGATAAATAAATAAATAAAAAACAACTAAAAAAAAAAGGAGTAAGCTCTTAACGCTGATATGTGTGGACCCAAAGAAAAACTCAACAAAAAATGCACCTGTCATGATAGAGAAGCTGACCTATGCCATTAAAACATTAATATTTGGAAAATGTGTGTGAGTGTGTGTATGTACAGAGTATTAGCAGATCTCAAAAAGAGCTCTAATGTTTATTTATAATAGAATATTTTAATGAGTCATCAGCTAAAATTAATTATGTTGCAATGCAATTACACATCACTATATAATTTATAGTTAATTCAATTTTATCCTACTTTAATAAAAGTATATATATATATATATCCATATAAGCCCCAGTTCAGTAAAAATATGTACTTACATATGTATGTATATATCAGAGTCCTAATATTTCGGTGAAGTGATGAGTCGGTGGCTTGTTTGCTTGGCATTCTGTCCCAATCAGATCATTACCCACTTTTTCTGAACTTCATATTTTCTATATAAAAAGGGAACAATTACAATGCTCTATAAACCACTGCCCAGTATTAACATTTAATATCAGTAAAGGGCTGATAACATGTTTTGGCACAAGACTATCAAAAAATCCCAAAATTTTTTGCTCCTCTTTCTCTTAAGGAAGGTTTTTAGGCCTTCCCTGAAAAAATGGGCAGTTACAAATTTACAAAATATTAAATTTCAAGGAGGTCTTGTCAAAAGTGGAATCTTCCACAAACGGGTGGGAGTCGAGGTTAGGTAAGACAGAGAAGGGAACAGTGCTAATAATTGTCGAAAGGGATAATACCAGCGTAGAACTGAGCATTGAATACAGGCAAAAAAGATACACATGATAACCTCTAAGTGTATGTATTACAATCCACAAAGTGTAAGAGAAAGAAGAAAAAGGGTGAGAGAGAGAATGAGAAAGAGAGAGAAGAGGGTAAAGAACCTGCCATAGAGGCAGGCTAAGGGAGAGGGGAAGGAATCGGGTCATGGGTGGTGGGAAACGGGCACTGGTGGACGGATGGGTGCTGGAACACTGTATGACTGAAACCCAAACATGAACATCTTTGTAATTGTATATCTCACGGTGGTATAATAAAATATTTTAAAAATTTTTAAAAATTAAAAAATAAAATTTTATAACTACCAAAAAATAGCTTCATTACAAGTCATGAAATATCAAAGACTTCATGATCATGCCTAACTTAATCATCACTGTTCTCTGCATATCTGCTGCAGAGGCAACTGGGCATTCATACTAGGCAGCTTACAAATAACTGAATCTTGAAAAACTTCTCTTCTAGTTTGGTCTCCTGTGTGTGGAGATTGCTTCAAAGCAATCAGTATCATACATTCCCTTGATTTAAATGCAATATTTCCTCTGGAACATTTAACCATGGGCACTAGTTTGCTCTTTTGTGTGTCTATTTCTCAACCCTGAAACTGCTGAGAGAGGTATTGGGAATTCATATCCAGATATTCAACTTCTGTGCTGGGCCAGTAAGCCTTTGAGGTCCAAGAGAAACCACAAAGTATTTTAGGTGTCCGGTCTAAGGGAGAAGCGATCTTTGAAATACAAGAGAGGATTAAAAGCAGGTCCTCTGCAGGTATGTCATTCCCCATGAGATAAAAAATACAAACCAAATGAAAAATAAAGACAGATTTTGCCAAGATAAGGCCACTGGAGTGAAAAAAATTGAGGGTCAAAGAGGGAGAATTATACACTTTCTGGGACATTCAAGCTGAAACCTGATTTTTAATTGTAGCAGTATCACAAAAAATACTTTCAAACATGTGGAGGTGACAAAAAGGAAATAGTGGCAAGAAAAGAGATAAAAATATTTGAAATGTGTAAAAGTAGGCATTTTACAAGGTCAAAACATCAAAAGCCCTGTCTAAAAAGTCACTAGAGTCCATGGTCCTAAATCACAGGCTTTATCTGCATGGCTCATCAAATGATCACAAACTTCATTTTTCCTTCCAGGATGCTGATCAGAATGTTCAACCAGAAATAAGGCCACTATAAAGTGATTCCTAGTTTATTGGATTCTGGAGGTTGGTTTCCAGTTTTATTTATAAGATAAAAGCAATTCTGGGAAAATATGTTGAGAATTGGTGGAAATTCTTTCTTGTTGAAGATCTTTATTAAAGGCAAAAAGCTTTGCAAACACACAAAGAATCTGAGTCTCAACTTCACTATTCTGTTGTTCACAAAAGAAACATTCACCAAACAGTATTACCCTGAAAAAAATACTGAGAGTTTTCTGCCCTGAGTTTTGTAGTCTCCTGATTTACATAAGCGTTGTGCATAAAAATTCAGCAACCCATTCCTTTGATGAAAATAAGCTTTCCTATTTTATGAACCTGCATGCATTGTGTTGAATTTCTCCACCTGGGACAAAATTTACCTTGAAAGTTGATAAAAGAAAAATTGAGTTGAAAAGCTTTCACCAAAGGGTAATAGATATGCTCACTTGTAGACTCTGGTAGCTGAACAGACAGGAGCATAAAACATGGATTAAAGAAAATGATATGAATTTTATAAATGAAATATATATTTATAAAATTATAGATCATAAAGAACACAATTCATCATGACCTTTAATGTCAAAATTCCTATTGACTCATTCTTAAGAGTTTGTCACAGTACAGAGAATCTTCCAAAATAGACTTTTGGAGTCTACTGTACCATTTTCTCACAGACTTAGCCTTGCTTCCCAAGGGCAAATATATTAAACCTGAATTTTTTCTAGAACCATATTTTTTTCAATTACTCATATATGCCTTTTCCTTTGTTGTTATAATGATTCTGGCCACACATGGCTGTGGTGCTCTTAAAGCTTGACTGGATTACTTTTGGTCACACAGTTGGTTGTGGTGCTCGAAAAGCTTGACTGAGTTGCTTTTGGTCACACATTTGACTGTGGTCCTTCTGAGAGTCTCACACAGATGTTGGCAGTGGTGCCTGGATTGTACTTGACATATTTGTGGAACAGTGCCAGGGAGTCACCTCATGGCCCCAGGTAGGTGCTTGACAACTGAGTTTTCCCTCGGCATCAAATGAAGGTATTTTTCGTCATATCAAGACCATAAATAACTCCATTTTCCCAATTCCATCTCAGTTACATGCTATTCATGGCTCTGCACTACACTTTTAAAATACCTCCCTCTTTTCTAGTCCTCACCCTACTCTTCTTCTATTTCCTTCTACTTTACCTGTACTATTTTAAGTTCTAAATAAATAAAATTCTAAATAAAATTATTAAATAAGAAACCTTCCTCATTTTGAGTCTCAATACAGAGTTGTGACACAGAAGCTGTGATATGGAGACTATTCCAATAAATTTATTCATTAACAAGAGCTGTAGGCAAGAATCTAAGGTCAACAGCCCTGGGAAGCATAGAGAAATCCATCTGCATCTGAAGAATAGCAATCTGTTATGTTACAGAGATGAGTATGGAAGAAGAGGATAAATTGAAGGAAATTCTTTATAATATTCTCTCTTACAAACAGCTACATACCCCCCTCATAATCACAAATAAGGAGAGATTAAGGGTTTTATTTTTTTCAAATCTGAATTATTTTCCTATTAGAAAAATTATTTTTCAATGAGTGGGCATTTCTATTAAAGTAATCCATTCATAATGCAATAGATGTAAAATATAATTTCTTGTATCCCTTTAGAGAGAAATGTTGAATTCAGATGCTTGATGATGCAAAAATAGTATCTGAATAAAAACATCAGGGACTAGGACTTTATCCTAAAACAAAGGAAAAATCACAGTCTGGCTCCACATTGGCCGATTCCCTTGTCTCCCCGTTTGTTCCACTTATTTAATTAATCTTGGTCTACTTGCACACAATAGTTTTGGCTGTCGAGTCCCACTAAATTCACATTTCTTAAATTTTTGATGGCACTATCTTATATAAACAATTTCTTGGTTTATATTTTAATCCTTTTATTGCTATTTTATCATATTTGTCTCTTTAATATCCCACATTACTCTGTAAGTTCTATAACAACCATCTCATTATTAGATTTCTTTTTGATCAGAGGCAGCAAATTGTAGTGTACACAATATGCTTATTTAAGAAAAAATGAAAAATATAGACATATATAAAGAAGTTAACAGGTAGAATATAATTTTTTAAAATTTTTTATTATACCACTGTGAGACATACAATTACAAAGGTGTTCATAATTGGTTCTTGGTAATACAGTATTCCAACACCCATCCCTCCACCAGTGCCCCATTTCTACCACCAATGTACCCCACCGCCTCCCGCCCACGCCCAGGCTGCCTCAATAGCAGGTAGCCCCGTTTCATCTCTTTCTCTCTCTGTCTCTCTCTGTCTCTGCATCTCTCTCCCTCTTCTTTTTAGACATTGTGGCTAGCCCAGCAGATATTTAGAGTTTATCAATTAAGTCTCTTGTGTATATTCAATGATGATTTTTTCCACATACTTATTAAAACATTGGTATCTATTTATATACTATTAATGAATGCAGTCATTCTAGATCTGTCCTTTTCCTTCTGACTAATTTCACTCAGTATGATAGTCTCCATGTCCATCCATTTGCAGGTAAATTTCATAATTTCGTCTTTTCTGACAGCTGCATAGTATTCCATAGTGTAGATGTACCACAGTTTCTTTAGCCAGTCCTCTGTTCTCTGTCATTTAGGTTGTGTCCAGATTCTAGCTATAGTGAATAGCACAGAGATGAATAAAGTACAGATAGTGTTTTTACTATGTGTTTTTCGGTCTCTTGGGTATATTCCCAGGAGTGCTATTGCTGGATCAAATGGGAGCTCAATATCTAGTTTTTGGAGGAATGTCCATATTGTTTTCCGGTCGGCACTCCCACCAACAGTGGATGAGAGTCCCTTTTTTTCCCCACATCCATGCCAGCACCGGTTGTTCTTGCTGTTTTGGATGTGTGTCAGTCTCTGTGGTGTGAGATGGTACCTCATTGTTGTTTTGATTTGCATCTCCCTGATGATTAAAGATGAAGAGCACATTTTCATATGCCTTTCGTCATTCAAATTTCTTCTTTTTGGAAGCTTCTGTTCATTTCTTCTCCCCATTTTTCGATGGGGTTGGCTGTTTTTTTTTCTTTTTGAAGTGCTACCAGTGCCTGATATATCCTGGATATTAACCCCTTGTCAGATGGGTATTGGGTGAATATCCTTTCCCACTCTGTGGATTGTCTTTGTATCTTGGTCACCATTTCTTTTGAAGTGCAGAAGCTTTTCAATTTTATATAATCCCGTTTGTTTATCTTTGCTTCCATTTGTTTGGTCAGTGGTGTGTCATCTTTTTTTTAACATTTTATTATACCACCATGAGATATACAATTACAAAATTGTTCATGTTTGGAGGTTTTAGTCACATAGTGTTCCAGCACCCCGCCCTCCACCAGTGCCCATTTCCCCCACCAATGTCCCCAAATCCCCCCCCCTCCCATAGCCTGCCTAAATGGCAGATTCTTTATCTCCTTTCTCTCTCCCTTTCTCTCCTTTCCTTCTCTTACACATTGTGAGTTGCACTACATAAACTTAGAAGCCATCATGTGCATTTTTTTTGCCTGTATTTAATGCTCAGTTCTATGTCGATATCAGCCCTTTTGACATTTATTCACACATGTTCCCTTCTCTATCTTACCTGACCTCTGACTCCAACACCTTCGTGGTAATTTCCACTTTTGGTAAGATCACCTGATATATTTATGTCATGCAAATAAATGCAGTCATTCTATGTCTCTCTCTTTCCTTCTGACTAATTTCACTCAACATGATCCTTTCCATGTCTACCCATTTATAGGCAAGTTTCATAACTTCATTTTTCCTCACAGCTACATAGTATTCCATTGTGTAGATGTACCACAGTTTCTTTATCCAGTCATCAGTTCTCGGGCATACTGGTTATTTCCAGGTTCTGGCTATTGTGAATAGTGCTGCTATGAAAACAAAAGTGTGGATGGTGTTTCCTCTGTGTGTTTTTGGCTTCCCAGGGTATATTCCCAGGAGTGGTATGGCTGGGTCAAAAGGGAGCTCAATTTCTAGTCTTTGGAGGAATGTCCATATTGTTTTCCAGAAAGGTTGTACAAGTCGACATTCCCACCAACAATGTATAAGAGTTCCCTTTTCCGCACATCCACGTCAGCACTTGTTGCTTTTACGCTTTTGGATATGGGCCAGTCTCTGTGGTGTGAGCTGATATCTCATTGTTGTTTTGATTTACATGTCTCTGATGATTAGTGATGATGAGCATTTTTTCATATGCCTTTTGGCCATTTGAATTTCTTCCTTGTCAAGGTTTCTATTCATCTCTTCTCCCCATTTTTAATGGGGTTGGCTGTTTTCTTCTTATATAGCTGTACCAGTGCCTGATATATTCTGGATATTAACACCTTATCAGATGGGTATTGGGTGAATATTCTTTCCCATTCTGTGGGCTTTCTATCTTGATCACTGTTTCTTTCAAGTTGCAGAAGCTCTTTAGTTTCATGTAGTCCCATATGTTTATATTTTCTTCTAGTTGCTTTGTTAATGGTGTTTCACCTTTGACGATGTCTTTAGCTTCAATGTCATGGAGGGTTTTTGCTCTATTTTTTTCAATGTACTTTATGGATTCAGGTCTGATATTGAGATCTTTAATCCATTTTAATCCATTTTTGTGCAAGATGTCAGCACAGGTCTAAATTCAATTTTTTAAATGTCGCTGTCCAGTTGTCCCAGCATCACTTGTTGAAGAGGCTTTCCTTACTCCAGTTTGGACTCTTTGCACCTTTATCAAAGATTAACTGATCATGTCTTTGAGGGTGGGTGTCAGGATACTCAACTCTATTCCATAAATATACAGGTCTGTTTTTATTCCAGTACCAAGCTGGTTTTATTACTGCTGCTTTGAGGTTGGGATAGGTTATGCCTCCCATCCTCTTCTTCCCAAGGATTGCTTTAGCTATCTGTGGGGGTTTATTATTCCATACGAATTTAAGGAGTGTTGGGGCAATTTCTTTAAAGAATGTCATGGGTATCCTTATAGGAACAGCATTGAATCTGTACAAAGCTCTAGAGAGTATTACCATCTTGACAATGTTAATTCTCCCCATCCATGAGCAGGGAATGTGTCTCCATTTCCTCGTGTCCTCTTTTATTTCTTGAAGCAGTGTCTCTCACAGCTCTCTTTACACACTTGGTTAAGCTGATTCCTAGGTATTTGATTTTATGTGGCACAATAGTGAATGGAATTGATTTCTTAATATCCCTTTCTTCTCTTTCGTTATTTGTGTATAGGAAAGCCACAGACTTTTGGGTATTGATTTTGTACCCTGACACTCTCCTACACTTATCTATTGTTTCTAAGAGTTTTTGGGTCGAGAGTTTAGGGTTCTCTAAGTATAATATCATGTCATCTGCAAATAATGATAGCTTGATTTCTTCCTTGCCTGTTGCAGGACTCCTCTAAGGGCCGCTGCATGTGCTCTAATTGCCGCCTGCAAATCACTTCGTAGATAAGGGGGTTGTTTAAATGTGGCAGTTTATCTGACCATGTATGCTGTACTCGCAGCACATGGGGCAGAGCTGCACATGAGACTCGCAGACATGGGGCAGAGCTGCTACTGGCTCTCCCTGTGACCAAGCCGCTCACGAGGCGCTCGGGAGGGATGGTGGGTTCTAGCCCTGGCCCACCATCCCAGCAGAGCCTCGCAACAAGCCAGACGACCCCCCATTCCATGAGGGCCTCCATTTTCCACATTCGGACTTCTCTCTTGTCAGACCTCCACCCAGCAGACCAGCCTATCAGCGCCCGGCTCATCGAGTTCCACCCTGCAGCAGTCTTTCTTAAATCCGGCTCAGGTATGCCGGTCCAGAGACTTCGCAGACATGGGGCAGAGCTGCTACTGGCTCTCCCCTGTGACAAGCCGGTCACGAGGCGCTCGGGAGGGATGGTGGGTTCTAGCCCTGGCCCGCCACCCCAGCAGAGCCTCACAACAAGCCAGATGACCCTCCACTCCATGAGGACCTCCATTTTCCACATCTGGACTTCCCCCTCGTCAGAACTCTACCCAGCAGACCAGCCAAGCGGCCACACGGTTCATCAATAAATGCTGGATTTTGAGATGACTACAAGAGTATGTTACCCGCATGGCAGAGCCTGGCAAGCTACTCGTGTTGTATTTGATATATATGCCAAATACCACTAACTATTATAGAACTCATTCTGGAATGGATTGAGGCTCTTTATGTTCCTGGAGCAAGCAGATGCCTTGGGCTCTACTAGCATGAGTCAGGACATATGGAGTGTTCTGGGCCCGCTCGAGCAAATCGATGATGAATGGGAAGACAGTGATGCTGTACTAGCTGGTATAAATATTCTCCCCATGCTACCACAATCATCGTGGGACTAGCTAGATCTTACCAGCATATTAGCCTGGCCACGTAGGACCCCTAAGTAATTAGACCAGAGAGAAATGCTGTTTGCTTCCAAGCAAACAAGCATGGCTCCCCTGATAAACTCAAAGGCAACTAAAATACAAAACTACAAAAGACTTCTTCACAAATAAGAGACTACTTCACAAGTAGAAGAGACTTGTGAAGGCTTGGAGAAATATTTAACTGGCATTAGTATTAGTCTTTGGTACAGAGACATGCCATCTCAGAAACCCCCTTCTGTACCCTCTAAAGGCATTTCCAGGCAGATCTTGGCTCAAAACATTAGCATACTAAAGGGCCTAGGTGAGGTGCAGGGAGGGATTACCTAAGGGCATTTGACCCTCCCTACTTTCCATAACAGTGGGAGGAAGGTCTGAGTTGCAGGGGTACAAAACTAGCCTGTTTCCTCTCTCGCGCTTCTTTGTGGGCTCTCTCTTTGTGAGCACTCACCCTTCTTGGGAGTCTTGTCTTCTCCTTTTACAAGGCCTTTACACGTGGTGGCTGCCATCTTGGCCAAAACGTGGCTGGGGTTCTAGCCTGGAATCCTAAGCACCGGGCTTTTCCTTGTGCTGATTTGTATGCCTGAACCTGTGATAAGTAAAGCCTTTTAAAACTGCATCAGATTCCTGAGTTTTCATCCATTCCTCGCCGGCTTCAGAGGTAGAAGGGAACTCACTTCCCGGCACTGTCGGGGACCCCGCGGAGCTCCCCGACACTTGCCTATCTGTGTGCCCTTAATGTCCTTTTCTTCTCTGATTGCTATGGCGAGTATTTCCAGTACTATATTGAATAAAAGAGGTGAGAGAGGGCAACCTTGTCATGTTCCTGATCTTAAGGGGAAGGCTTTCAATTTTTCCCCATTGAGAATGATACTCGCTGTGGGCTTTTGGTAGATGGCTTTGACTATCTTGAGGAAGCTTCCTTCAATTCCCATTTTCTGGTGTGTTTTAATCATGAATGGGTGCTGGATCTTGTCAAATGCTTTTTCTGCATCTATCAATAGGACCATATGGTTTTTATTTTTTCTCTTATTGATATGATGTATTATGTTGATTGATTTGCGAATGTTGAACCATCCTTGCATTCCCAGGATGAATCCTATTTGGTCATGATGTATTATCTTTTTGATGAGTCTTTGGATTCTGTTTGCTAGTATATTGTTGAAGATCTTAGCATCTGTGTTCATCAAGGAGATTGGTCTGTAATTTTCTTCTTTGTGTTTTCTCTCCTTGCTTTGGGTATCAGGGTGATATGTGCCTTGTAGGAGCTGTTTGGGAGTGTTTCTCTTTCTTCTATTTCCTGGAAGAGCTTCAACAGGACAGGCAGTAGGTCCTCCTTAAAGGTTTGGTAGAATTTGCTAGTGAACCCATCTGGACCTGGACTTTTGTGTCATCTTTAAAGATAATTTTAGTTTCGATGTCGTAGGGCCTTCTTCTATGTTTTATTCAATATACCTTATAGATTCGAGATCGGGCGTGTTCAGGTTGGTATGGCCGTAGATTTGGGTCCAGAGTCTCTCAGACATAGGGCAGAGCTGTTCCTTGCTCTCCCTGTGCACAGCCGTTCATGAGGCAATCGGGAGGCATGGCAGGTTCTAGCCCTGGCCCACCACCTCGGCAGAGCCTCACAACAAGCCAGACCACCTCCCCCTCACTCCACGGACGCCGCAATTTTCCACATTTGGACTTCCCTCTCGTCAGACCAGCCTATCACAGCCCAGATCATCGACACCCACCCTGCAGCAGTTTTTTCCTCAATCCGGCCCAGGTATGCTGGTCCAGAGACTCTCAGACATGGGACAGAGCTGTTCCTTGCTCTCCCTGTGCCCAGCCGTTCATGAGGCAGTCGGGAGGCATGGCGGGTTCTAGCCCTGGCCCACCACCTTGGCAGAGCCTCACAACAAGCCAGACCACCCCCCTAACTCCAAGGGTGCTGCCATTTTCCACATTTGGACTTCCCTCTCGTCAGAACTTCACCCAGCAGACCAGCCCATCACAGCCTGGCTCGCTCGGCCGCTTGCAGCCGCGTGGGTTATCAATAAATGCTTTATTTGGGGGGTGTTTAAAAGAGTTTGCCTCCCGCTCAGCAAGCCTGGGAAGCTTCTCGTGTTGTATTTGATATGCCAAATTCCAGTAACAATTATATTAGGTCATTCCCATGACCTAATATAACGGTTTGAGGCTCTTTATGTTCCTGTAGCAAGCCGATGCCCCTGGCTCTACTGGCATGAGACAGGACATATGGAGATATTACTGGTGCCCGCTCTAGCAAATAGATAATCAATGGGAAGATCGTGATCATGACCTTATAGATTCATGTCTGATGTTGAGATCTATAATCTATTTTGATCTGACTTTTGTGCATGGCATTAGAAGGAGGCCCAAGTTCATTTTTTACACGTAGCTGCCCAGTTTTCCCAGCACCATTTGTTGAAGAGTCTTTCTTTGCTCCACTTAATATTTTTGGTCCTTTATCAAAGTTTAAATGGTTGTATATTTGAGAGTGTGTTTTAGGATATTCAGTTCTATTCCATAGGTCTGCAGGTCTGTCTCTATTCCAATACCACACTGTCTTAATTACAACTGCTGTGTAGTAGAGCTTGAGGTTCGGGAAAGTGATACCTTCAATCCCTTTTTTCCCAAGGATTTCTTTTGCTATCCGTGGGGTTTTTTATTCCATACAAATTTAAGGAGTGTTTGTTCAATTTCTTTGAAGAACATCATGGGTATCTTTATAGGGACCACATTGAATCTGTATAAAGCTCTAGGGAGTGAGTATTACCATTTTGATAATTTTAGTCTTTCCAATCCATGAGCATGGAATGTGTCTCCATTTCCTCAGGTCCTCTTTTATTTCCTGAAGTAACGTTTTGTAGTTTTCTCTGTAGAGATCCTTTACATTATTTGTCAAAGTGATTCCTAGGTATTTGATTTTCCGAGGCGCAATTGTGAATGGGATAGTTTCTTTAATGTCCCTTTCTTCTCTTTCGTTGTTTGCATATAGGAAGGCCATTGACTTTTGGGTATAGATTTTGTACCCTGCCACTCTACTATAGGAATGTATTATTTCTAGTAGCCTCTTGGTAGAGAGTTTTGCAAAAGGACAAGCCTTTATTCCACAGGGTACTTATGGCCCACGACACACCTCTTCCATAATGGCTACCTGAGTGAAGCCACAGGAAATCAGGGCATAGGAAATCAGGGAGCATATTCATATGTTCTTGTGTATATGTGCACATTGACTGTTCAACTCTGTGCGAAAGCAGTCACACACATGAATATATGCATATACATGTTCACACACGTGCACATTCACCATGCACCCATAAGCAGGTGTGGAGGCTAGCACCTAGCAATGTGGGGTTTGGATAGACCAATGCAAGGGTCAGAGTGCTCCTAGATGGAATCACTTACACTGATCAGATCTCACGGCTCTAAGAGGTGGTCAATGCCTGGTCAATGACTGATTATCTCTGTTCTGCTTGAGCATCATGAGGGTGCAGGACTATATCCCACAAGTGATGACCCTAAGTCCAATTGAGCAGAAGCACAGAGCAAAGCACCAACACTGGAATGCAGGGAAGGGCAGTGAGAGCAGGAGAGTACTGGGCTCATTGCCTCTCTGTTAGCACAACCAGGACTGCTGGCCAAGCTTTCTGCAGAGGGTGCTGCTGTCTGTGACGTGGATCTTTCGCAACTCCAGTCCACATTCACAAAGATCAGCATCGGAACAACTGAGGAAGCCGGGCTGGACTGGATGAGCTGGACAGCTGATATGAGGGGTCTTCATCCACAGCATATCATTCAAGTAGAAAGTGCTAAATTCTATATTTAAATTTTTTTGGTTTGTTTTTTGGGACCATATTTTATGGTGCTCAGAGCTTACTCCTGACTCTGTGCTCAGGGATAACTCCTGTCTTTCCTAGTATAGTGAGATGCACCTTTTCATGCCTCTGAGACCAACTGGATGGTTCTTTGCTTGCATGCTTTAATGGCTGTTACAGTGAACCTTGATGTCCCAGGATCAGTCGCTCTACACCATCATCAGCTTCATGATTGAGATCCCAGAGTGCAGTTTGGTATCAAGAATTGAACCCAGGTTAGCCTCATGCAAGCACTCCACCTACTGTACTACCTTTCCAGCCTGGAAAGTATTCAATTCTGTAAACAAATAGCCCTGGATAATGTTAGCATGACCAGTTAGGTATACATATGGCTAACCCACTTTTGAACATGAGCTGGGAGGCAACCCACTTCACCTTTCCCTTATCCAGGGTTTCATCTTTCCAGGGAACATCTGGGTAGGGATGTTATGCAGAGATGTGTAGGCAGCCTGCTCTTTGGTATGGGTGAAAATAACTATATTGCCCATAAATTGGACAAACCAGACCCTCAGCATCCTGCCGTATATGCAGCCAATACAGCTCTTATTTTGTCACTGGCTCTTGGCAGAACAGTACTTAGGGCAGGATGTGTACACTGTCTGTTGCACAGACTTAGGTGACCTAAGAGTACCTAAGACTAGGGAAATTGTAGGTCTTCAACTTTCTCAACAATCTGTCCAATGCTCCAGATACAGCATGACTATAATTGGCCCTAGGGTCCAGCGCTATACTCAGATGTACCTAATAGCTATTTACGTTATTGTTATTCTTGATTATTTCAAGGTCATACCTTGTGGTACTTGAGGGTTACTCAAAACAAGGTGTTTGTGAATTCATGTGGTACTGGGGACCAGATTCAGGACTTCAGGATATTTAGATCACTTGAATCACTTGATCACATGAATCCCATTATTCATCGATTTGCTCGAGCGGGCGCCAGTAATATTTACTTTGGACCCTATCACGTGCCAATGTAGCCCAATGGCATCTGGTTGATTCAGGAATATGAAGAGCCTCAAACCATTCCTTCAGAGTCTTGACAAGGAAGTCTGACCACCCTGTAGGTGGGTGGCCACGTGATCTTTTGACATCCTGTGGGATCCAGTCGGTAACGGCTCTAGTCCAGTGGTCACCTTCAAATCGTATTACATGTCCAGCCCATCTGATTTTCTATGCCTTGGCAAATGAGACAGCGTCCCTGATTCTGGAATAGCGACAGAGGTCAGAACTCCGGATCCCTTCTCTCACTTGAGTGAGGTGTGTTATTCCAAGCATAGCTCTTTCGATTCCTCTCTGGGAGACCTGAATAGTATTCTCATCCTGTTTTCATAGGGCCCAGGTCTTTGAGGCGTATGTTAATGCAGGCAGAATGGTGGAGTCAAAGAGAAGTGCCCAGAGTCAAGGCTCTTTGTCCTTTTAGCTATTTCTTCGATGCCTTTGAAGGCATTCCATGCCGCTCTCTTCCTCCTGCGCAGCTCAGGTTTGAGGTCTTTCATCATATTGATTTCTCGACCTAGGTACACATAACTGCTGCATTCAGAGATGTTTGTTCCATTGAGAGTGAATGGGGCCTCTGGAACTGTTCAGTTTTTATAAACATAGTTTTCTTTAGATTCAGCTGTAGACCTATCTTTCCACATTCTCGGTCAAAGTCAGCCAGCATTTATGCCACTTGGCTAATGTTTGTTGTTAATAGAACAATGTCATCAGCGAAGCGGAGGTGGTGTAGTTGCCGACCATCTATCTTCACTCCCATTCCTGCCCATTCTAATTGTCGCATGATGTTCTAGAGGGTGGTGCTGAAGAGTTTTGGTGAAATGGTATCACCCTGTCGAACCCCTCTTTGGACATCACTGATCACTTCCTTGTAGAATAGTGAGATCCTGGTGGTGAATCCGTAATACAGCTCACTAAGGATCTTGATGTATTGGATTTGAATGCCCTGTTTGGCTAGGTCTTTGATGACCGCTTCAGTCTAAACAGAATCAAGAACTTTCTTTAAATCAATGAACATGAGACAGAGCGGCATCTTGTACTCCCTACAAACCTCAATGACCTTGGTTGCTGTGTGGATATGGTCGATTGTTCTGAATCCTTTCCGGAAGCCTGCTTGCTCGCATGGTTGTCCTTCATCTAGTGTTCTGCCTATCCTGTTCAGGATGACTCGAGTGAACAGCTTGTAGATGACAGACAACAGGCAGATGGGGCAATAGTTGTCCATGCCGTGAATGTCTCCCTTCTTGAACAATAGAACTGTCTGGCTGTTTTTCCATTGGGAGGGCACCTTGCATTCGGACAGGTAGTGTGTGAATAGCTGAGTAGTGTATTGATGAGTACTGATGGCAGATTCTTCGGGTGTTCAGGTCTGACTTTGTGTGGGCCTGGTGCTGTTCCCTTCTTTACTGACGAAATGGCATGTCGAATTTCAGAAGGGAGATAGTTGGGAATGACATGTGCATCCTGTGGAATTTGGTATGTGGGCAGGTGGACATGGTTATCAAAGAGATCTGAGTAGAAGTCATGGATAATCTTCTCCATTGCCTTTCTGGAAGATGTGATAGATCCATCAGGGAATTGGAGGGCCATATTAGTCTTATAGTTGGTGAAGAACAGTTGGGCCGTGTGAATGCTTTTCCTGGTTTCTGCTGCATCTTCTAGTATTTCTGCTCTTCTGTTTTTGAAGTCTTCTTTTATCGCTTTCTGCACCATTTTGCAAGCTTGGACATTAGATTTGGTCACCTGAGGTTCGCACCTTGCCACATTGGCGAATGAGCTCGAGAGTTTCTGAAGACAGGCGTCCTTTTCTGTCTTTCTCTCTCTCAGCATTCTTCGCACAATTATAGAGGTGCTGAACCAGTCGGTTGTATTCTTCATCGATGTCGTCAATGATGGTATCTTCCCATGTTGCTGCAAGGGTGCCAAAGTGTTCCCAGTTGGTGGTCGTTCTGGGAGTTCTCTTCTTAAACTTTGCAGCCCTTTCTCCCTGTAGCGTGAAGTAGAATTTTGCACGAAGGAGATGGTGGTCCGATCCTGTTTGGAATTTGGTGACGACAGCAAGATTGGTCAGACAAAACCATCGATTAAATATGATATGGTCAATTTCATTGTGGAACTGTCCACCAGCAGATTCCCATGTCCAACGTTTCGCTTTAGCTTTCTGGAACTGTGAGTTCCCATGAATGGTCTTGGTTTCTATGATGAACTCAGAGAGTCTCTCACCCTGTTTGTTCCTTTCTAGGCCATGGGTCCCTATGTGGAGTTCTTCGGGCCAATCTTCTCTTCCCTATCTTGGCCTAAAAATCACCGACTATAATCTTGTAGAAGGTGTGATCTTTTTTATAGAACTCCTCCAGTTCCATGTAGAATTTCCCAATTTCATCCTCCTTGTATGTGGATGTTGGTGCATAGACAACGAAGATAGAAATTGCTGGCTTTGGGCCACATCTCTTCAAGTGTAATCGTCCTATCTGGTTTGTTAGGCATTCAAATGAATCAATGTTGATGGCCATGTTCGTGTTGACAAGGATATCAACTCCACCGACGCCTCTTTCATCGCATGTTCCAAGGAACAATTCTTCTCCATTGTCAAATACAGCATGATGTGACTGACGCCTCCTCGTCTCAGTCAGACCAATGATGTCACACTTGATCTTTTGCGCTTGCCCCATCAGATCTTCGATATAGGCTTCCGATGCCAGTAGACGTGCATTGAAAGTACAGACAGTCATTTTAGTCCTTCGTTTTGGTAGCCTAGGTTGGTCGAGGAATTTTAACAGGCACTGCTTGTTCGCCTTATTGCTGCCATATTAAGGGCTCTTACAGGGTCAGGAAAATAAACATTTTTGTTACTGTATTTGTCATATCGAACATGCATTGAACGTCTTTCCAGGCTCTGCCGTGTGGGCACAATACTCTCATTACCTTGTGGGGCTCTCTCAGAGGGGTGGGTAGAATATTTTTGGTAATTTGGAGGTAAATCGCATGGCCGCTATGCGACCATGCACAACATCGAAAGCTGGTTTCGCCTTGCCGGTTGTATCTGTATCTGTGGCTAAAGCATTCCTGGACATGAAATACTCTCCTCTGAAGGGCAGGTCTCTGCAGGGTGGTTCTTTGTATGCTGGGTTTCTGACAAGCCAGGCTTGGGGCTGGCTTAATCTCTTGGGTGGAGATCTTAAGAGCTTCGGAGTGTGGATGGTGAAGATCGCTGCCAGCAAGATGTGGGGGTTTCTCTGGGTTCTTCTGAGGCTCAATCCGGATGGTGGACTCAGGTCGGAAGTCGCTCTCGTGGTCCATGGAACGCAGAGGGTTCAATGGGGAAAGCTGGTTTCTGCTCTGCCGGTTGTATCTGTGTCTGTGGCTCAAGCATTCCTGGGCTTGAAATACTCTCCTCTGAAGGGCGGGTCTCTGCAGGGTGGGTCCTTGTAGGCTGGGTTTCTGACAAGCCAGGCTGGAGAGTGGCTTAATGTCTTGGGTGGAGATCTTACAAGCTGCGGAGTGTGGATGGTGAAGATTGCTGCCAGCAAGGTGTGGGGTTTCTCTGGGATATTTAGATAATTCAAAGAAAATCTAAGGAAAGTAAAACATTGTCTGATATAGCGAACCTACTGGAAAATATTTAGGTCCAAGTTATGCTATGTCTTGATCACTATGTGGCAAATCTCTCACTAGAATTTTTTCTTTAAAAAACAATTATTTTTTTAGCTGTAGCCCACACTAGTATACTTATTGAGTCAGTTATATTAGATACAATTCCTTGAATATTAAATTTGTAATAAAGATAATTGATTTTATGAGGCATTATATTCCTTATTACTGATATTGCTTTTGGCTCAATAATTTGCTCTGTTTTCTGTAAAAGGTGCATACAGAAAGTTTTCTGCACAATAGTATTCACAGTTCAACTGAAAAGGCAGATGGAAGGATAGTCATAAAATCAATTACAATGGAAAATTTGAGGGATGAGTTAAATTTTGGGGGAGAACATTTCATACACATATGAAATTTAAAACTAACTATAGGAATGGCCAGGACACATTATGGTTGTTGGTACTGTACCACAAGAGTAAAATTAATATCGTAATAAATTAAATCACATAAATCTATTGCTTTTCCAACACATATAAAAGTTATTTACCCTATATTGCAGTCTATTTAGCATTATGTACTAATGAAACACCTCACAAAAATATGCATATATCTTAATAAATGTGAGAAAAATTAAGAAAAAAGCTACTGAACCCAGGCAGATCAAAATACTGAAGCTGTAAATAACTATCTGTGGAACAGAGCATTGAAGTATAATAATGTATTCTGTAAAATTAGGCAGTAAAATATGCTTTAATCTGTCCCCCTAAAAATATGGGTACTAAAACTATAAATTTTATTCTCTAAGACCATAGTAAGAGCATTTCCAAAACCTACCTACGATGAGTCTTAGCACTAATATACATAGTGGCTTATATCCAAACAAGAGTTCTCACAACAAACAGAAGGGAAGTACTATTTTGATGTCTTGAGAGGGTAGTTTAAAAATACCACATGGGGATTGTGACAACTCACAGAGTCAATTTTTTATATTTAAGATGAATTCCTTTTCTTAAAATCTTCCTGATAATTTCCAATGTACTACATTTAACATGGCTCCAATCATCTTTATCTCATCCACCTGTATTGCCCAATATGCTTCCTAAATACTAGGTAAACATATTGTTTTTGCCACTTAAAATTTGTTTTGTATCACACTCTTCACATGTGTCTGATATGTACTTTACTGCTTCACTGCTTAATCCCAACTTAAAAATTTAAGTGAAAATGTCTCCAATCTCTAGAGTTGTTAAGGAAACTTTACTCACATGAGAATGTGACCAGATGCTCTTAGACTTTCTTGTCCTGATTAGTATATTTCACTATGGACAATTTATCATTCTGAATATCTATCATTAAGTGATATTTCTTCAGAGCAAGAGTGTGTTATTTTAGTCAAATTTCTTTTAAGAATACTTATCAAAGAAAGATGTGTGGCATAAAATATGCACTTACTAGGTTTACACTGAGTTCATAAATACAAAATTAATTATCAGCTCAATTAACACAAAAACTAGAGTGAAAACATTAAGCAAATTAGGGTAAATAGCTATTATTTATCTAAGCATCAATGTAATAGTTATAATTTCAATATAATTACTGACATTCTATAAACTGTGTGTACATACATACAGAGTTGCTCAAGTAGTACACCCAAGATTTTCTAAATCCTGATTCTCTAAAGATCATTCTATCATTCTCTGATTGTTTTCTTCCCTTCTGTGTTCAACTTTTGTTGTTGCCTTTAATAGTACTTAACCCACTGGTATAGTCATTTTTCATATTGATCACAGACCACAAGGTCATAGGAAAAACTGCTGGCTAAAGCTTAGCAATTCCTCACTCACCACTTTTTCTCTAGCCTCCACTTGCCAGTACAATGCATTTTAAGCTTCGACAAATATCCATGGAGACATTCTCTATATAAGACACAAGATACAAGTCAGAAAAGAGAGGCATAGATCTTTACCTTCTGGTGTTTAATCGGCATTGGAAAGGAGATACAACATTGACTTTGAGATCTTGGCTTCACCAGCGCCACTCTCCTAATGTCAATTTTATTTTTTCAATATTTTATTATAGTACCATAAGATCACTTGATCACTTGAACTCCCGTTATTCGTCGATTTGCTCGAGGCGGGGCGCCAGTAAAATTTCCATTGGACCTTATCACGTACCAATGTAGCCCAATGGCATCTGGTTGATTCAGGAATATGAAGAGCCTCAAATCGTTCCTTCAGGGTCTTGACAAGGAAGTCTGACCATCTTGTAGGTGTGTGGCCACCTGATCTTTTGACATACCGTGGGATCCAGTCGGTAATGGCTCTAGTCCAGTGGTCACCTCCAAATCGCATTACATGTCCATCCAGCCCATCTGATTTTCGATACCTTGGCAAACGAGACAGCATCCCAGATTCTGGAATATCTACGGAGGGCAGAACTCCGGATTCCTTCTCTCACTTGAGTGAGGCATGATACTCCAAGCATAGCTCTTTCGATTCCTCTCTAGGAGACCCGAATAGCATTCTCATCCTGCTTTCATAAGGCCCAGGTCTCTGAGGCATATGTTAATGCAGGGAAAACGATGGAGTCAAAGAGATGTGCCCAGAGCAGGAGGTTCTTTGTCCTTTTAGCTATTTCTTCGATGCCTTTGAAGGCATTCCATGCCACTCTCTTCCCTCCTGCGCAGCTCAGGTTTTAGGTTGTTCATCATGTTGATTTCTCGACCTAGGTACACATAACTGCTGAGTTCTGAGATGTTTGTTCCATTGAGAGTGAATGGGGCCTCTGGAACTAGTTCATTTTTCATAAACATGGTTTTCTTTTAGATTCAGTTGTAGACCTATCTTTCCACATTTTCAGTCAAAGTTAGCCAGCATTTGTGCCGCTTGACTAATGTTTGGTGTTAATAGAACGATGTCATCAGCGAAGTGGAGGTGGTGTAGTTGCCGACCATCTATCTTCACTCCCATTCCTGCCCATTATAATTGTCGCATGATGTTCTCAAGGGTGGCGTTGAAGAGTTTTGGTGAACTGGTATCACCCTATCGAACCCCTCTTTTCACATTAATGATCTCTTCTTTGTAGAATGGTGAGATCCTGGTGGTGAATCCGTAATACAGCTCACTAAGGATCTTGATGTATTGGGTTTGAACACCCTGTTTGGCTAGGGCTTTGATGACCACATCAGTCTAAACAGAATCAAAGGCTTTCTGTAAATCAATGAATGTGAGACAGAGTGGCATCTTGTACTCCCTACATACCTCAATGAGCTTGGTTACTGTGTGGATATGTTCAATTGTGCCGAATCCTTTCCGGAATAGAGCTTGCTCGCATGGTTGTCCTTCATCTAGTGTTCTGCTGATCCTGTTTAGGATGTCTTGTGTAAACAATTCATAGATGACAGACAACAGGCAGATGGGGCGATAGTTCCCGATGTCGTGAATGTCTCCCTTCTTGAACAGTAGAACTCTCCTGCTGGTTTTCCATTGGGAGGGCACCTTGCATTCGGACAGGTAGCGTGTGATGAGCCGAGCTAGTGTATTGATGAGAACCGACGGCAGATTCTTCAGGTGTTCGGGTCTGACTTTGGGCCTGGTGCTGTTCCCTTCTTTACCGACGAGATGGCATGTCGGATTTCAGAAGGGAGAACGCCGGGATTGACATATCCATCCTGTGGAATTTGGTATGTAGGCAGGTGGATGTGGCTATCAAAAGAGATTTGAGTAGAAGTCATGGATAATCTCCATTGACTTTCTGGAAGATTTGATATATCCATCAGGGCATTGGAGGGCAGTCATCTTGGTCTTATAGTTGGCGAAGGACAGGCGGGCAGTGTGAATGCTTTTCCCGGCTTCTGCTGCATCTTCCAGTATTTCTGCTCTTCTGTCTTTGAGGTCTTCTTTTATCGCTTCCCTGCACCGTTTAGCAAGCCTGGACATTAGCATTTGGTCTCCTGAGGCTCTCACCTTGCCACATTGGTGAATGAGCACAAGAGTTTCCGAAGACAAGCATCCTTTTGTGTCTTTCTCTCTCTCAGCATTCTTCACACAATCATATAGGTGCTGAACCAGTCGGTTGTATTCTTCATCGATGTCATCAATGATGGTATCTTCCCATGTTGCTGCAATGGTGCCAAAGAGTTCCCAGTTGGTGGCCATTATGGGGGTTCTCTTCTTAAACTTTGCAGCCTTTTCTCCTCATTGCCGGAAATAGAATTTTGCATGAAGGAGATGGTGGTCCGATCCTATTTGGAATTTTGTGACTTCAGCAACATTGGCCAGACAAAACCTTAGATTAAAGATGATGTGGTGAATTTCATTGTGGAACTGTCCGCCCGGAGATTCTCATGTCCAACGTTTCGCTTCAGCTTTCTGGAACTGTGAGTTCCCATGAATGCTCTTGGTTTCTATGATGAACTCAGAGAGTCACTCACCCTGTTCGTTCCATTCTAGGCCATGGGTCCCGATGTGGAGTTCTTCAGCCGATCTTCTTGGTCCTATCTTGGCATTAAAATCACCGACTATGATCTTGTAGAAGGTGTGATCTTTTCATAGAACTCCTCCAGTTCCATTTAGAATTTCTCAATTTCATCTTCTTTGTATGTGGATGTTGGTGCGTAGACAATGAAGATAGAATTTGCTAGCAGTGGACCACAGATACACCCAGCAGAGCAGAAATGGCAGATACACCCTGCAGAGCAGAAACCACCTTTCCCGTTATGCCGCTGGCGTGCCCGCGATTTACCTCCAAATTACCGGAAAATATTCTACCCACCCCTCTGAGAGAGCCCCACAAGTAATGAGAATATAGCACGTTACCACAAAGTAATAAGAATATAGAGCCCGCATGGCAGAGCCTGGCAAGCTGTCCGGTGCATGTTCGATATGCCAAATCCAGTAACTGAAATGTTTATTTTCCTGACCCCAAAAGAGCCTTTAATACGGCAGCAGTAAGAAAGGCGAACAAGCAGTGCCTGATAAAATTTCACTGCCAACCTAGGCTGCCAAAACGAAGAAGGACTAAAATGACTGTACTTTCAATGCACGTACGCTGGCATTGGAAGTATATATTGAGGGATATGATGTGCAAGCACAAAAGATCAAGTATAACATCATCGATCTGACTGAGACTAGAGGCGTCAGTTGCATCATGCTGTATTTGACACCGTAGAAGAATTGTTCCTTGGAACATGCAATGAAAGAGGCGTCGGTGACGTTGGCGTCCTTGTCAACACGAACATGGCAGTCAACATTGAGTCATTTGAATGCCTAACAAACCGAATAGGACGATTACACTTGAAGAGATGTGGCCCACCATGAGATACAGAATTACAAAGATATTCATAAATGTTCATATTTGGGTTTCGATCATACAGTGCTCCAGCAACCATCCCTTCACCAGTGCCCATTTCCCACCACCAATGTATCCGATTCCCTCTCACCTCCCCTAGCCTGCCTCTATGGCAGTTTCTTTATTTCATTCTCTTTCTCTCTATCTCTTTCTCTTTTCCTTCCCTTTGACATTGTGGATTACAATATGCACATTAAAATGATGTCATGTGTATCTTTTGCCAGTATTTAATGCTTATTTAGAGGTTGGCATTAGTACTTTTGACAATTATTGGCACACAGTTACATCCTCTGTCTTACCTTGCCTCTGAATCACACACGTTGGTTATAATTTCCATGTTTAACAAGACCTCCTGATCCATGCTTCACCTGACCTTGGATATTGGTATCATAATATGTACATATATATTTATGTCATGCAAATAAATGCAGTCATTCTGTAACTGTCTCTCTCTGACTAATTTCACTAATATGATCCTCTCCAAGTCCATCCATTTATAGGTGAATTTCATAACTTCATTTTTCCTAACAGCTGCACAGTATTACATTGTGTAAATGTCCAAAGCTTCTTTATCCAGTCATTGATTCTAGGGCATTCTGGTTGTTTCCAGATTCTGGCTTTTGTGAATAATGCTGCTATGAATATAAAAGTAGGGATGGTGTTTCCATTGCGTATTTTTGGCTTCCCAGGGTATATTCCCAGGAGTGGTATGGCTTGGTCAAATTGGAGCTCAATTTCTAGTCTTTGGAGGAATGTCTATATTGTTTTCCAGAAAGGCTGCAACAGTGGGCATTCCCACTAACAATAGATGAGTGTCCCCTTTTTTCGCATCCACAGCAGTACTTGTTGTTCTTGATCTTTTGGATATGTGCCAGTCTCTGTGGTGTAAAATGATATCTCATTGTTGTTTTGATTTGCATCTCTCTGATGATTAATGATTATGAGCATTTTTTAATATGTCTATTGACCATTTGAATTTCTTCTTTGTTGAAATTTCTGTTCATCTTCTCCCCATTTTTTGATGGGCTTTGTTGTTTTCTTCTTGTAACTTTCTACCATTGCCTGATAGATCCTGGATATTAACCCCTTGTCATTTGGGTATTGGGTGAATATGCTTTCCCATTCAATGGACTGTCTTTGTATCTTGGTCACTGTTTCCTTTGAGGTGCAGAAGCTTTTTAGTTTCATGTAGTTCCATATGTTTATCTTTTCTTCTAGTTGCTTTGTTAGTGATGTTTCACCTTTGAAGATGCCTTTAGCTTCAATGTCATGGAGGGTTTTTCCTATATTTTATTTGATGTACTTTATAGATTCAAGTCTGATATTGAGATCTTTAATCCATTTTGATCTGATTTTTGTGCATGGTATTAGGCACAGGCCCAAATTAATTTTTTTACATATTGTCGCCCAGTTTTCACAAGACCACTTGTTGAAGAGGCTCTCCTTACTCCAATTTGGCCTCTCTGTACATTTATCAAACTTAAAATGACCATGTGTTTGAGGTTGAGTGTCAGGATTCTCAGTTCTACTCCATAGGTCCACAGGTCTGTTTTTATTCCAATACCATGTTATTTTAATTACTACTGCCTTGTAGTACAGCTTGTAGTTGGGAAAGGTGATGCCTCAATTATTCCTTTTCCGAGGTTTGCTTTAGAGATCCATGGGGTTTACTATTCCATACAAATTTCAGGAGTGTTTGGTCAATTTTTTTTGAAAAATGTCATGGGCAATCTTAGAGGGACCCCATTGAATCTTTACAAAGCTCTAGGGAGTATTACCATTTTGACAATGTTGATTCTCCCTATCAATGAGCAGGGAATGTGTTTCCATTTCCTGGTGTCCTCTTTTATTTCTTAGAGCAGTGTCTTGTAGTTTTCTTTCTACAGGTCCTTTACACACTTGGTTAAGCTAATTCCTATGTATTTTATTTTCTGTGGCACAATTGTGAATGGAATAGTTTCCTTAATATCCCTTTCTTCTCTTTTGTTATTGTACATAAGAAAGCCACCAACTTTTGAGGGTCGATTCTGTATCCTACCACTCTACTATATGTGTCTATTTTTCTAGAAGTTTTTTGGTATAGTTTAGGGATCTCTAGGTTAATATCATGTCATCTCAAATAATGATAGCTGACTTCTTCCTTGATATCTGGATGCCCTTCATGTCATTTTCTTCTCTGACTGCTATGGCAAGCACTTCCAGTGCTATATTGAGTAAAAGAAGTGAGAGTGGACAACGTTATCTGTCCCTAATCTCAGGGGGAAGGCTTTCAGTTTTTCCCCATTGAGAATGATGCTCACTGTGGAGTTTTGATAGATGGCTTTGACTATCTTGAGGAAGTTTCCTTCAATTCCCATTTTCTGGAGGATTTTAATCATGAATGGGACTGGACTTTTTCAAATGCTTTTTCTGCAAATACTGATCATATAGTATTTATTTTTTCTCTTATTGATATGATGGATTTTGTTGATTGACTTGCAAATGTTGAACTATCCTTGCATTCCTAGGATGAATCCTACTTGGTCACGACATATAATCTTGATGAGTCTTTCGATTCTGTTTGCTAGTATTTTGTTGAAGATCTTAGTATCTGTGTTCATCATGGAGATTGGTCTGCAGTTTTCTTTCTTTGTGTTGTCTCTCCCTGCTTTGCATATCAGCCTCATAGAAGCTATTTGGGAGTGTTTCTGTTTCTTCCATTTCTTGGAAGAGCTTGAAAAGACTGGCACTAGGTTCTCCTTAAATGTTTGGTAGAATTCACTAGTGAATCCATCTGGACCGGGCTTTTGTGTTTGGGCAGACTTTTAATTACTGTTTCAATTTCCTTGATGGTGATAGGCTTATTTAGGTTTGCAGGTCTTCTTGTTTCAGCCTGGGGATCTTATAGGACTTCAGGAACTTATCCATTTCTTCTAGATTCACATGTTCATGGCACACAGACTCTCAAAGTAATCTCTGATAATCTTTTGTTTAATTTGTTTCTGTTGTGATGTCACCATTTTCATTTCTTATTCTGTTTATTTTGATTCTCTTTCCCAGTCCTTATAAGTCTTGCCATTGGTTTGTTGATCTTGCTTGTTTTTCAAAAGAACCAGCTCTTGGTTTCAATAATCTTTTGGATTATTTTTGTATTTTCCATCTCATTGATTTCCTCTCTAAGTTTTATTATTTCCTTTTTTTTCTGCCTGGGTTGGGCTCCTTTTTTCATCTTTATCTAATGTCTTCAGCTGTGTAGTCAGGTTATTTATGTGGGCCCTTTCTTCTTTCCTGATGAATGCTTTGCAGAGCAATAAACTTTCTTCATAATACGGCTTTTGCTGTGTCCCACAAGTTCTTATATTTGGTGTCTTCATTTTCATTTGTTTCCAGAAAATTTGCATTTCCTGTTTGATTTCTTCTATGACCGATTGGTTGTTCATCCGTGAGCTTTTCAGTTTTCAGGTGTTTGATTGACTCCCTGTTTCTGTGTACGGTCAACTTCCATTTTCAGTGCATCATGGTCTGAAAAGATAGTTGATAAACTTTCTATCTTTTTATATTATTGAGGCTTGCTTTGTGGACTCGGCATGTGGTCTATCTTGGAAAATGTTCCATGTACACTCGAGAAAAAAAATGTGTATTCAGCTTTTTAGCATAAAAAGTATATGTCCACTACCTCTCTTTCTTCTATTTCTTCCTTCCAGGCCAAAATTTCCTGGTGAGTTTCAGTCTTGTTGATCTATCCATGTTTGATGGAGCAGTGTTAAAGTTTCCAACTATTAGTGTGCCACTGTAAATGTCTTCTTGAGGTCTATTAGCAGTTGTTTCAAGTATTATGCTGGCCCCTCATTGGGTGCATAAATGTTTAGTAGTGTAATTTCTTCCTGGTAAACATACCCATTAATTAATAAGAAAATGGTTTTCATTTTCCCGGCTAACCGCTTTCAGCCTGAAGTCTATATGATTCGATACCAGTATGGCCACACTGGCCTTTTTGGAGAAGTTGTTTGCGTGGAGAATTGTCTTCCAACCTTTGACTTTGAGTCTGCATTTGCTCTGATTATTCAGATGGGTTTCTTGTAGACAGCAGAATGTTGGGTTCAATTTTTTAATCCATTTTGCCACTCTGAGCTCTTAATTGGTGCATTTAGACCATTGATTTTTTTAATTTTTTATTATACCATTGTGAGACATACAATTAAAAAGGTATTCATAATAGGTTCTTGGTAATACAGTATTCCAGCACCCCCCCTCCACCAGTGCCCCATTTCCACCACCAATGTACCACCCCCATCCAGCCCAACCCCCAGGCTGGCTCAGTAGCAGGTAGCCCCATTTCCTCTCTTTTCTCTCTTTTGTCTTTTTTTTCTCTGTCTCTGCATCTCTCTCCCTCTTCTTTTACACATTGTGACTAGCACTGCAGATATTTAGAGTTTATCACTTAAGTCTCTTTGTGTATATTCAATGGTGAGTTTTAGTCTGCCATTACCATTTCCCACACTTAGTAAAACACTGGTATCTATTTATATCCTATTAATAAATGCAGTCATTCTATATATGTCCTTTTCCTTCTGACTAATTTCACTCAGCATGACAGTCTCCATGGCCATCCATTTGTAGGTAAATTTCATAATTTCATCTTTTCTGATGGCTGCATATTATTCCCATAGTGTAGATGTACCACAGTTTCTTAAGCCAGTCCTCTGTTCTCGGGCATTTAGGTTGTGTCCAGATTCTAGCTATAGTAAATAGCGCAGAGATGAATAAAGAAGTACATATTGGGTTTCTGCTATGTGTTTTTTCCGGTCTTTTGGGTATATTTCTAGGATTACTATTGCTGGATCAAATGGGAGTTCAATATCTAGTTTTTTGGAGGAATGCCCATATTGTTTTCCAAAACAGCTTGAACAGTCAGCCCTCCCACCAACAGTGGATGAGAGTCCCTTTTTCCCCACACCATGCCAGCACCAGCTGTTCCTGCTGTATTGGATGTGTGCCAGTCTCTGTGGTGTGAGATGGTACCTCATTGTTGTTTTGATTTGCATCTCCCTGATGATTAAAGATGAAGAGCGCTTTTCCATATGCCTTTGGTCATTCAAATTTCTTCTTTTTGGAAGCTTCTGTTCATTTCTTCTCCCCCATTTTTTGATGAGGTTGGCTGTTTTTTTCTTGTGAAGGGCTACCAGAGCCTGATATATCCTGAATATTAACCCCTTGTCAGATGGGTATTGGGTGAATATCCTTTCCCACTCTGAGGATTGTCTTTGGTATCTTGGTCACTGTTTCTTTTGAGGTACAGAAGCTTTTCAATTTTATATAATCCCATTTGTTTATCTTTGCTTCCATTTACTTGGTCAGTTGTGTGTCATCTTTAAAGATACTTTTAGTTTCGATGTCGTAAGAGTGTTTCTCCTATGTTTTCTTTGATATACCTTATAGATTCATGTTTGATGTTGAGATCTATAATCCATTTTTAAGTATTTTATTATACCACCATGGGAATCACAATCACAAATATACACACAATTAAAAAGTTCATACCTGGATTTTGGTCATACAGTGTTCCAGCACCCATTCTTCCATCAGTGCCCATCTCCACACCACCAATTACCCAATTCCCCTCCCCCAGCCCGCCTACATGGCAGGTTCCCCATTTCTTTCCCTTTCTCTCTCTCCTTCCTTCCCCTCACACTATGGACTACAGAACGTACACATTAAAAGTTTGTCATGTGTGTCCTTTTGCTCGTATTTAATGCTCAGCTCTAGGTTGGCACTAGTACCCTCGACAATTGTCAGAACACTGTTCCATTCTCTGTCCTACCCAGCCTCTAACTCCCAACTTTGGCGACAATTTCCACCCTTGACAAGACCTCCTGATACAAGGTCATGTTTCACTTGACCTTGGATATTGGCATCATAATATGCACATATATATCTATGCCATGCAAATAAATGCAGTCATTCTGTATCTGTCTCTCTTCTTCTGGCTAAATTCACTCAACATAATCTTCTCCATGTCCATCCAATTATAGACAAATTTTATAACTTCATTTTCCTAATAGCTGCATAGTATTTCATTGTGTATGTGTACCAAAGCTTCTTTATCCAGTCATCGATTATTGGGCACTCTGGTTGTTTCCAGTTTCTAGCTATTGTGAATTATGCTGCTATGAAATAAAAGTAGGGATGGTAATTCCGCTGTGTATTTTTTGACTTCCCAGAGTAATTCCCAGGAGTGGTATCGCTGGGTCAAATGGGAGTTCAATTTCTAGTCTTTGGAGGAATGTCCATATTGTTTTCCAGAAAGGCTGTATCAGCCGGCATTCCCACCAACAATGGATGAGTGTCCCCTTTTCCCCACATCCATGCCAGCACTTGTTGTTCTTGCTCTTTTGAATATGTGCCAGTCTCTGTGGTGTAAAGTGGTATCTCATTGTTGTTTTGATTTGCATCTCTCTGATGATTAGTGATGATGAGCATTTTTTCATATGTATTTTGGCCATTTAAATTTCTTCCCTTGCTGAAGTTTCTGTTCATTTCTTCTCCCCCATTTTTTGATGGGGTTGTTTGTTTTCTTCTTGTAAAGTTCTACCAGTGCCTGATATATCCTGGATATTAACCCCTTATCAGATTGGTATTGGGTGAATATTCTTTCCCATTCTATGGACTGCCTTTCTATCTTTTTTTTTAATGCTTTATTCTTTTTTTAAATTTTTTATTATACCACCGTGAAACATACAATTACAAAGGTGTTCATAATTGGTTCTTGGTAATACAGTATACCAGCACCCATCCCTCCACCAGTGCCCCATTTCCACCACCAATGTACCCCACCCCCCCCCCCCCACCCCCATGCTGCCTCTCTCTCTCTGTCTCTGCATCTCTCTCCCTCTTATTTTACACATTGTGGCTAGCCCTGCAGATATTTAGAGTTTATCACTTAAGTCTCTTTGTGTATATTCAATGGTGAGCTTTAATCTGCCATTACCATTTCCCACATTTAGTAAAACACTGGTATCTATTTATGTCGTATTAATGAATGCAGTCATTCTTTTTTAAAATTTTTTATTATACCACCGTGAAACATACAATTACAAAGGTGTTCATAATTGGTTCTTGGTAATGCAGTATTCCAGCACCCATCCCTCCACCAGTGCCCCATTTCCACCACCAATGTACCCTTCCCCCCCACCCCCCAGGCCGCCTTAATAGCAGGTACCCCAGTTTCCTTCTTTCTCTCTCTCTATCTCTCTCTCTGTCTCTGCATCTCTCTCCCTCTCATTTTACAATTGTCTGCCTTTCTATCTTAGTCATTGTTTCTTTTGGGGGTACAGAAGCTTTTTTTTTTGTTTCATATAGTCCCATATGTATATCTTTTCTTCTAGTTGCTTTGTTAGTGAGATCTATAATCCGTTTTGATCTGACTTTTTGTGCATGGCATTATAAGGAGGTCTAAGTTCATTTTTTTACACTTAGCTGCCCAGTTTTCCCCAGCACCACCTGTTGAAGAGACTTTCTTTCCTCCATTTAATATTGTTTACTCCTTTATCGAAGATTAAGTGGTTGTATATTAGAGAGTGTGTTTTAGGATATTCAGTTCTATTCCATAGGTCTATAGGTCTGTCTCTATACCAATACCAAATTGTCTTTATTACAACTGCTCTGCTTCAGAGCTTAAGGTTCGGGAAAGTGATACCTCCCATCTCCTTTTTTCCCAAGGATTGCTTTTGCTATCCGTGGGGTTTATTATTCCATACAAATTTCAGGAATGTTTGTTCAATTTCTTTTGAAGAACATCATGTGTATCGTTATAGGGACCACATTGAATCTGTATAAAGCTCTAGGAGTATTACCATTTTGATGATGTTAATGCTTCCAATCCTTGAGCAAGGAATGTGTCTCCATTTCCTCAGGTCCTCTTTTATTTCCTGAAATAACATTTTGTAGTTTTCTTTGTAGAGATCCTTTACATTCTTTGTCAAACTGATTCCTAGGTATTTGATTTTCTGAGGTGCAATTGTGAATGGGATAGTTTCTTTAATGTCCCTTTCTTCTCTTTCACTGTTTGTGTATAAGAAGGCCATTGACTACTGGGTATTTATTTTGTACCCTGCCACTTCTACTATAGGAATATATTATTTCTAGGAGCCTCTTGGTAGAGAGTTTCAGGTTTTCCAGGTATAATATCATGTCATCTTCAAGTAGTGAAAACTTGGCTTCTTCCCTTCCTATCTGGATGCCCTTAATGTCTTTTTTTCTTCCCTGATTGCTATGGCAAGTACTTCTAGTGCTATATTGAATAGAAGTGGTGAGAGTGGGCAGCCTTGTCTTGTCCCTGATCTTAAGTTTTTCCCCATTGAGAATGATGCTCGCTGTGGGCTTGTAGTAGATGGCCTGGATCATATTGAGGAAGGTACCTTCAATCCCCATTTTACGGAGAGCTTTTATCATGAACGGGTGTTGAATCTTGTCAAATGCCTTCTCCGTAGCTATTGATATGATCATATGGTTTTTGTTTTTCTTTTTTGTTGATATGATGTATTATGTTGATTGACTTGCTGATGTTAAACCATCCTTGCATTCCTGGGATGAATCCCAATTGGTCATGGTGTATAATCTTTTTGATGACTCTTTGGATTCTATTTGTTAATATTTTGTTCAAGATCTTAGTATCTGTGTTCATCTGGGAGATTGGTCTGTAGTTTTCCTTTTTTTGTGACATCTCTGTCAGCTTTGGGTAACAGGGTGATATATGCCTCGTAAAAAGCTATTTGGGAGTGTTTCTGTTTCTTAAATTTTCCAGAAGAGCTTGAAAAGAATTGGGAGTAGGTCCTCTTTAAAGGTTTGGTAGAATTCACTGGTGAATCCATCTGGACCTGAGCTTTTGTGTTTGGAGAGACTTTTGATTACCGATTCCATCTCCTCGATGGAGATAGGTTTGTTGAGGTATTACAAATCTTCTTGTTGCAGAATTTGGCGGCTATAGGAATTCAGGTATTTGTCCATTTCTTTTATGTTCTCTTGATTCGTGGGCATACAGGCTCTCATAGTAATCTCTGATGATCTTTGAATTTCTGTGGTTTTTATTGTGGTGTCCCCATTTTCATTTCTGATTCTATTTATTTGGGTTCTCTCTTTTCCTTTTCTTACAAGTCTTGCAAGTGGTTTGTCAATCTTGTTTACTTTTTGCAAAGATACAACTTTTTGTTTCCTTGATCTTCTGGATTGTTTTTTGACATTCCATCTCATTGATTTCTTCTCTGAGTTTTATTATTTCTTTCTTTCTGCTTGGGTTGGGCTCCTTTTGTTGATCACTCTCTAAGAACTTATGTTGTGAAGTCAGACTGTTTGTGATGGCCTTTTCTTCTTTTCTGATGAATGCTTGAAGAACTATGAACTGTCCTCCTAACACTGCTTTTGATGTATCCCACAAGTTCTGGTTATTTGTGTCTTCAGTCTCATTTCTTTCCAGGAATCTTTGAATTTCCTCTTTGATTTCTTTTTATGACTTGCTGGTTGTTCAGCAGTGAGCTGTTTAGTTTCCGGTTACATGGCATTGGTCTCCATTTTGTGTACAATTACCTTTTCTATTTTCAGTGTATCATGGTCTGAAAAAATAGTTGGCACAATTTCTATCTTCTTGATTTTATGGAGATATGATTTATGGCTCAGCATGTGATCGATTTTGGAGTATGTTTATGTGCAATGGAGAAGAAAGTGTATTCAGCTTTTTGGGAGATGAAATGCCCTGTATATGTCTACCAGCCCTCTTTCTTCCATCTC
>JAJIBD010000735.1:0-88913 GCA_021461705.1 Cryptotis parvus | reverse complement strand
ATGAAGGAGATGTTGGTCCGAACCTCTTTGGAATTTGGGTACGACAGCAACATCAGTCAGACAAAAACCATCGATTGAAGATGATGTGGTTAATTTCATTGTGGGAACTGTCCACCAGGAGATTCCCATGTCCAACGTTTTGCTTCAGCCTTCTGGAACTGCGAAGTTCCCATGAATGGTCTTGGTGGACATGATGAACTCCAGGTAGTCTCTAACCCTGTTCGCTCCATTCTAGGCCATGGGTCCCAATGTGCAATTCTTCAGCCGATATTTTTGGTCCTATCTTGGCATTAAAATCACCGACTATGATCTTGTAGAAGGTATGATCTTTTTTATAGAACTCCTCCAGTTCCATGTAGAATTTCTCAATTTCATCTGCTTTGTATGTGGATGTTGGTGCATAGACAATGAAGATAGAAATTGCTGGCCGTGGAACACATCTCTTCAAGTGTAATCGCCCTATCCGGTTTGTTAGGCATTCAAATGAATCAATGTTGGGCGGCCACGTTCGTGTTGACAAGGACACCAACGCCACCGAAACCTCTTTTTGCCGCATGTTCCAAGGGAACAATGCTTCTTCGTGTCAAATACAGCATGATGCAACTGACTCCTCCTCGGTCTCAGTCAGACCAATGATGTCGTACTTGATCTTTTGCGCTGTACCCATCAGATCTCAATATATGCTCCCGATGCCAGCATACGTGCATTGAAAGTACAGACAGTCATTTTAGTCCTTCTCTCA
This sequence comes from Cryptotis parvus, assembly GCA_021461705.1. Lineage (NCBI taxonomy): Eukaryota > Metazoa > Chordata > Mammalia > Eulipotyphla > Soricidae > Cryptotis > Cryptotis parvus. Next base: position 88,171 of record JAJIBD010000735.1, on the reverse strand, counting down.
TTTTGGCAGCCTAGGACGGCCGAGAAATTTTATCAGGCACTGCTTGTTTGCCTTTTCTTACTGCTGCCATGTTAAGGTCTCTTTCGGGGTCAGAAAATAAATACCTTTGTTGCTGGTTTTGGCATATCGAACACTCATCGGACAGCTTGCCAGGCTCTGCACTGGGGCACTACACTCTCATTACTTTGTGGGGCTCTCTCAGAGGGGGGTGGGTAGAATATTCACGGTAATTTGGAGGTAAATCATGCGCAGCACAGCAGCTGCGGGCAATGGGGCAAGCTGGTTTCTGCTCTGCCGGGTGTATGTGTGCTGTGTGGCCCAAGCATTCCTGGGCTTGAAATACTCTCCTCTGAAGGGCGGGTCTCTGCAGGGTGGGTCCTTGTAGGCTGGCTTTCTGACAAGCAGGGCTGGAGACTGGATTACTCTGTTGGGTGGAGATCTTAGGTGAGCTGCGGAGTGGATGGTGAAGATTGCTGCCAGCAAGGTGTGGGGGGTTTCTCTGGGCTCTTCCGAGGCTCCATCGGGATGGTGGACTTGGGGTTGGAAGTTGCTCTCATGGTTCATGGAATGCAGGGGGTTCAACAGGGAAAGTTGGTTTCTGCTCAGCTGGGTGTATCTGGACACATGCATCCTGTCTATTGCGTGAATGTCACCAACACTCAGAATGCTCACAACTTGATCAGCATCTCTACTGATGGGAAGATTTGTTCGTGGAGCTTGGACATGCTTTCCCACCTGCAGGACAGTATGGAGCTGGTGCATAAGCAGTCAAAGGCTGTGGCTGTGACATCCATTGCCTTCCCTGCTGGGGATGTCAACAACTTTGTTGTTGGGAGTGAAGAAGGTTCAGTGTATACAGCATGTCACCACTGAAGCAAAGCTGGAATCAGTGAGATGTTCGAGGGTCATCAAGGACCAATCACTGGTATCCATTGTCATGCAGCTGTTGGTGTGGTGGACTTCTCACATCTTTTTTGTTACTTCATCAATTGACTGGACAGTGAAACTTTGGACAACTAAGAATAACAAGCCTTTGTACTCTTTTTGAAGATAACTCAGACTATGTGTATGATGTCATGTGGGTCTCCCACACCCAGCCCCTGTTTGCCTGTGTGGACGGCATGGGGAGGCTGGATCTGTGGAATCTCAATAATGACACAGAGGTGCCAACCGCCAGCATTATTGCTGTGGAGGGTAATCCTGCTCTCAATCATGTGCAGTGGGACCCAACCCAAACATGAACAACTTTATAACTTTGAAAGAGTAAAGAGAAAAAAAAAAATTTAAAATATATATGTATATATGTTCTAGATGCTGCTATAAATTTTGACATGTCACCTTTTACTTTTTGCTGCATGACATATTATCAAAATATTTCAAAATTAAAGTGTGAACTGCCTTTGCCTTTACAATAAGTCATAAAATCAAAGGTCTTGCTAATTCTGATGAAAAACACAGACTCATGCCTCAGAACAAGAGTAGTGGTAAGATTTACTTTCAGTTTGAGATAAGACATTTCTGCACATATGTACTTTTGTAAAGCTCTTTGAGAGGCAAATCCCCTCTCTAATTGTCAGATGTTCTTTAAATTAGAAGACCAGACGTCAGAAGAAAGTGTTTCTAAGAGCTGCAAGTCTCTAAAGACACAGTGAGTGCTTTATATTAGGTCCCGCTGGTGGAGGGACGGGTGCTGGAACACTGCACGCCATTGAAACTTAATAATAAGCAACTTTTTTCATTATAATAAAATTTTAAAAATTAAAAAATAAAATTTTCAGATCATTTAAAAATTTTAAAAAATTAAATTTTCAGGGTTTAAAATTTGCAAACTCTCTACAAAAAGCACTATAGGAAAAGTTCAGAAATGCGTGCACTCCTGTGAAAATCTTAATTTCATTTAGGGTAAGTAATTCATCCCTGAAGATTGGAATATAATACTCAAATACCGGTAATTTCAGCTATTTCTAAAATACATTAAAATTGTTTTCAGAAACATGATTTAAAAATTTCCATAAGAATTATGGTGTACATTATTGCATTTATGAGATGAATTGAAATAGGTTTCAGGAAGAATTCAAGTATTTAAGCTCGCTAACAATAATAGTAGTTCTGCAGTTCAAAATGAGATATTGCAACGGCACAGGTTTCAGATGAAACACATTAGATTAAAGAAAATGTTGAAGGCATTGACATACAAGTGCTAAAAATCTGATTTATCTTTTGTAATTATAAAATAATCTACTTAATATGAGAACCACCACTCCCAAATAGGATCACAAGTTCAAAAGGAACATACAGAAATCTAGATACCAGAGAAAGTTATAAATGACAGGTCAGACATATTTACTGTCAAAAAGTGTTTAGAATATTTATAGAAGGGCAAGACAATGTCATCAGCTTAAAAGAAGCAAAGGGTGATTCCATAAAATTTGATTATTCTAAATGATTTGATTTGGGGGTGTAAGCAAGAAAATTGGCACCTGGCAGGGAAAATTTCAGGATAAAGATAACTTACCTGCCCTTGAAGTTTCACACGTAATTATTCCATTCATAAATTAAAGCATCACTAGTCGTAGTTGTGAAATTTGTTCTGAAGGATTTGCTTTCTTAAATATCATCCTCAGTGATTTCTCCTGATATGTCTCTGACTTGCAATTATAGAATCATGTCATATTTTAATTAAAAATCTTGTTATCTATTCCTTTTAAAATATGCATAGAATCTTACTAAAATATGCACCTTTATTTGCTCTTCTTAATATTTTATTGAGGTGATTATTTTACCAGACGACTTCCCCCCACTCCACGGACGATGCCATTTCCACATTTGGACTTCCCCTCGTCAGAACTCCACCCAGCCGACCAGCCCATCACAGCCCGGATCATCGACACCCATCCTGCAGTTTTTTCCTCAATCCGGCCCAGGTATGCTGGTCCAGAGACTCTGAGACATGGGGGCAGAGCTGTTCCTTGCTCTCCCTGTGCCCAGCCGCTCATGAGGCAGTCGGGAGGCATGGCGGGTTCTAACCCTGGCCCACCACCCCGGCAGAGCCTCACAACAAGCCAGACCACCCCCCCACTCCACGGGCGCCGCCATTTTCCACATTTGGACTTCCTCTCTCGCCAGAACTCCACTCCAGCCGGCCAGCCTATCACAGCCTGGCTACGCTGCCACTTGGCGCCGCGGTTCATCAATAAATGCTTTAGTTGGAGGTGTTTAAAAAAGAGTATGCCTCCCGCACGGCAAGCCTGGCTAGCTGCCGTCGTTGTATTTGATATGCCAAATTCCAGTTACACTTATATTAGGTCATACCCATGACCTAATATAATGGTTTGAGGCTCTTTATGTTCCTGTAGCAAGCCGATGCCCTTGGCCTACTGGCATGAGACAGGACATATGGAGATATTACTGGTGCCCGCTCTAGCAAATAGATGATGAACGGGAAGATCGTGATCGTGACTATTTATAGAATCGTGGGCTTTACGCTTTATAGATCACTAAGATACACTATTATTTATTCTTTAGGTACTCTAAAAAAATGCTATTAAGTGCATTACAATCATGAACTTATACTATTTTTATCCTATTAACACTACTAAAAGTAAATCCCTATTGCTCAGTTTTAGTTCCTGTATCCTCTGTAACAAAGAATTTAATGGTTACTTACCTGATACCCAGAAAAGAAATACTGGTCTTGGATGAAGGGTAAGTGAAAATACAAAATACCTTATTCACAGACAGCAATCTAAGTTCTTGATGCAACATACTTTTCTTAGTGAAGAGTTAAAGATATATGTTTTGAGCCCTCAGGAGATTAGGAGGAGAAGAAAGATATTTGAAGATGAAAGAAGTGGGCAGTAGTCCCCAAAAACAGTGCCCCAAAGAAAAGTAACCTGACTAGTACCATTTAGAAAAAACATTAGAAAACTAAACTCCCACCCACAGATCTGGGAATGGGACCTCGAAGGCACTGGATTTAACAAGCATTTCAAATGAAGTGCTTCACCTCACAGTTGAGCAGCTCTGCCCTAAGCATAAAAATACCAACAATGTAATGATCATCAAAGCCAGTAAGAATTCACTAAAATGGTTCAAATAAATTTACCTGAGTATGGCCATTTAGCCATGACATTCAGATCCCTTTGGCAGATTGAAGAGATTTGAAGCAACAAAAGATCTTATCTTTAAGGAATTATAATCTAATATACTGAAGAATGAAGAGAACAGAAAGAGTAAGAATTTAAATTAACACTGAGGCAAACTGGTCTACAGCCTGACACTAAAAGATGTTTATTGAACCTGGGTACAATACAATCACGCACAAAAGTCAAGCAGGAGCCATGAAAACAATTTTGTTTGAAGCAACAAAGCACTATAAATTTTGAGAAACTTTTAGGAAAACTGATTAAAAATAAGTTTTAACATTTGAAGTCATAGATGCTGGTATTATTTTAAAATTTTATTTTCTTCATGCTAAATCAGTTATAGTTGTTTTAAGTAGAAGATGAAAATAAGAAAATGTCCAAAAATGTTGTGCATCAGGTAATTAGGATGGGAAAGAGAGACCCAAGTGAGACATGGAGCCACAGTTGGGATGCAGCCATCGGACAAACTTCCGCTTCCAGGCTGCTCTGTGCCAACCTTCCACGGAGGCTGTGGGCCTAATTCGGCATCCCTAATAAGCCATCATTGCTCCTGGACATTTAGCATTACCCACCCGCCCTCTAACTCTCAATTCACTCAGAACCATTGCAACCCTCTAACACAGTTCAGGTACTAACCTTATATCACTAAAGCCAAAAGGGCTCTCACTGCACTCTAGACACAAGGGAAACCTGCTATTTTTCCATTGACAGACTCCGGTCAATGGCATCCATCTGCTTATAAAGGCCCTTTGTAGGTCTCGTACAAAAAAATAATTCTCTACTTTTTGCTATCTTTCATCATTGTCTTCACTTGCATTTACCCATCACCTAAATATCTCTGGGCCAGAAAATGGAATTTTATGTCAGAAAATTTCTCTTCAAATCATATAACATTATCTCACTATAGAAATAAAACAGCTGAAGTGTAGGGACCCCAAGGAAAGCCGCACAGATACTTCAGTAGAGCTACAGGGAGCTGTCACCATATTCTAAAGGCAACTGAATCTTCATTTAAAAAAATAGCAAAATACAGGTGACTGAAAAACTAGGATTAACGGCACTCCACAGTCACTCCTACTCACTGCCTAACCCTTGGTCATTGTATCCAGCCACTCCTAACTACTGAGGAGTAACTACTACTGAGGTAGTAACTACTACCCCTTTGTTACTGTATTCACTGTATAACTGTAATCACATAATTGTCACACATTTGTTGCATACTGTTTTGAAGTAATATAAGCACTATATATATTTTTTAAAGGTTTCTCCATAATGGTCCCATCTCATATTTCTGCAAAAAAGTCTGCTACAAACTCTTTGACAATTATGTAGTGAAATGTGGTAAGTGCCATGTGACTGAAACAGGAAGCCCACAAAAGGAACTCACACAACTTGATGTTCCACAGGCATTCTTCAAGCAGTCGGGATCTATCCATAGCTACTTAAGCCTTACCTGGGTTAAGGTCTCCAAGCTCAGCTGCAGCGCCACATCCCCCTCTGCACCAATAATGTCTCGCCTCAGCTTCCTGAAATTCCACTGGGAAGGGAATATAGCCAGCACGCATTCCCAACTCACTGTGCTCTACAGTTCCTACCGTCAGTGATCTTCCCCGGGACTTCTGTAAACCACAAACATGCATACACAGAGCAACCCCTTCCACAAAGAGCAACAGCAGAAGGCACTGAAAGGGCCTTCGGAGGGACCCCAGGATTTCAACTAGGGCAGTGTTTTTAATTATTATTTTTTTTTATGTAGAAAACAAACTTTTTATGTAGACAACAACCCCCAATGAGAGAGAATCTGGAAAAGTTTGAATGATTCTGCTGAATTTTACCTGAAAAACAAAGCCGTTATAAAAAATAGAAACATACAATGTAAAAATTCTCACAAATGTTTTAACTGGTTTTAAGAAAACTTTGGCAACTCAAAACACACGATGACTACTTCCTGTGCGGTTAGACACAAAAGGCCTATTTCTGTTCCTTATTTGCCAACAAGTCAGCATCTTCTTAACTATTTGCAGTTTTGAGTTCTTTGAAGGTACTTACAAAATTACTAAAATTCACTGTACGCAAGTGAATTTAAGAGATAGCATTATCGAAATGTTTTCCAAAACAAAACTAAAACTTAATTAAATGGAAAAAACCCTTTAATTAAATGAGCAAGCTATAAGTAGGTACCACATATATGCCTAGATAAAAAACGCCAAAATATTCATAAGGAATCTGTAATAATATTAAGGAAATTTAGCTTAACAATTATAAGATATTTTAATACTGAACTACTTTCTCGGTATTCAGAGTAAAAATAATTCAGAATAAGTATCAAAATAAACTCAGTTTTGACTATCCCACAAAATCCACAGCCATAGACTTTTGCCAACGGAACACACATTTAAAGCTGGATATCACGGTAAATTTAATTTTACCCACACTACTTTTCGAACTTCTTTAAGTTCTACTTGGATCTATGCAATTTGTTAAAAAAATATTTTCCAGTTTGCCTCCCTTGAATTATTATTCAGTCATTCCTACAGATCAGATATATAAACAAACAAATGAATTACAACTAGCCTAAAAAGAAAATAACTGAGAGCCCGAGCATATGAAAAAGAAAAATTCATTTACTCCATTTAACACACACACACACACACACACACACACACACACACACAAAAAACCCTAGGACCAGTTGATAATACATAAGAGTTTAGTTCAGCATAAAACAGTCTTCTTATTTTAATCCAACAGTTCAAACATAGGTTTCCTTGGTTAGCGAATAAATTCCTTATCATTGTAAGAGACTGAGAATGGAGAAGTTTCATAATTGCCTGTCAGGAATGTCGTCATGTCGTCTATAAAGTGGCATAAAGCAAGACTAAGTAAGCTTCAAAGGTTCCACTTTGAGCAAAGACCAATACTTGATCACTGTCCAAGAGCCAGCAACTACGCAAGTGAAATTAATTAAACCTCCTTTCTTCATCTATTATTTGAAACACCAAATAAAGCTAATAAATAAGAAGCTTTTATAATTTTTTAGCACAAAACTTTAAGGATCTCTTACTCAAACCTTCAATTAAATTTAGTAGCTTAACAGTTTGAAGAACAGTACATATTAATTTCTTTTTCCCTTCTCCACAACTTGCCTAAGTAAAAAAATAAATTACAATCAATTTTTCCCATCAAGCTAATACACAGGAACATATATGAAATAAAATTAATTTCAAAAACCTGTATTTCAAAAAGCCCAAATCTAAAAATATTTACTTTAGCATTTTCTAAATAAAATTAGTATAAAAGTTATGATGACAGGACTAGCATAACATTTCCTACCAAAAAAAAAAAAAAACATTTCCTACAACTTAGAAAATTAAAATCTATCTTGGGAAGGGTGTAGTAGTGGAGGGATGGGCGGTGGAACACGGTGTGGCTGAAAGCCAATCATGAAGAGCTTTGTAATTGCGTACCTCACAGTGGTATAATAAAAGTTAAAAACTAAGAATAAAAAATCTATCTTAGAATCAAAAACTGCACCACACACATTCTGAACAATGAGTATTTAAAAATACTCAAAATCACTTATAAATCAATAATGACATTTTCAAACTCAAGACTCCCTTCTACCCCGCCATATATATATATATATATATATATACATATATATATATATACATATATATATATATATATATATATGCATACCAAGAGACACTACTCAATTCGTGATTTAACCAATAATAATATGTATCAGAACACTTTGAAATACAGGCTCATTTACGTTACCTCTTAAAATCATTCAAATAAAAGTTGTTAATAGTGAGGTAACTAAATACTATACTTAGATTACAAGACTAAAATATACTTCTAAAGTCTACAAGTCTAAAATACAAGTTAAAATACACTTAGGAAAAGCTCTTATGCTTTGAAAAAGGATTTCTCCAGAAAACCCCCAAATTCAGCAGTTTAGGCCCCATGATAAAATTCTTTTTCATGGCACATAAATTACTTAAGTACTCTTAAGATAACTTAATATAAAAAATTAAATTAAATTTAAGAGTATATTAAACCAGTGGTTTTTAACTTTTGGAAGGCAATGAGCCTCTAAGATACACAAGCTATGACCACAGGAAAGTACATATTTCTTAAAATGCATCATAAGGGGCAGGGGAGATAACAGATTAAGGCACACTTGTCAAGCACTCCGCAAATCCCAGCTCAGTCTCTGGCAAACACCACCAGGAGTGATCCCTGAGCACCAAGCCAGACCCCCACTTCACCCCAATTCCTCCAAGGCATCTGAAGGGCCAGAACCGAGCTCCAAGGGCTAAATCACAGGGAACGCAGGCGGTAGCCTTAGGCGCCATACATTGGACCCTCTACCGCTGGTGTGGCACCCAAACAAAACAAAAATGCCTTTTTTTTTTTTTTGCTTTATTTAGGTCACACCTGGCATTGCTCAGGGGTTACTCCTGGCCGTACCCTGACAGTGCTCGGAGGACCATATGGGATGCCGGGATAGAAACCAAGTTGAGTTGGCGGCATGCAAGGCAAACACGCTCCCCATTGTGCCATGGCTCCGGCCCCAAAAAAATGCATTTTAGTTGAAAGAATTTTCAAAGATAATGAAAGCCCAAGTAAGTGACACAATGTGAACAGTCTTATAATAACTATCTTCAAAGAAGAAACTCAGATACAAAGCTATTATTCTTTGGTTAAATTTGCTGACTTCTTAGAATAAAAACAACTATTCAAATAATTCAGTGGAGTCTTAATATGTTTCATATTTTAATATATATTTAAACCTAATTAGAGTAAGTTAAATCAATTAAAACAATTTTTTGCATAAGGTTTCCCTCTTTGTATAAAGGAGGGGGCTATGGGCCACGCTCAGTGAAACCCAGGACTCACTCCTGGTGGTGTTCAGGGGCCATAGGTGGTACCAGGACTGCACTACAGGTCAAAGGCATGCTAGGCAAACACTTTCACCCCGTACTGTCTCTCTGGCCTCTGTAAAGTTTTTTACTTCTTCATTAAAAAATAACAAGAAAATAATTTTAGAAAAAAAGAATAATACAATTTTTTTAACCACCAAAACAAATCTGAAGAAGAAATCTAAATTCACTCAAGGGCTGGAGAGAGAGAAGAGTTAGGCTGCCCATGCTGGCCCCACCCAGTCCCCTGAGCACCAAGACACTGAACCCCAAGCCCAGAGCCGGAGTGTGCCCCCAGAATTCCTGGATGTGCTCCTGACAGAAGAGGAAATTTTAAAGTAGACCCAAGGTCTACTTTGTCCAAGGTTTCATGCTTTTATCAATTTATGATTTGAAGGAATTCAAAATATCAACATCTACTCAACTTTGTTCGTGTATTTTTGCATTTCTGGTCGGTCAAAAAATATACTTAAAATATACTTTTTATAAACAATGAAAATTACACCTGCATGCCAAAATATTTAAGGTTTAATAATTTTGTAGTTATTTCATATTTTTGTAGAACAATAATATCTGGAACAGATACAAAAAGACAGAAAATAAAACAGCTGGCAGGTACCAATGATTTTGCTATAGAGACAAAAGTGCTAAAAATAAACCATCACTAATACACGTAAATAAGTCCTATGATCTATTTTATTTTACAACCTTTTGGTTAGTATGTCAAGAACCTTTCCGAGAACAAAAACAGCCTTTGTGGGTGAGAAATAACGGAAGATACTGACGTGTAAGCAGTTTTCTGAGAGTAAGGCGCTTTTTTTCCTTTGCTTATCTCCACAGCTAAGTCATTAACAGAACTAAACAGGTAAAATAACAAATGCAAAACCATTCAATTTTTTTAAAAAATAGTTCAGCTCAGTTGACTGTCATCTGGATGATTAATTTTTAATAGAAAATGAATTCAGGAATACATTTAGTATGATATACCAACCAATTTCCAATGATTCAGACAGTAATTATTTTTCACTAACAGGAAGTAGAACCCACCATGTTCATGACAGAACTATGCAGAATATTAACGCTTCACAGCTAATGAAATTTTTTAATTAAATTTATCTGAAATTTAGGTTGTGATACCTGAGACCAGCGAAACATCTACCTATGCCTAAATTAGAAAGCTCAAGAAAATAGCACAGCATTAATGATTTTTTAATATTTTGAATACCCTTTAACTTTTTAACTCCTCCAATATTTAAAAATATCCTTTTTATAAAACATGGCAAGTCTGTACTAGTCTGATCAAAGACATAAACAAGGTATCTATTTGTGGAACAAGGATGTGTTCACAATGAAGAGAGCCAGAGTTCTCTGAGTGGTGCACGGCATCCTGACCACGCATGCTCTACAACTGCTCAGAAGTCTGGACGCTCTCATGAAACTTTACATGTATAGCTGATGTGTACATTATGTTCATGTAAACAATGGGAAAAAAAATCATAGTAGCATGTTACTTACAAGTAAAACTTTAAGGCTATCAGGGATATTCAATTCTGAAACTGCGCTCTAGGGAAGAAGGGAAAATGTTTACAAATTTAACTGATTCTGAGAAAAGAGTCAAAGAAGAAGAAAAAGGAAGGGGACAAGTACAGGGAAGACGGGACAGGAGGGAGGGGCATGGATGGGAAGGACGAGGAGAGGCAGGAGAGAGGCATTGATAAGATCCTGGACCTCGCAGGTGACTCCGGCCTCTGAGCACACATGATGCCGTTCCCTCAACCATCTGTATCTCCTCTCCTGACTTCACCCAGTCTCCCTGTTTTGACAGCACTGTATCAGTTACTTTCCCACTGAACTAAGCCCTGAAGGCACAACTAGTTCCACACTGACCTAGACGGATTTATTTAGCTTTATTTTGTAATGTGCAATTCATTTCTTTCTATTCTATGAAACTTTCGGAGACCATGTGATCAATACGAGCTCTAGAAACCATCTCTGTGCGGGCAGTTTAAAGATAAGTAATCTGTGCTCAGCACTCAAGGATGACTTCAGTATAAATTTGTACACCTTAATTTTCTAAATTAAGGTACACATTAGAGAGATAAACATTAAGTACCTGAGAAATCTTTTTTAGTAAGATTATTTTTTAAATGCAAAATATGCATGAATTTTAAGGTAGGCACTAGATTTTACAGCAAGCAGGTCTCTCAATAAACAAAGCACTGTTTCTAGAACTCAGAGGTTTGAGCACATTTGTTCTGATTCTCCCAACATTTCAGATAGGCTTGGAAGAAAGTAATTAAGAAGTCCTATTTTTCTTACCTCAATCACCTCTAACATGTTACACTTATTTTCCATTATTATTTATTATACTTTGCTGACCAATTTTAACTTACCACTACAGAAAGGTAATAAATGTAACCTTATATTCAAACTATATTGAATTTATAGAATTTTAGAACTTAGTAAAGAAGGACCTTAAAACACATATACATATCAATATTCTATTATTCTTTTACACTTTTAAATGACTTTATCACTGACACAAAAAATTAGGGAAATACTGCGATCCAGACAGACTTTTCTAAGATAAGTGTTTTCTCCTATAAATTTATTTTTAGGGCTTTTAAAGTCATTATACTTAAGTTTTGTTCATATGTAAGTTTTGCTTTAAAATTTTCAACTACACATTGATCTGTGGTATCAAAACCCAGAATAGAGAACTTAATTTGGTACTAAAGGTGAATTATTTAAATACACAATTTCAGATCTGATAAACCAAGAGCAAATGGTTGTTTACAGCTCTGATACCTGGAATACACTGTAAATGGTTACTCAGCTCTGATACCTGAAATGCACTGGAAATAGTTACTCAGCTTACCTGGAGCTAATCCGGCAGTAGCAGGACTTCCCACTGATGGGTGAGAGAACACTTGAGAGAAGGCAGACATATTGGACTGGGACACAGCACTCAGCCTGGAGGTTGATCCTCCCTTAGGGATAAACTCGCTTGCAGTAGGATTTGGTGTCTATTTAAAAAATCAAACACAACAAGTTAACACACTTTATCTCCTAGGCACTATTCCCCGTGCTTCACTGCGTAAAGCATTTTACTGAAAGGATTTATTGTTGGGAGCGGCTATGTATAATAAAATTTTTAGTACGGTGCAATTAAATTTCTTAAAGAAAATTCATCAAATCTGAGGATTTTCTTTGCATAAATCAATCTCAAAAGCATGTAAAATGTGCTTTTATTATCAAACATGTGTCTTCACCAAACTCTTCTAACAAATTTTAGAGGCCTGAGAGGCTTGACACTAACTTGAAATTGAGCACTTTCACCATTTCAACCAAAATAAAGGGTGAAATACAGCAAAAATTAGGCCCTTTCATAAGCGTTAAAAATCTCGGACCGTGCCACATATTAGAGTGGCAACAATAAAAACAGAAGCAAGGCACTCATGTAAGGAATCAAAATACGAGGAAAATAAAGTCTCTGCTGCTGTACTGAGGCCACAACATTACATACTGAAGTGTGTATATGTTTAAAAATAAACATTGCAGAGTACACCTAATGCATAAACAGCTAATATTTTATCCACTGGAAGCAAATGAATATCTTTCTGGTAAGGTAACCATTTTAAATTAAGCTTAAGGATGTTAGCTAAATTATAATGATATCACTTGGGCTGAATTTTCAAAAGGGTCAACAACAGAAATAATTTAAAGACATGATGCTCACGGCTCGGTCCCTAATTTAGTATTACAAAACTAAGATTAAAACATGCTGATAGGGCAGGAGGGAAAGTGCCACAGACCGACTGATACATGGTCTTCTTGTGAGAAGCCCACAGAGTTTATGAAGAGTGACAGAGTGACAACACAGTGGGGAGTGTGTTTCCGCGATGTGGCCAACCCAGATTCGATCCCCCACATTCTACATGGTCCCCAGAGTGTCTCCATGAGAGATTCCTGAGTGAAGAGCCAGGAGAAATCCCTGAGCATCACCAGGTGTGACCCATAAACCAAAACAAAGTAAGTATGCTAGAACTGATCATTAGAATATAAAAATTATTTTCACAGCTAAAAATAACAACTAGGTACTGCATAACATAGAATTAACTTTCATCGACCAGGGAAGCCCAAAAATAAACAAAAAGAATACCTTCAAAGTGAAAATTAAAGTTCCAATTAGCATTTCAAACAAATTACCATATTAAAGTTCAAACTATTGGCCTTAGAAGGGAATAAATAAATCAAGGTAATTTCAAACTTTAAAATAAATGATGTTATCAGCTAAGATTAAATACATAGCGAAAAAAATCCAGAAGAAAGTTTTATTTGGGCTTAACAGATAGTTAAAAAAGGTTTATTGGACCGAAGCGATAGCACATTGGATAGGGTGTTTGCCTTGCAGGCGGCCGACCTGGATTCTATCTCAGGCATCCCATATGGTCCCCCCTAACATCACCAGGAGTAGTAATTCCTGAGTGCAGAGCCAGGAGTAACCCCTGAGCATTGCCGGATGTGACCCAAAATGCAAAAAAAAAGGTTCATTTGGACATACCAAATATATTAGATACACAAAATCAAACTCATGATTACTGCTGCATATGAAACAGGAAATTCTGTGAGGAAAGCAAAGATAAAGGGTTGGGCCCAAACATTTTGCAATGATAAAGAAAAAGGTCCTCTTCAATTACTTTTGTTTGTTTGAAGCCTTCAAAGTTACAAAGCTTTCAAAAACTGAGGCATATTCCTTAAAGGCACGGTCAATTCCTTTTGTGGGGTAGAAAATAAATGTATTTTACTAATGCAAAGAAGCTACAGAAAACAAAGAGCCACTAACAGGATCACTTTAGAAGGAACTGAGGAAGAGGCGATTAGCACTCTCTGCTGCAGGTGAGCACCCAAAGAGAAGCAGTGTGGTCAGCAGGAAGTGAGCTCAAGGCCTAACAAGATAGATTTCAGTCTCAAAAACAAGACAGGACAACTATGCGTGCATGGAAACACGGTCGGCGACATATTCCTAAACCACGAGCATTATCAGTTTTAACTTCACGAATGCCCCTATGTATACCATGATCTACAAGATGATTTCAAAGCAGAGCTTCACAAAATTCAATATATTTTATTTTAATATATTTTAAATTAATCTGAAAGTCTACTTTAAGACAGCCTATAACAGAGAAAAGGAAGCAGAAATTTTAATCTGCCTTCCTTAAAGAAATCATCTATAAAATGCTATTATAACAAATAACAGGTTAGTGAAATTAGCACCATAAGAAGAATTTAAAACTAAATTCATCGTTAGAGATTCAACAACTACATAGTCAAAATACCTAACCATAGGTAAATTTTGGTTAGTGAAAAAAAGGGCCTAAAAATCCCCTTAATAAAAAAAGAATTTAGGCTTTTTGGGCCATACCTGGCAATGCTCAGGGGTTACTCCTGGCTCTGCACTCAGGAATTACTCCTCGCAGTGCTCAGGGGCCCATAGGGGATGTCCGGATCGAATCCAGGTCAGTTGCAAACAAACGCCTCCCTATGCTATCACTCTGGCGTTCTGACCCCCCATCTCCTTTATTTCTTCCTTATCTAAAACAGCAGGCATCCCCTTCCCTTTGAAGTTAACTGTTCTGAGTATTTGATATTAGACAAAAAAATAAAAGAATTTAAATGCTAGAAAAATAATTATATAGATTTACAGGTCACACAAACCAAATTCTAGGAGTGGAGCTACTGTTAATGGGGAATAGGATACCATTTCACCAAAACTCTTCAGCGCCACCCTTGAGAACATCATGTGACAATTAGAACGGGAAGGAATGGGAGTGAAGAAAGACAGTCGGCAACTACACCACCTCCGCTTCGCTGATGACATCATTCTAATAACACCAAACATTAGCCAAGCAGCACAAATGCTGGCTGACTTTGACCGAGAATGTGGAAAGATAGGTCTACAGCTGAATCTAAAGAAAACTATGTTTATGAAAAATGAACTAGTTCCAGAGGCCCCATTCACTCTCAATGGAACAAACATCTCTGAATGCAGCAGTTATGTGTACCTAGGTCGAGAAGTCAACATGATGAATGACCTAAAACCTGAGCTGCGCAGGAGAAAGAGAGCGGCATGGATTGCCTTCAAAAAGCATCGAAGAAATAGCTAAAAAGACAAGGAACCTCCGGCTCTGGGCACATCTCTTTGACTCCACCATTCTCCCTGCATTAACATACGCCACAGAGACCTGGGCCTTACAAAAGCAGGTTGAGAAGGCTATTCAGGTCTCCCAAAGAGGAATTGAAAGAGCTATGCTTGGAATATCACGCCTCACTTAAGTGAAAGAAGGAATCCGGAGCTCCGACCTCAGTCGCTGTTTTAGAGTCAGGAATGCTGTCTCATTTGCCAAGCAATCGAAAATCAGATGGGCTGGACATGTAATGCGATTTGGAGATGACCGCTGGACTAGAGCCATTACCAACTGGATCCCATAGGATGTCAAAAGATCACGTGGCTGCCAACCTACAAGATAGTCAGACTTCTTCGTCAAGACCCTGAATGAACAGTTTGAGGTTCTTCATATTCCTGAAGCAAGCAGATGCCATTGGGCTACACTGGCACGTGATAGGGTCAAATGGAAATGTTACTGGCGCCCCGCACGAGCTAATCGATGAATAATGGGATGTCAAGTGATCAAATGATCAAGGAACTCCCAGAAACAGACTAGAAAACCAGCACCTGTTTTTTAAATGAATTAGAATGAGAAGCACTTCACATGAAATTAACTTTAAAAAGGCTCTAAAAAATGCATTTAAAAAACATGTCAATAAGTGGTTTAAAATACAAATTAACGGTTTATGAGGAAACAAAACAGCGTAGTCATACAACTTTTAACATGTTAATATTTTTGAAAGGAAAACTGGTAAATAAAATCAATTACCATATTAAGACGAAGTAGCAGTTCACCAGAAAATAAACTTTTTAATATCTTTAAGAAGTGAAGCCAGACTGTGATCACAGTCCGGCTCATCGAAATCCACCCTGCTGCAGTCTTTTTTAATCCAGCCCAGGTATGCTGATCCAGAGATAGACATGGGGCAGAGCTGCTACTTGCTCTCCCTGTCCCCAGCTGCTCACAAGGAGCCCAGGAGAGATGGCGGGTTCTAGCCCTGGCCCGCCAGCCCAGCAGAGCCTTGCAACAAGCCAGATGACCCCCCACTCAATGAGGGCCTCCATTTTCCACATCCAGACATCTCTCTCTTCAGAACTCCACCCAGCAGACCAGCCTATCACAGTCCGGCTCATCGAAATCCACCCTGCTGCAGTCTTTTTAATCCAGCCCAGGTATGCTGATCCAGAGATAGACATGGGGCAGAGCTGCTACTTGCTCTCCCTGTCCCCAGCCGCCACAAGGAGCCCAGGAGAGATGGCGGGTTCTAGCCCTGGCCCGCCACCCCAGCAGAGCCTTGCAACAAGCCAGATGACCCCCACTCCATGAGGGCCTCCATTTTCCACATCCGACTTCTCTCTCGTCAGAACTCCACCCAGCAGACCAGCCTATCACAGTCCGGCTTGCATGGCCGCAAGCAGCCGCGCGGTTCATCATTAAATGCTGGACTTAGAGATGACTGCAAGAGTATGCTACCTGAACAGCAGAGCCTGGCAAGCTACCTGTGTTGTATTTGATATGCCAAATACCAGTAACAATTATAGACCTCATTCCGGAATAGATTGTGGCTCTTTATATTCCTGGAGCAAGCAGATGCCCTTGGGCTCTACTAGCATGAGACAGGACATATGAGATGTTACTGGGACCCGCTGGAGCAAATCGATGAACAACGGGAAGACAGTGATACAGTGAAGAAGTGAAGGTTAAATTTATAGAAGACTTGAGGCCCTGGGCTATATAAGTTACTTACCTACTTTCAACAACACTAAAAAGAGTGAAGTTGAAAGAAAAACAGAGACCAAAAAGAATTCATGTTATTGCCACCCTAAGTATAACTGGCTAATTCCTTCATAAACATCTAGATGTGTATTGAATTTGAATTTGTAATACAATAATATTTCTTAGATTTCTATTCTAATTTTATGCATATTTTGATTCCGATTTTCATTCATAAACTCTAAATGTAACTTTGAAAATTTACTGATTACTTCAGCCAAAACTGACACTAGCAGCAGAAGATGGCAAGGATGGGAGCGATGGAGGGCCGGGACAGAGTGGGCGTCTGGCGCTACAACAGTGTTTGCCTGAAACCTCATTTAAAGCCATGGTGCAAGAGACAGAGACAGAGACAAAGAGAGAAAGAACTTGTCACGGAGAATTTGTGAGAATTATGGGGATTTTAGGACCGCATACACACACTTATTCTGATGTCAAAAACAATCCAGGCCCCTTTCACTGAATGTTCTTAAATCATCCAACCAACATCTGGCTATAACCTTTACCTCTACTATTTGAACAGAAATTAAATAAAAGGTTCTAAACCTTCAGGGTCAGGGAGATAGTCCAGCAGGAAGGGTGCTTGCCTTGCTTACAGTCAACGTAGGTTCAATCCCTTGTACCCACTGTGGTCCCCTGAGCACCACCAGGAGTTATTCCTGAGTGCAGAGCCAGGAATAGCCAGGTGTGACCCAAAAAGTCAAAAAGACCGCCCAAAAAAAAAAAAAAGTTCTATGGGGGCAGGCGTGATAGCACAGCAGGTAGTGAGTTTGCCTTGCACGCGGCCTACCCGGTTCGATCCTTGGCATCCTATATGGTCCCCAGAGCACCGCCAGGAGTAAGTCCTGAGTGCAGAGTAAGGAGTAACCCCTGAGTGTCGCCGGTGTGGCCCAAAAAAGAAAAAAAAAGTTCTAATCTTTGGTTTAGAAAGGTTGCAATCATGGTGACTATTATTATTATGATGATGATGATTATCACCATATTTTAAATAAAATTACTGTTTTAATCTAGATATTCCAGCCAATCAAAATGGTAGTTCTATTCCTAAAGTGACTGGAAAGATTTTGTGCAGTTTTCTGTTTGTCTTTTTTTATCAAAGGAAGTTTAATGAGTGTCTAGCCCAGTTTAAGTAAACTTTTCTACTATCAAACTATTTCATGGAAACTGTTATCATTTCATTAAAATTCAGTTATGTACTACTTGGGGCCTATACTTAATACCTCAATAAACCAGTCACATAAATTGAGGCTAATTTAGAGTCAGAAAGGTATATAGTATGTAGGTTGCTTGCTTTGCATGCAATCTACCTGGGTTGAACATCCATCAACTCATATGGTCTCCTGTTCCTCACCAAGAATGATTCCTAAGCAGATTCAGGAATAAGCCCTGAAGAAAGCAAAGTATAGCCCCTGCCCCCCCCGGAGAGAGAGAGAGAGAGAGAGAGGCTGGAGCAGTAGCACAGTAGGTAGGGCACTTGCCTTTCATGTGGCTGACCAGGGTTCAATCCCCAGCATTCCATCTGATCCCCCAACCCATGGCCAGGAGTAATTCCTGAGTGCAGCCAGGAGTTATGCCTGAGCATCGCCAGGTGTGGCATCCAGAAAAACCCCAAGAGTGTGAAAGAGTGAGACAGACACTAATTTAATATACACTACAAACAAATTAAAATGGCAAGCGAGGAAGGGAGGGTGAATGGGACAAGCAACAGTAACCATAGGCAAATTAAATTTTAAAATACAAAAATAATGCAGTCAATATTTTGACAAGATTTATATAGAATAAAATGGAACATAATATGCAACATTTTGCTGTAAATGGTAAGAATTTTATAAGAAGGCTGTCTACAGGCAATGACATGGCTGAGAGACCACCAATACCAAATGATCAGACTTTTAATTGCTTTATAAACCTGTAAAATTATCAAATACCTTCTGTGCTACCGCTCCTAGAATAGTGCCAACTTGCTTAATAGCTTCCTGAATTCCTGTCAGTGATTCTCTGAATGAAACACAGCCTAGTCACTTTCTTAAAGCTTATATATTTATAAGCTGCACAGACTTAAAATTCAAACTCTCACCATTCACCAAATCAAGAAAAATGTATCTACCAACTGCATTCCTCTCTGATCATAACTTTGGTCTAGGCAATCACTCATTAGCTGTCTGCATTTTCTACATATAAGTAAATCTTCCAACATGCAACATGCTTACAACACGTTGTTGCATTCACTGTTTTTACTCACCATCACCAGGAGTCATCCATGCAATGTCTTTATTAGCCCTTTCACTGCTAGTTTCACAGATCCTTAACAAAATTCAGCTATAATATCAATTTGTTTATCCTGGTTTATCCCATGTTTCAAAAGATGAAAGTGGTTTCTACTCTCTGACTATGAAATAATGTAGCAATGAGCATTTGTAACTGAATCTCTGTAAGGCTTCATGACTTGGTAAATACATAGCAATGAATGGCTTGAATATGCAGTTAAATGTATATATCACCATTTCATTTTTTTAATTGTTAAACTTTTCCAAAGTAGCTACATTATTTCAATTTGTCTCTCTCGCTCTCTCTGCCAATACTGGAAGGAGAGTAAAGCTGCTGGTCATATGCAGAAGCGCAAGACTTAGACTTTTACTTTCAGACACTTTAATGGGTGTGTATTGGTATCTCATTATGACTTTGGTTTGCATTTCCTGAACGATTTCTTTGGTATTATCATCTTTGATGAGATTAGTCTGCTCACTTTTTCATTCTGTTTCAGTTTGGTTTTGGGTCACACCCTGCGATGCTCAGGGGTTATCTGGCTCTGCACTCAGGAATTACACCTGGTGGCGCTCAGTGAACCAGCCAAGGTGCCAGGGACTGAACCCAGGTTGGCCGGTGTGCAAGGCTAGCATCCTAGCCCTGTCCTACAGCTCTGGCCCCATCAGTTCACATGTTGAACTGGTGTTTTAAGTTTGCATTTTTATATTACAGAACTCTGATAAAAATTCACCTCAGCACTGCCAGGTGTGAATCTAAAATATCTTTGTCAGGTACATGATTTATGAATGTTTTCTTCTGGTCTACTCTTAGTAATCTTTTATACAAGGGCTTAATGGCTCCATGGTGATATACAACAATCTTCACAAACTTTCTTTTATGAAAACATTTTTGGATGATTCTTTTAGCAAGTTATTCCTAACAAGCAATATAAAATAAATCATAGAGGGCCTACTATGGGGGCAAGCTTAAGGTGTGGTTAGGAAAACAGGAAATAATGGTAGTGGGAAGGTACACTGGTGGTGGGACTGAATCGGAATATTAAATGTAACAAATTATTGTGGACAAATCTGTAAACCAGCATTTATATAAAGGATAAGGGGAGAAGAAAAATTTAAAATACACAGGGGTTGAAGTGATAGTACAATGGGGAGGCCATTTGCCTTGCACACAGCTGAACCGGGTTCCATCCCCGTCATCCCATATGGTCCCCTGGGCAAGCTTCCTGAGTAATTCCGGAGTGCAGAGTAAGGAATAATTCCTGAGCAGCACGGGGTCTGACCCACAAAGTCCAAATGAATAAACAAACAAATAAATAAAGCTCCAGATCCATGAATGCTTTCTTTTATTCTTCTCAGGAATGTTTTAAAATTCTCGATACACAGAGCTTCATCAGATTGATCCTACTGTGTATACACTTGATATTACCATAAACAGCATAATTTTGGAAACTACAATTTATGAGTTTGCTGTATCTTTGTGTGACTAGGTGTATATTTTTCTCATGACTCTCTTCAATATATCACGACATCATTTGAAACTTTTTATACCTTAAAACTATACTGGCTGACAATGTGTAAAATAAGAGGGAGAGATGCAGAGACAGAGAGAGAGATAGAGAGAGAAAGAGAGGAAACTGGGGTACCTGCTATTAAGGCGGGTGGGGGACGGGAGGGGAGGGGTACATTGGTGGTGGAAATGCGGCACTGGTGGAGGGATGGGTGCTGGAATACTGTATTACCAAGAACCAATTATGAACACCTTTGTAATTGTATGTTTCACGGTGGTATAATAAAAAAATTAAAAATAAAAAAAAATAAATAAAAAAAAAAACTATACTGGCTGTATTACTTTCTCCTGTGTGTGAAATCTTCTGCCTCAGTCTTCTAAGGAAGTTTTTCAATGGATTCTGGACTCTCTAGAATATTCAGGATGATTTTAAGATCCTTTATTACATTTTCAAAGACTTTCAAATATGGTGAAAGGACCACAGAGATGGTACCGGAGGTAAGGCACTCGCCTTGTACGCTGCTCACATGTTCACTCCCAGGAACCATTATGGTCCTCTGAGCTTTGTCTGAGGTCAGCACTTCCTGAGCACAGAGTCAGGAACGGCCTCTTAGCAACAGCAGGTATGTCCCAACCTCTCAACCCCATCTCTATCCCCAATGGTAAAATTCA
The DNA here is from genome assembly GCA_021461705.1 of Cryptotis parvus. NCBI lineage: Eukaryota > Metazoa > Chordata > Mammalia > Eulipotyphla > Soricidae > Cryptotis > Cryptotis parvus. Next base: position 66,706 of record JAJIBD010000735.1, on the reverse strand, counting down.
CACATTTCATGGGTCTTATAAGATAAAAAAAAAAAAAAAAAGTTTTCTGGGAGGCCATCAGACCCACTCAACACACGGTAATAGTGAAATAAAACTGAGCTGGGGTGATAATTTTTTATCATATAACTTTACAGAACTAACTTGTTTTAAATAAAATCTGATGTAGATTTCATCTACTACAGATAATTTATATTTTAACTACAGATTTTATCTCTGAATATATTATTTTTCCCTATTTCATATCTTCTGATCTTATTTCCCAAAAACTTCTAGTAAAATGCTAAAAAGTAGTAAAAACAGATATCCTTGCCTTACTTCTAATCTTAGAGCAAAGCATTTTGAATTATTTTTTTTCTTTTTGGGTCACACCCAGCAACACTCAGGAGTTACTCCTGGCTCTTTGCTCAGGAATTACTCCTGATGGTGCTCAGGAACCATACGGGATGGCTGGGATTGAACCCGAGTAGGCCAAGTGCAAGGCAAACACCCTACCCGCTGTGCTATCACTCTGGCCCCAGCATTTTGAATTTTTAGGGCTTTTACTTTTCTTTTAAACCGTTAAGTCTGACATTAGCTGTGATTTTTTTTCACAGATGTTCTTTTAAAGTTAAAGATGCTCTCTCCCTTGTAGTAATATGCTAAAGAGTTTTTATCAGAATTAGATATTGGGGTTTGTCCATATTTTTACCTATTTATTGTTATTTTTTTTCTATGAAATGACCATAAATAAATCTGTTGGTTAAGAGAATTAAATACAACAATAGATTTTAATTGGGACAAGTTTTAATTCTTCATTGTGTATTTTCCTTACATCTATAGTGTATTTTGCTATATAGATATGGAAACATATATTAGTTTCAATCTGCTTAAATTTTGTTGAAAGAGCTCATATGTATATATATATATATATATATATATATATATATATATTTATATATATACACACACTGATTTTCATTTTTTTCTTTTTTGTCCATGCAATGTCTTCATCTGGGTTGTTACCATACTAATATTAACTTACACAAAGGAGTGGATATAGTTCCTGCTTTTCAGTATCCTGGGAAACGGTTCAGAATTCACAATGATTCTTTCTAAACTCTAGTAAAATTCACCTATGAAGCCATCTAACCCTTCTTCATGGGATGGGTTTCACCACAAATTCAATTTTTTTTTAATAGAGTAATGCTAATCCAGGTTAGCTAAGAATGAACTTGGAAAGCTTGTGTCTTTCAAAGATTTGTTTCATTTCATCAAATCTATTGCTGTGAAATAATTCATTACAGGCTACAGAAAGAGTACTGCGGGCAAGGTTCCTGCCTTGTAGGCAACAAACCCAGTTTGATACCTGCCACCACTCACGGTCTCCCCGAGGTTCACCAGGACTTAGCCCAGAGCACTGTAGGGTGCTGCCCTAAAGCCAAAAAGAGTAACAGTAACAATGATGATAATTCATGATGCTTCTTTACTATCCTTATAATACTTTGGGATCTAATGATGTCCTATTTTATTCCTCTCGTCAATAATTTGTCTTTAATCCCTTTACAAGGTGTATATCCATCTAACAGGTTTCAAAGAACCAACTTCTGGTTTTCCTTAATTTTTCTCTCTATTGTTTTCCTCCTATCGTGAATTCTACGGGATCTTAATTACTCCTTTGTTCTGCTTTCTTTGGGTTTAAATGTTCTTTTCCTAATTTCCTAAGGTAAAATCTTACTGAACACAAGCAGTTGGTAAAATTAATTTCCAGAGATTACTGTTAATGGTAGCCTTCAAGTTCTGATATTCTCACTATCATTTAGCTCAAAACTTTCTGATTTCTGTCTACATCTTCTTTGAGCCATGACTGATGAAGTATGCAAATACTCCATAAGAAACATTTATTTATGTAGTTACTTGCTTCCAATGTGCTTCATCATTTCTTTGTATACATCCAAATTTCCAAAAAGGCATCACTTCCCTTTCATCTGAATCATTAATTATTGACTTAAGTTTAAACCAGCTGGTGGTTAATTCTTTCAATTCTCCTATGTTCAAAAACAAAACTTGTAGGGTCTTTCAAATTTAATATTTGCAAGAAGTGATACACTTCACAAAATGTCCCCAAAAACTACATCTTACCATAAAAATTTTTCAAAACCATCACTGTATCGCTGTCTTCCCGTTCATCATAGATTTGCTTGGGGGCGGCCCAGTAACATCTCCATTTGTCCTGTCTCATGCTAGTAGAGCCCAAGGGCATCTGCTTGCTCCAGGAACAGCCTGGGCTGTCTCTTGCCCAGAGAAGTGGTGGGAAGAAGAGGAAAGTTCCAGTGCGGTCCAGTGTAAATGCGCGAGGGTCTGTACTCCGCTGCCGCCTCTTCCACAAGCCTCCCCCAGGCTGGCAGAGCTGGAGGCTCCCCCACCCCAGAACTACCTCTTCTGGAGCCTTCCCCAGACGGGCCGGGCTGTCCCACAGGGTCCCCCCGCCTCCTCCCCAGCTCTGGAAGCCATGTTCAAGTGCCTACGGTTCTGTCCGCCCTAAGCACAAGGGCTTTTCTTAGCACTGTACTGTCGGTTGGCACGACAGTACAGTGCTAAACCATAAATGCTTATTTTCTTTTTGGGTCACACCTAGTGATACTCAGGGGTTACTCCTGACTCTGCACTCTGGAATTACTCCTGGAGATGCTTGGGGACCTTATGGGATGTCAGAGATTAAACTCAGGTTGGCCTCATGCAAGGCAAATGCCCTCCATACTGTACTATCGTCCAGCCCTTTAACAGCTCTTTACAGTTAAATGAACAACACACCTTATCCAAATCTCACCAAACATCACAAAAAAGTCATGTAACTGCATTCAAGATCGTTTATCCAAAAATAGATTAAATGTTAAGTGTACATTGTTTTCTCTTCCTATTTTAGAGTTCTTGATCTAGTCTCTAGTCTGCAGTTTTGTTTTTTTGTAATGCTGTTATCAAGGTAGGACCAAAGTGCCAAAGACAACACAAGGGGAGAAGTGGCCTGCACACAGAGATAATTGTGTGTGTGTGGGTGGGGGGTAGGGGTGGGCAGCGTAGGTCCTGGGCACGGGCGGTGGGCACAGCCACCATCACTGATATTTCTGAATCAAAGAACCGCAATAAACACATTTTTTAAAGAAAGGAAACATGCTGTTCTCCCTATGCCCTCCGAAATGGGCACGCCCCACTGATGTGCTGGGCCTTGGTTGGTCTTTTTTCTGTGTGTCCCTGCCTTGCTCTGCTTTAGAGACACCGAGTATGGGGGTACTGGCTTGCCTCAAGTATTCTCAGAAGTAACTTTTCCTCAACGCACGATTCCATTCTTCCCTCTAGCTGGGACTAACTGAAAGGTTTCATGCCAAGATAGAGCAGAGGTTTGGGTGTTCATCTGTGATGCATGGCTTCATGTTTCTTGGTAAGATCAAAGGACAGTGAATTATTTGAGAAAGTAGAAGAGATACTAATAATGAGGTGCAAAGCAAGAATACACAATTATTTTGCACTGCTAAAAGACTTCAAAAAATGCATTAAAAAAGATGAGACTCATAAACAAAATGAAGATTACTATTTTGCCTTCAGTGTTCGCAAATAATACAGAATAAAAAGTAACAGACGAAGACAGGAGAAGCAAATGGCTAATAAGAAACTGAAGGTTTTCACTTATACAATCCTGTATTTCTTTATATTTAAAACATTTAATGTCAGAAAAGACGAAGACATGAATTTTACCTGCAAATGGATGGACATGGAGACTATCATGCTGAGTGAAATTAGTCAGAATGAAAAGGACAGATATAGAATGACTGCATTCATTAATGCGATATACATATATACCAGTGTCCTACTAATTGTGGGAAATTATAATGTAAGACTAGAATTCAGCATTGAATATACACAAAGAGACTTACATGATAAACCCTAAATGTCTGGAGGGCAAGCCACAATGTGTTAAAGAGAGATACAGAGACAGACAGACAGAGAGAGAGAGAGAGAGAGAGAGAGAGAGAGAGAGAAGAGAAGAAAAAGTGTCTGCTATGGAGGCAGGCTTGGGGTGGGTGGGAGGAAATGTGGGGACATTGGTGGTGGGAATGGGGCACTGGTGGAGAGACGGGTGCTGGAACACTGTATGACTGAGAATCATGAACATCTTTGTAATTGTATATCTCACAGTGATATGATAAAAATAATAATAATAATAAACATTTAAGAAGCATGAATTTAAAATTCATTATCAAAGTGTTTAATTTCTGAATTTTGAAAAAGTTATGTATTTTAATATCAGTCAAGCTTTATCTTCTAAGTTAAAATAACATCTAGATATAGCTACACACTATCACTATTGTAAGATTAGATTAGTGTCACAGTCTACAATTTTTCTGAAACAAGCAGGACTGATATAACACCTCAAAGAGAATAGATTATTTCCTAAATAAATCAAAATCAAATTGAGCCTAATAGTGGGAGTAATGTTCCCAAGATACTTATCAAGTTTTTTAATTTATAATTTATTTTAAGAGGCATATATGTGTGACAGAGCTGACAAATGAAAACAAACATTAATAAAGCAGGTTACTATTTGCTTGATCGAAAGATTTTCATAAACTCAGCATACATTAGTTCACTATATTTTACAGCATTATAATCACATATATTTCCAAAGATACTCATCAGCTGTTCTTATACAAAGTCAAGAATAATATTATAAACACTGCAAGTAACCCTCGACTTGTGAAAAGCATGTGTGTGAAAAGCATGTCTTTTTTTCTGGTTCAGATGGGTTTATTGGTGAGTTTTATAAAACCATAAAATAAAAATGGTTTTATAAAGCATGTCTTTTGACCTGACATACATATCTAGGATTTATAACCAAGGAGAAAGTTTCACGCGAGTCAAGATTAAGCTGAACATAGTAGTTTTTATTTAAGACTTTGGGGAAGGAAATGAACTATAAACAGACTCCAGAATATGTGGCCAATTTTAAAATGCAGCCAAATTAAAAAGCACGTAAACTGACATTTTAATTTCATTTATAGGGAAAGACACTTTACACCAAGATTTAAAATAAAACAACAATTAGCCTTCAAAAACTGGCTTTTTGAAGTGAAATGACAGAATAGTGGCTAAGGCGCTTGCCATTCAAGGAGCTGACCAAGATTCAATCCCCAGTACCCCATATGGACCCCAAGAGCCTCCAGAAATGATGCCCGAGAGCAGAGCCAGGAGTAACTTGAGCACTGCCAAGGGCGACCAAACACAGAAACAACAAAAATTCAGCCTTAAATAGAAATAGCAACTATACTACAGTAATAATTCTGTTAAGGTGTACTTATGACCAAGGAAAAAGGATGTATGTGCACACGTGTGTCCACGCATGTGTCTATGCATATACGTGTTAAAGGACTTATGCTTAATAAAAGTCAACAATAAATGTCATCTCCACATTTTACTTCTGTTGCATTTGAAGTTTAAATGCTATATTTTTCAAGCTTTTAAGATTTACTGATATTTATAATAAAGCTACTTATATCACCCCACTTTATATATCAGCACTGAATAGAGTGGTATTATCAAAAGAATACACATTTAAAATGCAATCTTTAGACAACAAAGTGATTGAATAATGTGTAGGCGACACCTGTCCTGCACGCAGCTGGCCTGAGTTCAATCCCAGGCATCCCATATGCTCCTGAGCACACAGCCAAGAGGGATTTCCTCACGGAGCTATACACCTGCTTCAGCTGCAGGGCCTCTCCTCACGGAGCTATACACCTGCTTCAGCTGCAGGGCCTCTCCTCACGGAGCTATACACCTGCTTCAGCTGCAGGGCCTCTCCTCACGGAGCTATACACCTGCTTCACCTGCAGGGCCTCTCCTCACGGAGCTATACACCTGCTTCACCTGCAGGGCCTCTCCTCACGGAGCTATACACCTGCTTCACCTGCAGGGTCTCTCCCTCACGGAGCTATACACCTGCTTCACCTGCAGGGTCTCTTCTCACGGAGCTATACACCTGCTTCACCTGCAGGGCCTCTCCTATACACCTTTACCTGCAGGGCCTCTCCTCATGTGTATGTCAATCAGCTCCTGGACTCTGGAAAATAGATACACAATTCACTACAAAAGAAGCACAAATTTGTGTTCAGTAATGTAGGTCAAGAAAGTGTGATTATCACCATACTCCAAAAAAGACAAGGAATACACAGCCGGAACCACCTTCTTTATCTATGCACACCATCTAAAAAGCAATATAAAAAAGCAAAACTGGGGCAGGAGCGATAGTACAGCAGGTAGGGCATTTGCTTTGCACGCCGGCCGACCCCGGGTTCGATCCCCGGCATACCATATGGTCCCCTAGCACTGCCAGGGGTAATTCCTGAGCAAAGAGACAGGAGTAACCCCTGAGCATTGTCGGTGTGACCCAAAAAAGCGCAAAAAAAGGAAAAGTAAAAAGCAAAACCTACTTGTCCATTATTCTGTGTCCCTTAGAAGCAATCTTTCTAATCTCTATAACAATCACCCTTCTATAACTAATCATAAGTCACCATTTTCAAATTATTTTCATTATTTCAAATAATTAAAATATTGAGATTTTCAAATATCTTCCATATGCTATTTTATCATGAAGGAGCGTCACATAAAGTTTTAACAAAATGTACAAACCACTGTATTTCCTAACTAAAATTTAGTCTAATTCACAATTTCAAGCTCATTCCTTCAACCAGATGTATATCCAATGCATAAGAGACACTGTGACAGGCAAAGCTATAAACCATAACAAACACTAGAATACTCTAGAAAAACTCTACAACAGAGGTCTCTGGCCTCACGAGGCTTACCTCTCCCACTTCAGAAATAAATCATTCAGAGCCTTACGGAGATCTATCTTCCTTACACGAGCAAACAGAAAGCACCCCCCCGATTCTGTGGCCAAGTCCACCACCAACACCCCGATCATTACAGCAGCCCCCACTCTGCAGAACAGGGCTACAAATCTGCAGGCATCGTACAGACATAGGATGTGCCCTGACCCAAGTCCACGCTCCTAAGAACCCAAAGTAAATAACCACATATCAAAAATCATCTTTAATGTGTCACACACAATTAATCCATGTTTTTATACAATTAGTTAAAGCAATGTAAATGTGAGGAGGAAAGTAAGCAAATGATTAAAAGCATGTAGTTAGACCCTAGAGCATGTGCTTGGATTAATCCTAAAAGACGATCTTCCAGACTCAACAGACAGAGGAAGGTAGAGAGAGCAAAGCAGTAGTCAGAAGCCGGCGGAGCAATGGTATTCAGTGCAGTGCAAGTCTCCCAACGGCCTGCAGCAGTTAGCAGGAGCAAGAGCAAGAGGGGCTTCAAAAAGCTTTTTGATTTTGATTCTGATGACCACAAATTTTATTCTGATGACAAAGATTAGAAACACAATCTGATGAAAGAGTCAGGTTATGGTTGAAAAAAAGAAACAGCAAATCACTTACAAGACAATAATAATCAAGAAATTAAGGTGGTTCTAAAATACAACTGTATCCAGGATGAAGACAATTTCAAGACTGTACAATCAATAGATCTCAGTTGCTGCAGCTACAGTAGGTAAAGGAAAGTCCACAAATGAGATAACTGGTGGTACTGAATAATCCAGACTGACACCACGCAATCATAAAGGACAGGCTTGAAGGTAAGAGACATGGTATTAATTTTATACACATTGAATTCCAAAAGTCATAAACTGCATAGATTAAGAAACTAAGTATAGAGTTTAAGTACACAAGACAAAGAACTTAAAAATACCTATGCAGGAGTTAAGAGTATGTAAGGAGTAGCTAAAGAAAAGGAGGTATGAGTTCTCCAAAGGGCACTGTAGGGGGTAAGAGAGGGGAATCAGGAAACAACTTGGGAGTTTTCCAAGGGCAGAACAAAAGGACAAGAGATTCTCAGGAGACTGTCAAAAGATGGCCCAGAGAAACAGCACGGTGGGGGTCAAGAGGTTTATCAGTAGGTCCCACTGGTGCATATGGTCCCCTAAGCACCAATGGCTATGGCCCAAAAAACAGGGGTGGGAGGAGGGAGAGAGGTCATCACAGGCTAAGACAACAAAAATCTCAGGTAAGAGAAAAGGCCAACAGTGTCAAACAGTAAAGGTCATGTAACAGCTGATAATTTGGGTAGTCAGGAAACCTCATGCAAGAATCTCAACAGGGGAGTAACATAAAACACGGAACACTGAGAACTGAAAAGATGAAGTTTCTTTTTTTCACATGACAATAACAAAAACGTATTTCTCAAACACACTAATTATAGAACTTTATCTTCATGCAGCATCCTTGAGTCTAGGTCCTAAAAGCAAGAAGGACTTAGTCGGCATATGTAAGTAGAGGAAATCATCAATACTGAGGAAAAGATAGTCTAAAACCGAAACAGAACAATGTGATAAACTGTCTGAGGGAATAAAGGCGAGCTCCAAATTAGAGAAATTATTAGTTGTTTTAGACAGGAGGCAAAGCAGGAGAGTAATATGTACATAAGTAGAAAGTTGACTCATGAAGCTCTAGGACAGATTTCTCTCTCTCTCTTTCTCTCTCTCTGAATAATGCATCATTTACTCAAAAGTAAGAAAGGCAAGTGTGAGGCAACTGTCCAAGTTTAGCACAGCTGGGGCTAGACCTCAGGGTTATGGTGCAAGTCCTATACTTAAGGAGGAGACCAGGATTCAATCCCCAGCACCAAAAGGAAAAGAAAGAAAAAAAGAGAAAAGAAGGGATGGGAAGGGCTCAGAAGTCAGTGCGAGGGAGTAAGATCATTTAAACTGTGCCACAGCTCTAAAACACTTCTCTCTTTTGTTTTGTTTTAGGGCCATCCCCGAGGGTGCTCAGGGCTTACACCTGGCTCTGTCCTTAAGAATTTCTCCTTGTGGTTCTCAAGGAACCATATGGGATGCTAGGAATCAAACCCGGGTCATTCACAAGCAAAGCACTGCTCTCCCCACTTTACTATTGCTCTTGCCCCAACTTTTCAAACTAAGTAACCCAGAATAGAGAGGCTGACACACCATCCTTAATACCCAACCCATTCCCTGAGAAGTCCAGGTGAAATCATTTTCCAAGACTAGAGATCAACTGAAATTAACACCAAACTCATCTGGAAACGAATGATTTGAGGATACTTAGTGAGTTTCCAAAATCTAAGAGCTTAACAAGCAATTTGAATTCACAGAATTTTTTGGACAGATTTCAGTGAACTAGCATGCCAAAACACTTCTTACAAGAAATATGATTTAATAAGACCCCAAAAGTGAAGACCCAAAAGTCCTACTAGACCCACTTACGTTATTTTGCTGGGTAAGCTAAAACAGTAGTATTATTAAATTATGATTCATAATCCCACTGTTTCCAAACGTCTGAGCCAAAAAAAAAAAAATTTATATAATGCGTCATTCACTTCCAGGGAAATCTTAATGTGCAATAACCTAAGTACTTTAGAAAACCAACATTCAGTGAAGAATGGCAACACACTGTTACCCTTTAGGACAACCCCCCCAAAAAAAAAAACCCCTTTAATATAATTCCTTCTCACCTTTTCGCCTTCTCACCTTTCTAAATAAATTTCTTTCAATAAAATCATTTTGCTTCACTGGACAAAATAAGCATTTAGATCTAATTATTGAAAATATTAAAGAAATGAGAACTGAGTGAGACCATTCAAAGGGCTGAAGGTGAAGGAAAACCGGACATGGAGGACCCACACCGCAGGCCCCCTGGCGCAGCTCCACCAGCAAACTTCAAGCAACCCACCCAAATCAGTCTCTGAGCAATGGCCAGGGATGGCCCTAAAAGATGAAACCAAGTTTCTTGAGTACTTACGATGAGTTAGCATCAAATATGAGTCCCTCAAGACACCTAGACACAGCTTTACTCTGCGCCATGGTGCCACACACCTGAACAGAACCGATGGCACTTGGACACACATACACCAAGAGCAAGTTAGGAGTGGGAACAAAGAGGGAGGAATAAATACCTATTACCCATTACATGGAAATGTGAATTCTCATGATGGTTCTGTAAGACAGGTAATAAAACACTTAAAACCTAAGCAGCATTTAAACTGCTGTGACTACAGAACAAATGAAGAATCTTGAATTCACATACCCTCATATCCTTAAAGGAAAAGAACTACCTGAACTCTCTGAAGTCTAATAGTAACTGGAATATTAGATGTCACAAATTCAATCCTTCACATGACTATGTGCAAACCTGCCTTTAATTAAAAATGAAACATATTGTGGTGCATATCCTCATATTAACCAAGTATTTGCAAAGTGATCTGGGTCACACCTGGTAGTGCTCAGAGCCTACTCCTCCCTCTACCCTCTGGGATCACTCCTAGCAGGGCTCGTGGGACCTTATGGGGCACAGGGAGTAATCCAGGGACAGCTGCATACGAGTAAGTGTCCTACCCGCCATATCATCTCTGCAGCCTAGAGCCCAATCGTTATTAAGCTCTGCTAAGGAGAGACAGTGCGAAGCTGCCGCTGAACAAAGGGAATGATTTTAGGGAAGCGAAATAGGGAAGCCTAGTGTCTGTGCCCCTGGAAACCAGATTTTCATCCCAACCAATAAGCAGCTCGGGAAAGCCGAAAGTGTCTGTGCCCCTGGAAATCAGATCATTCATCCCAACCAATAAGCAGTTCCAACTCCACTTGAATCTGTTCTTATGTTGCTGGGGATCAATCTGTTTACAGACTTCCTATTTTAAAGTTGAATATCATTTTTAAAACCCACCTAAGAGGGGCCAGAGTGATAGCCCAGCGGGTAGGGCATTTGCCTTGCACACGCCGGCCCATGCCGGCCCGGTTCGATCCTTGGCATCCCATGTGGTCCCATAGCACCTCCAGGAGTGATTCTTGAGTGCAGAGCCAGGAGTAATCCCTGAGTATTGTTGGGTGTGACAAAAAAAAAAAAAAAAAAAAAAAAATCCACCTAAGAGCTCTCTCCGGATGAGATCAAAAAAAAGAAAATATACTGTGATCTCCCTTGCTATTCACAGCTGCCATACCCAAACGTTTCCACTGAAATTCAGAATATGGAATATGATTAGATGCAAACACTCCAGCCCACCCCCCATATCCCATTCCTTAGGAAAACATTATTTCACCTCAGATCCTTCAGAGGACCAAACACCATGCTCTACAATATTTGGGGAATAATTTCTTTATCCCTGTGCCCAGCAACATAGATACTGCTGTGGGATTAACTTTGAACAAATGAAAATAGTGCAACACCCCCTAATAATGCAAGGCTGCAGACAGAAATAAAGCCAAATTGCTGTATCTTTTTTGCTTGTAGTATGTACACGTGCTCTGACAGACTATGTGCTAAGAGAGTAAATACAGCGACTTGAAAAAACAAGAAGAAATATTCTACTTGATGGAATCCTGATCAATAAATTATCCACATTACTTATAAATCTTAAATGATAATTTTAAGTCAGACAGAAATTGAGCATAAATTATTTTGAACAGACTTCATAATCTTATACAAAGGCTGACCTCTGAGTTATTAAGGATTATTTATTATTCAGCACTAACAACAACTCGTAAAAAACTGAGTTGTTACTGTTAAAACTCGGCAACTGTGTATGAGTGCAGCTCATTCTGGACATGTATTTGACCAATGTTTCACATTCTATTTTTATTTTCTAGTAAAACTGTATGCAAAGGAGCACATATATGGATAAGGAACTTCTAGGTGTTTTTTAATTACAGACGAAGTTTTCTATAATAAGTGTTATAATGACTTCTGAATATAGTACCCTGAGTAATTTTGTATTTGATATAAACTTAACTGTTAACAAAATTAATTTAACCGAAGCCTAGGGAAATACGCTACTCACAGAGAAAGCTAAAAAGAAGTCCCCAAATAGTATCATTTGGTTATTAAATGGGCGCCACTAATCTTACTTTGATTAAAAAAAAAAAAACTCACCCAATCTCATACCCACCACTCCACACAGATACAGAAAGTAGCCAAGATATTCACTTTCAAAAAATGTCTAATAAAATGATTTTTACCTGTAAATTGTTTTCTGTGACTCTGTTCCACCAAACCATATTGATGGGTACTCCTGATTTACACCTGTCGGCAAGGCAGCCAATAGGGTTCTTTGCTTTTCGTGCCTTTGATCCCATCGGAACTAGCCTCTCCTCCAGGATCCCCAGGCGACACTTCCTTGGCTAGGAAAAAGAAGGAAAGAAACCGGCCACTCCTAACATCCCCACCTGGGCTAAACTACCGTCACTAACACACAGAAGGTATCAGGTATGCTGGGATGAAACCAGTGAAAAACTGCTAAGAAACATCCTCTTATGTCCCTAGACCACCCATTCGTCCCGCCCCACCCTAAACACGCCTCCACAATGACCCACAATTCTCAGACTCACCAATATACAAAGCAACAGGTGTTTCAGAGATACAGTGGATAATCTGATTTTAGAAGACTTCAGGGAATAGAAATTAAGATAGCAAAGAAAGCGCTTTGCAGACTGTCCACTGGCACTTACCTATTCTCACCGCAATAAGAAACGGCTGGCAGGGCACCAGACTTCTCCACGCTGTATCTTTTCTGCTCCTCATCAAGCTACCTCATTTCTGATTGAGAACTATCCCACTTCCAAGAAGCACAATCCTAGAGATTTTTTTTTTAATTTCTAAAGTTCTAAGAAGACATGATCAGCGCCAAGACACTGTAGAGAGAGTCCAACTTAAGGGAACTCAATGGAAAATACTATCAGATTTTCAAATATATCTATTTCATTGCCTGTATATATCTCAGCAATTTGAACAGACAGGAATAAACTATCCAATAAAATCATTGGTCAAATCATAATAAAAATGGCAACCACCATGATAGTACTTGGAAGGGTTTTATGTGTGTAAGCTTACAGCTTACACCATACTACGTCTCCTGATGACAGCAAATTTGCACTAAACTGCAACTTAAAAAGCAATTTGTGTATGTTTGTGTGTGTGTATGTGTGTGGTATGTGTGTGCACTGACTTTAAGGAATACTAAAATGCTAATAAATTCTCAGAAAGGTATTTAGAAACAAAAATAAAATGTTTACTAATTTTTCTGTCATAAGACAGAAAAAGCAAACGGTTTAAATTCAATTTCTTCAAAAAAGTTGTCATAGCCAAGCATATAATATACATGAAAAATAATTTTTCCCAGGGCCAAAGAGACAGTACGGGCTAAAGTGCTCAACTAGCATGAGGCAAGATCACTCCCCAGCACTGGTCCCTTGAACACGGCCAGGAGTGGGCCCTGAGCAGTGCCAGGGGTAAGCCCTGAGCACAGCCAGGTATGGGCCAAATTCCTCCTTGCATCCCACTCCAAGTACCAATATTTCCTGTATAAAGAAAAATGTTTCAAAGATAATACTTGATTTCTCAATTCCAAAGTAACCTTGCAAAGAACATCTACAGAAATGATTCCAAGCAAGTTAAGATTCTCTATTCTATACAAAGGCCTCTGAGATGTACTCTGATTGATGAGGTAAGAATTAAACTCACATAGCAAAGGCAATTCAACTGCCTATTCACCCAGTGAATGACAGCACTACAGCTGTGTAAAGTACCAGCAGATAAAACACTTTAACTAGTCTAGGAGTCTTAGATCTCTTCAGTACGCTCTCCATGTCTACAGCTTAAAGCAACTTTTGCAGAGAATAAAAACATTCAGGTTCCACATTATGAATGACAGAATCTTAAAACAAATTTCTAGTAACACAGCTCACAACTACAGATTTTAACAGACAGCAAAATAACATGCCCTTCCTTAATTAGGCCTTCAAGGATTTAAAATTTATATCTTAAAAAAAATGCCGTGTTGGGGCCGGAGCAATAGCCCAGCGGTAGGGCATTTGCCTTTGCACGCAGCCAGCCTGTACCAGCCTGGGTTCAATCCCCGGCATCCCATATAGTTCCCCGAGCACCGCCAGGAGTAATTCCTGAGTGTAGAGCCAGGAGTAACCCCCGAGCATCGCTGGGTGTGACCAAAAAAGAAAAAAAAAAAAAAAAAAAGCTGCATTTAAAGAATTCACTAACTCAGAAAGTTCAACACATCAAGTAATATTTAAGAAAAATCACAACCTAGGCAAGGGAGAATACAGAACATATGCCTTGCATGTGGCTGACCCGGGCCTGATCTGCAACACCACACAGGGTCCCCAGGCACTGCCAAGATTTCTGAGCACAGAGCCGGGAGCAGGACCTGAGCACTGCTGACTGTGACCCAGCAACACCCAAACCAAAACAAATGCACAGAAGCACATACTAACACTGCTATACCAGCAAAGAACCACAAGTACTGGATCTGCCACTCAAAGAAGGAAGCTTGAGACAACAACTACGGATTGTTTTATTGCCCGTTACAAGGAGTCTGAACTTCATTCCATGAAGTTCACTTCATAAAACCTCACAGATGAGAAACAGGAAGCCAAAGTCATAGATCGTAGGACTTAGTAACTAGGTTAGAGTCTTATTCTATTACAGACAGCATGCCAGGTCCCACCCTAACCCTAGGGGCCGCACACTTGATGCCAGCAGTTGCCATAATATTTACGAAACACAAATATCTTTACAAAATGTGCCTTAGTAGCGGAAAGATAAAATTCCCCAGCTGAGAACCACTGGTCTCAGTGAAGGATGAGAACTCAAGGAAGTGATAAGAAAGCCAGCAGTGACGTGGACAGGGGGAGACGCACTAGGTTATAAGGCAGGGGAGAAGCGCTGGGTTGTAAGGCAGGGGAGATGTGCTGGGCTATAAGGCAGGGGGAGACGCGCTGGGTTGTAAGGCAGGGGGAGACGTGCTGGGTTGTAAGGCAGGGGAGACGCGCTGGGTTGTAAGGCAGGGGGAGACGCGCTGGGTTGTAAGGCAGGGGGAGACGTGCTGGGTTGTAAGGCCGGAGAGACGTGCTGGGTTGTAAGGCAGGGGGAGACGCGCTGGGTTGTAAGGCAGGGGGGGAGACGTGCTGGGTTGTAAGGCAGGGGGAGACGCTGGGCTATAAGGCAGGGGAAGACATGCTGGGCTATAAGGCAGGGGGGGAGACGCGCTGGGCTATAAGGCAGGGGGAGACATGCTGGGCTATAAGGCAGGGGGAGATGTGCTGGGCTATAAGGAGAGACGTGCTGGGTTATGAGCACTGTTGGTAATTCAATGACAGATGAATTTAGACAAAGGAAGCAAACTGAATTTTAGGGGGGAAACCTTTATTCAACCCCCTAATGTTTTTTGGGGAGTTTGCAGCAGTTTTCTTTCAGCCCAGGTATGCTGAACCAGAGACTCTCAGACATGGGGCAGAGCTGCTACTTGCTCTCCCTGTGCCCAGCCACTCATGAATCGCCCGGGAGGCATGGCAGGTTCTAGCCCTGGCCTGCCACCCCAGTAGAGCCTCACAACAAGCCAGACGACCCCCGCCACACACTGCTTGGGGCCCGACATTTTCCTCATCCGACTTCCCTCTCATCACAACTCCACCCAGCAGACCAGACTATCACAGCCCGACTCGCGGCTGCTAGCGGCAGCGCGTTCATCTATAAATGCTTTCTTTGGAGGTGACTACAAGAGTATGCCAACCACACGGCAAGCCTGGCAAGCTGCTCGTGTAGTATTTGATATGCCAAATACCAGTAACATTTATATTAGGTCATTCCCATGACCTAATATAATGGCTTGAGGCTCTTTATGTTCCTGGAGCAAGCGGATGCCTTTGGGTTCTACTAGCATGAGACAGGACATATGGAGATATTACTGGTGCCGCCTAGCAAATAGATGATGAACGGGAAGATAGTGAATGTTTTTCTGGTTTTCTTAGGCCCTCTCCTCCAGAGCAAGAAAGGCAATGGCCCTTCCCTCCATTCCCTGAACTTCCAGCAGCCCTTTGCTGGACCAATCTGAGAATGCCATGATCAAGGCTGAGGCACAGCTCACACGCAGGCATCCTCGTTCCATCCACCGCACAAGATGGCCCCTCAGGACTGCTAGAAGTAACCCAAGTATGAAGCACCACTTACAAAACCAAAACCTAGTTGAAAAAACGTAATAATCAAAAGCATTTTTCCTTTTCTGTTAAACTAAGTTTCCTTGCTGAAACTCCATTCTTTAGCCTTGTCACGCCTGACCTACTGGTCATTCTGGAACGGAAGCATTTGTTTTTTTATTTTATTTTGCTTTTTTTTTTTTTTTTGGAGGGGGTCACATACGGCAATGCTCAGGTGTTACTCCTGGCTCTACACTCAGAAATTACTCCTGGCAGTGCTCGGAAGACCATATGGGATGCTGGGGACCGAACACAGGTGGGCAACATGCGAGACAAATGCCCAACCCGCTGTGCTATTGCTCCAGCTCCTGAACGGAAGCATTTGAAAAGGGCCTGTTCTACCATGTAACTAACTTTTCTGTCCCACCTATTGGTAAATCAATATAGCGCACTGCAATTTTCATTTCCATCTGTGTTTGTTCCTCTGCTAAGTTATCCACTAGGGAATAAACTGTTCTACTTTATTTCTCTTTCTAATGCAGTCTCAGGATTCATCACAAAAGCTACTCATTTTTATCATAAGAAAATACAAACAGCACAAGACTGATTTAAAATAGCTTTTGCAACCCCAAAATAATTAAAATATCTGGGAACTGACTTAACAAAAAGAAGGGAAAGTTTTATACAAAGAAAACAGCTTAAAAATAAATAAAAAGACTAAAGGAGGACAGACAGTAGAGTGGGTAGGGTGCTTGCCTTGCACATGGCTGAATTCCCAGTTGCCATAAGGTTCCCCAAGTACTGCTAGGAGTGATTCCTGAAGGCTGAACCAGGAGTAAGTCTTGAACACCACAGGGTGTGGCCCAAAACAAGCAGAAAAGCATAAAGAAGTTGGAAGCACATCTCCTATTCGTGGGCTGGAAGGGTTAATAGTCAAAAACGACATTCTTATCCAAGGCAATGTATAGATTCAATCCAGTCACTACCAAAAATACCCATGACATTTTTAAAGACACAGCTCAAATGCGGCTGAAATTTACATAGTCCAGAATAGACAAAGTGAACCCTAGTGGACAAAGAAGATAGGAGGCATTCCTTTTCCCAATTCTGGGCTATACTATAAAGCTGTACTAACCAAGACAGTGCAGTTCTGGAATAAGGGCAGGCCGAAGAACAGGACTGAGACACCAGAGAGAGACTGCAGGGTGAGGTCAGCTAATCTTGGATGAAAAAGCTGAAGGGGACCGAGGAACACCTCTTCAGCCGAGGGTTGTAAGGAAAAGAACTCAGACCCCTCTCTGGGAGAGACTATTTTCCCACCACTCACCTGACAAAGGGTTAGTATCTAAGATACATAGAGCAAAAAATATTAAGAAACACCAACAAACAGGCAGAGGGATAAATAAAGCTTCCTCAAAGAAGAAATACAGATGCAAGTATATGAAAAATTTTGCTCTGCAGGTCAGGAGTAATATGAACACTTGCCTTGCATGAATCAACCCAGTTTTGATCCCCCAACATCACATATGGTCCACTAGGAGTGATCCCTGAATACAAGAGCCAGGAGTAGCCATAAGCACACCCAGGTGTGGCCTCAAACAATCTTTTTTCTCTCTCTCTCTCTCTCTCCTCTCTCCTCTCTCCTCTCTCCTCTCTCTCTCTCTCTCTCTCTCTCTCTCTCTCTCTCTCTCTCTCTCTCTCTCTCTCTCCCTCCCCTCCCTCCCCTCCCTCCCTCAAGCACAACCAAGTGTGGCCCTCAAACACATACACACACACTCTCTCTCTGTCTCTCTCTCTCCATCAGGGAAATGCCAATCAAAACAACATTAAGTATCACCTCACACCAGAGACATATAGAAAAGCACAAAAACCACCAGTGGCAGGAAGGATGTGGGGGAAAGGAACCCTCACCACTGCTGGCACTTTTTGGAAAACAGTATGGTCCCTTCTCAAAAAACTAAAAATAGGGTTTCCATATGGGTCAATTATTTTTCTTCTACCCCAATGGCCAAAGACTCCACTCAGAAAAGTCATCGTGCTTTGTTTACTGTGATACTAGTCACCATCGCCAACATCTGAAAACAATCCAACTGTACAAGAATAAATAAGTAGATAAAGAAACTACCGTACAAGCATGCAACAAAATACAAGATAAAATATGCCATTCCAGCTACATGTAAAAAAATGAACTTGGACCTCTAATACCATGTACAAAAATCAGATCAAAATGGATTAAAGATCTCAATATCAGACTTGAATCCATAAAGTACATTGAAGAAACTATAGGAAAAACCCTCCACGACATTGAAGCTAAGGACATCTTCAAAGAAGAAACACCACTAACAAAAACAACTAAAAAGAAAAGATTATCATATGGGAATACATGAAGCTAAAAAAGATTCTGCACCTCAAAAGAAACAATGACCAAGATACAAAGACAGTCCATAGAATGGGAAAGAATATTCACCCAATACCCATCTGTAAGGGGTTAATATCCCTGGATATATCAAGCACTGGTAGAACTTTACAAGAAGAAAACAGCCAACCCCATCAAAAAATGTGGAGAAGAAATGAACAGAAACTTCGACAAGGAAGAAGTTTGAAGGGCCAAAAGACATATGAAAAAATGCTCATCATCATCAGTCATCAAAGAGATGCAAATCAAAACAACAATGAGATATCACAACACAGAGACTGGCACATATCCTGAAGAGCAAGAACAACAAATGCTGGAGTGGATGTGGGGAAAAAGGGACTCTCATCCATTGTTGGTGGGAATGTAGTCTAGTACAACCCTTTTGGAAAACAATATGGACATGCCTCCAAAGACTAGAAATTGAGTTCCCATTTGACCCAGCCATACCACTCCTGGGAATATGCCCTGGGAAGCCAAAAACACACAGCGGAAACACCATCCCCACGTTTATGTTCATAGGAGCATATTCACAATAGCCAGAATCTGGAAACAACCAGAGTGCCCGAGAATAGATGACTGGATAAAGAAACTTTGGTACATCTACACAACGGAATACTATGAAAATGTCAGGAAAAATGAAGTTATGAAATTTGCCTATAAATGGATGGACATGGAGAGGATCATGTTGAGTGAAATTAGCCAGAAAGACAGAGACAGATATAGAATTTATTTACATGACATAAATATATAAGTACATATTATGATACCAATATTTCAAGGTCAGGTAAAACATGGATCAGGAAGTCTTGTCAAAGGTGGAAACTATCACAAATGTGTGGGATTTGTGAGAGTCAGAGGCTAGGTAAGGCAGAGAATGGAACAATGTGCTAATAACTGTCGAAAGTGCTGATACCAACCAAGAACTGAGCATTGAATACAGGTAAAAAGATACACATGACAACCTCTTAATGTATGTATTGTAATACACAATGTGGAAGGGAAGGAAAAGAGAGAGAGAGAGAAAGAGAAAGAAACTAAGAACCTGCCATGGAGGCAGGCTAGGAAGGGGAGAGATAATCGAGGATATTGGTGGTGGGAAATGGGCACTGGTGGAGGGATGGGTGCTGGAACACTGTATGACCAAACCCAAATATGAACATCTTTGTAACTATATCTCACAGTGGTATAATAAAATATTTTTTAAAAAAATAAAATGATGCATTATAAACTTTAAAAAAATAAACCTATGCCATTTGCCTCTACATGGGAGGAATGAAGGGTCATGTAGGGTATAACCAAGCACACAAGGAGAAACAGGGTAATGTGGGGTATAACCAAGCTTACAGGGGCAAAAACAGGGTAATGTGGGGCATAACCAAGCTCAGACAGGAAAAACAAGGAGCCAAATGCAGCAGAACCTGAGAACTCGGCTATAGGACTGAACTTACCGTGGGGAATAAAAAAAAGTATTCTTTATAAAATAGCTTTCTCCAGTTTATGTTTAAGTCTTGAATAAAGGCTTTCAAGGGTAAGAAAAAGTTTGAGAACATCTTAAAGCACGATGATCCTAGACATTTCTGAAAATTTTGTTAAAATTAAGAGATATTTCTACGATAATTCCCAAGACCACTATTTGTCTAGATAAGAAATAACCGGTGGGGGAAAAAAACAAAAAAAACATATATACATGTATAATATGTACATATATATACATATATGTACATATTATGATACTAATATCCAAGGTCAGGAGAAACATGGATCAGGAGGTCTTGTCAAAGGTTAAAATTACCAAAAAATGTGTGGGAGTCAGAGGTTAGGTAAGACAGAGAAGGGAACAGTGTGCTAATAATTGTCGTAAGTGTTAATGCCAACCTAGAACTGAGCATTAAATACAGGCAAAAAGATGCACATGATAACCTCTAAATGTATGTATTGTAATCCACAATGTGTAAGAGAAGGAAGACAGAAAGAGAGAGAGAGAAAGAGAAAAGAGATAGAGAACCTGCCATAAAGGTAGGCTAGGGAGGGAGGGAATTAGGGACATTGGTGGTTGGGGATGGGCACTGGTGGAGGGATGGGTGCTGGAACACTGTAAGACCGAAACCCAAATATGAACATCTTTGTAATTGTATATTTCACTGTAGTATAATAAAATATTTTTTAAAAAATGATAACATTGAAAAAAAATAAAGAAATAACCGGTGGGGAGCCAGAGCAACAGTACAGCAGAGGAGGACACTTGCCTTGCATGAAGCCAATCCGGTTCGGTCCCTGGCACCCCATATGGTTCCGGAGCCCAGCCAGGAGAGGTCCCTGATAGTGGTGATGGGATTGGTGTTGTAAAATGGTATGCCTGGAATTTGATCATGAATGACTTTGTAAATCACAGTACTATGAATAACTATAAATCACGGTACCTCAATTTTTAAAAAAAATGAAAAAGAAATAATTGGCAGTACAAATTTAAGCTGAGGTGACCAAGAGGGGCTCATTATTTCATTATCCCAATTCCACACAGCTTGACCCAGATAAATGAAAACCTTTAAGAACAAGCTCTTAATCCCAAAGCCCTGGATTTTCAAAACTCCTGATACTAATCTATGAAAGTCACTCCAATAGACTAGGGAAAAGCGCACTCCCGTCCGTACTAAATGTGGTTTCCAATCAGAGGCTGTCAAGTCTTTACAAACCTCTGCTCTGTATAAAAAAAAAAAAAAGCAAAAGTGAATGTTTTTTAAGTATTTTAGCTCAAAAATCAAATGTCCATACATTTCACTAATTGACTCAGCATTTCCCTATAAAGCTCTTAGCCCTTCCTTCCTTCTAGGAACATAATTAATATAATAATTGTCTTATTCTCATCCGCTAAAAACTTCAGTATAGCAAAAAAGCAATCTATAAATATCACTGCATTATAGGAAATGTAGTTCAGGTTACCAGTAACAAACTAATTTTAGTGAATCTTTCAGTAATTTCAAACATCCTATTTCTCTAATTGCTGGATGACAGATTGGGAGCTTTGCTCTTTTATGCTCTCACAGCTTAATCTATTTACAAGTTCTTAAACCAGGGTTCATACTAATGAGACCTCTCTTCTATGTAAATACTGATGGAGGGTGTGGCAGTTACAGAAGTCACCTTGACTCTGAATGAATAACTTATGGCTTATTATTATACATCTACTAAGACTTCTATGTTATCTATATTGGGCACTTGTACCACTTGTATCACTTGTCTTCCCATTGTTCATCGATTAGCTCTAGCTCCAGTGGGCACCAGTAACATCTCCATGTATCCTGTCATGTGCTAGTGTAGCCCAAGGGCATCTGCTAGCTCCAGGAACACAAAGAGCCTCAAACCATTCCTTCAGGTCATGGGCATGAGGTCCATAATTGTTACAGGTTTTTGGCATATCAAATAAAACACGGGTAGCTTGCCAGGCTCTGCCGTGTAGATGGAATACTCTCAGTAGAAGGCTCTCATCTCGAGCATTTACTGATGAAACTCAATGGGGAAAGATCAGCTTTTGGGCACAGCTCCTCTTTATACCCACTGGACCCAACTTGGGACAGTTAGAATTTACCAGGAGACTACCACCCTGGCTATGTTCAGACTATTGTTTAAGATTATAGGAAGGATCATACTAGTTTGCCCTCAAGCAGGTGAGTGTGACCCTTTCAGTATAGAGAGAACAAGATACTCAGAATCACCCTGGTGCAGATAATAAGTAAGAAGGGCTTTGTAGGTACCAGTGGGTAGGACGCTTGCCTTGCACACAGCCGGCCTATGCCAGCCTGGGTTAGATCCCCGGCATCCCATATGGTCCCCGAGCACCGCCAGGAGTAATTCCTGAGTACAGAGCCAGGAGTAACCCAAAAGGCAAAAATGAATGAATGAATGAATGAATGAATGAATGCCTTTTTAGAACTGCACCAGAGTGCTGAGTTTTCATCCACTCTCCGGCGGCCTCAGAGGTAGAAGAGAACTTCTGTCCTGATTACTGTTGGGGGACCCCAGCGGTTCCCCGACATACAATGACTTACAATATGTCACATATAAGCTCTTTAATCTAATCATTAGTAATAAACTAGAGAAATCAAATTGCTGTCCTAGGACAAAATATTTTCCAATACATAAGACCCCCTTTGAATATCAAAAAAACACGAACTGTACTTTTCAATCAGACTCTGAAGCAATGTATGGTGATTCAGAGTTTCTCTGAGAGCCAGGAGACCTGAGTTAGATCCCAGTACCAGCACGCAGGGTCTACGGAGTGAACACCCCCAGTAAGAAAATTCTGAGCACAGAACCAGGAGTACCTCCAGAGCACTGCCTGGTGTGTGCCCCTTGCCCCTCCAAAAAATAAAGCTTCTAAGAATGCATTTTAAATTATTTATATTTTATTCACCAGAACCCTACATACTTGGACAAGAATACTGACACAGAGCAAGTACTGCCTTTGATCAGACAATGCTTATAAATATACTAATCTATTCCCATCTGCAGTAACAACTCAGAAGCCCACTGTCATTCCTCAGCCTACAGAAACGGAAACCTCTATGTTTACCTGAAAAGGATTTTGAATTTCTTGACCTATTCTGGTCAAGAATGGCCTTTCCACAGTCAAGCAAATGCCTTGATGTTTTTAGCATACTTGTGATTTATGAGAACTAAATCGACCAGCTCCCTCTCAGGCCCATGTTCCCCCTTGAACTCTGTCAAGGGGGAACATGGCTTGTCTCTGTTCCTTTGCTGCCTACTTCCACTCTGGAAAATAAATAAATAAATCTCTCTCTCTCTCTCTCTCTCTCTCTCTCTCTCTCTCTCTCTCTCTCTCTCTCTCTCTCTCTCTCTCTCTCCCCTCCCTCCCTCCCTCCTCTCTCTCTCTCTCCTCCCTCTCTCTCTCTCCTCTCTCTCTCTCTCCATCCTTCTAAATAAGCTTCAATAAAAGCTTAACCAATTAAAGGGGGAAGGGGGACTAGATTTCCATGATTACTTATTTAAATTTAAATAAATTTATTTAAATTTAAATTTACGGAGGAAAGAGAAATAGATTAACACAAGAATGACCTATACCAAATTTACTAATTAAGTATATTTACTTATAAGCCTGGACTTTAAATGTTCCTACATCTAGGTCATTTAGAATCCAGAAGACAAGTCAACTTGACCTGGGGTTAAATTATTTTATGTCAATGGATAAAGGGGTCAAACATCAAAATAAGGGTCAGTGTGTGCCTGAAGTGGTAAGCAGACATGTCATACACTTGTGGAGACCCCGGTTCAATTTCCAGCATGTGTGCCCCTCACCCCTTATCTCCACCAATGTGTGGTCAAAGTAAAAATTTTAAAAACCAACCCTAAAGATTATACTGCACTTTGTCCTGTTTTTTCATTATCACTAATTATAGACTTCTCATGAAACATATTAGGTTCTTTATGTTTTCATTGCTTAAGACTAAAGCACCATGCGATAGGTAAGTAGGTTTACAGAAAATAACTGTAGTTAAAAAGATACATATCTGAACTTAAGAGGCCTCCAACTTTGGGCAATACATAACTACAGACAGGATGAGAGAATAAAAACAGAATCTTACTAAGCAAAACATATCTAAAAATTGTATTAAGCATTTAGAGAACATAATTTACATACACATATGAAGAAATATTTAAGCTCTGATGAATCTGAACCTGGGGAAGTCCCCCATTATTATCTTCAAAAATTTAATAGAACAAAACAGTCACCACACCTGTTCCTAAAATTCCGCTTTATAAGAGTTTTATATCACCATAAACATGATTCATAGGAATACTCTAGCTAAACAAGATTTCTAAAGAATTATAAGAGCAAACTATAACTTCTCATATTCTTTAGTTTTAGAATAAAACCACAATACAAAATGTGAAAAAATAAATCACAAAGTAAAATATTAAGTGAAAAGTATTGTTTATAAGCGAGTTTTCACATGAACTATCAATTGTAATCATATTCATTTTTATGATTTTCCATTTTAACCAAACCAATAATCTGATTTTTTAAATCCTATTAATAAAAGGTTCCCTTAAACTATGTGAACCTTCATTTAAGCAATGTCTTGAAGTGAAACAATTACCTTCAGAAAAGCTCTGTAACTCTTAAAAGGTAACAGGCCCCAAATGGAGTTACTTTTGCTAAATTCAGTATCACCAAATGGAGACTTTAAATGCCTAATTTAATTACAATTTAAGCCAATCACAGAAATGGAACCTTAAACCAGTTAATCTGAAATTCTTTGGTACATTCTGGTGAATATTATCCATGAGCAATTCCCCAGATCCTCCTCCAAGGAACGTGATCTTGCCCCATCTTGCTCTAGAGCAAACTTTCTGTTCATTTTCTCAGAGCCCCTCATCTCAGCCAGAGACGGCTGCTGTAGGGTCGTGAATCATTGAATAAAACAAGGATGACCATTAAAATCCACTCACTTAAAATCTAATAGTACAAATTAAACACTGACTGGTACTTACACTCATGAACAAAAAACAATGCTTTAAGATCATGAAATTTTAAGCAACTGTGACAGGAATCACAGTCTGGTTAACAAATGGCACCATGTCTCACACTGAATGCGCAGAATTCTATAAGATACATATAATTATAATACCAACTTCACAGGTCAAAGTTCTTGGCTTAGGGTTTTTCTTTCTTGGGGTGGGGAGTTTTGAGGAGGATGTTTGTTTCATTGCATTTTATCTGATTTGTAGGCCATATCGTGTGGTGCCCAGGGCTTACCCCTGGCAGGGATTGGGGGAATGGCACAGAGCACTAGGGGACTGAACCAGGGTCAGCTGCATGCAAGGCTAATGCCCTGCCCACCCTACTGTCTCTCAGGGAGCCAGAGGAAAGTGAGTCTTAGCTCGCCCCAGAGCAGGGAGCCAGGAATAAGCCCTGAGCACTGCCAGATGTAGCCCCAAAACAAAAATAAATACAAATAAAACATCTTGGCTATAATTACAAACTTAACAGGTTCCAGATCTATATGTATACTGCCTACAATTCAAAGAAATATATTTCACATTCTACAATATTCCTAAATATATTATATGCTGAGTATTAGTCTCACTGATCCTAACCCAACGTATGAAGGCAACCCATGACAACTAATAGCTACAACGGACTTCTTCAAGGCAAGAAAATTCAGCAATTTCTCCCTATTTGCAAAATGCAAGAACAAATCTTGGGAGTAGAACAAATTTGGTGGGGGAGGGGAGGTTGGCTGATGACTGGGGTCATCAGTGTTCATAGGCATTCAGTGTTCTAGCACCAAAGTAACGTTCCCTTCACCATTGCTTGGGGACAGAGTTGGGAGAACAGGGATAATGGTAAAGGGAAGATCACTCTGGTGCTAGAACACTGAATGCCTATAACAAACTCATCATGACCAACTCTGTAAAACACTGTGTTTAAATAAAGTTGAAAAACAATTTTAAATAAATAGTAACATTGGAGAAAAATCAATAGAATTAAATTCCCTACAATCGTAAGTTTAGAGGACTATTTCTAGCTGCAGTGTAAGTAGCCACTAGATAACAAGTACCAATTTAAAGAAAGTACAGCCCTAAAACTCTTATTTGATGGAACAAAACTTAATTTCTTCTGTGTAATGTATGTCTTTATCTCAACACTACCCTGGTAGCTTATTAATCAGAAAATAAAATTAACTCAAAAGTTGAGTTCTTCTCCAACGGACCCATCATTTTTTCCCTCTTATCTTTAGGGGCAGGATGTTTCCCAAGTGGTTCCCAGAGGCCTGTTCCAGACAAAAACAAGGCCAATTCAGGGATGCACCCTGTAATCACGGATGCTGAGGTGGTGCCAGGAGTCCAATGGGAAGGTCCCAGGCAAGACAGGTACCTTAACCCCTAAACTATCTCTCCAGTCCCTATCATTATGTTACTTGAATGGCATTTTGGAGTAGGGGGGAGTGCTTGAACCACACCCAGCTATGCTCAGGGCTTACTCTTGGTTCTTTACTCAAGGGACACGCCTGACAGGCTTGGGGAACCACATGGGAAGTCAGAGATCAAACACAGGTCAGTGGTGTGTGACCTTATGCACTTCACTATTGCTCTAGCCCCTTAATTGGCATTTAGAGAAAACCAAGTCAAACTGAAGGTTAATGATAGAAAGAGTATCAGGGTATTACAGTCTGTTAAGTAAAATACAGATAGAGGAGAAACAAATCCCTTCGCTAAGAAAAGTTCATTACTATACATCATTAGTAATAAAAGTTCAGAAGATTCAAATTACATGACAACAATGACAGTACTTTTCCTTTAAAAGCACTAACTCACTGGAACAAGGAAGGTAATAACATGTTATTTCAACAGAAGTGAGTAGAACATTTTACTCTAAAGAACAAAGTAGGTATGCTATTTCAAACTTCACTGCATAAGCTGCTTAAAGGCACAAAGACAATAAGTGAATAGGGAATCAATTCAAACATCTAACTCTAAGTCCTAAATCAAGATTCACTGCTTTTAGTGGAGTCCACAATCTATCACCTGTATCCTCACAAATAAGCATGTTAGTCTTAACCTTTTGATCCCATTTCCAGGATTTTAAGTCTTTTAAAAAATCGGGAACAGAAAATACAAACATGGTAAAATAAAAATTGCAGAATTTTTTTTGTTCCCAAGCCCAAAGAAACTGGCCACTGAAGCCTAAAACAATTTAAATGAATATTTTATCTTAGATTTCTATCATGCTGCTACTAGGAAAAAAATCAAATGTATAAGCAAAGTTGTATACTGACTGAAAATAAGAAATGCAAATGACAGAATCGGGGTCTTATTGCTGCTGTGGAAAGAAAGGACCAAGGAATGAGAATGTGACTATCAAACTAAAAAACAGAGCAGAGAAGGGGTAAAAAAAGCTATGAAAGGGAATGGCAATAACTTAAAACACAAATCTTAAAACGTTTTCACTCAGATTCATGCCAATATCTAGGTGTCTGTATTTAAAAACAGGGGCCAGAGAGATAGCACAGCGGGTAGGGTGCTTGCCTGGTACATGCCTGACCCTGGTTTGATCCTCGGCATCCTCCATGATCCCGAGCATTGCCAGGAGTAATCCCTGAGTGCAGAGCCAGGAATAACCCCTGATCATCAATAAGTATGACCCAAAAAGGCAAAAGACATCAAACTTCATCTGACCTATGAGATTGCATATGTGTCTTTATGCAAATAACAGGTGGGGAAACCAATCAGACTGGGTATGCAAAAAAGGGTTTAAAAGAGGACCAATAGGGGCCGGAGCGATAG
Source organism: Cryptotis parvus (assembly GCA_021461705.1). Classification (NCBI taxonomy): domain Eukaryota; kingdom Metazoa; phylum Chordata; class Mammalia; order Eulipotyphla; family Soricidae; genus Cryptotis; species Cryptotis parvus. Next base: position 38,948 of record JAJIBD010000735.1, on the reverse strand, counting down.
CCCAGCGGGTAGGGCGTTTGCGCGCAGCCGGCCTGTGCCGGCCCGGGTTCGATCCCCCGAGTCCCATATGGTCCCCCGAGCACCGCCAGGAGTAATTCCTGAGTGCAGAGCCAGGAGTAACCCCTGAGCATTGCCGGGTTTGACCAAAAAAAGAAAAAAAAAGAGGACCAATTAAGAGCAGCTGGAGTGATAGTACAGGGGAGAGGGTGTTTGCCTTGCATTCCAGGGAGCCCAGTTCAATCCCAGGCAGCCCATATGGTCCTCCCTGCACTGCCATGAGTAATTTCTGGGTGCAGAGCCAGGAGTAAGCCCTGAGAACAGCAAGGTATGGCCCAAAAAGTAAAAAAAAAAAAAAAAAAAAAAAAAAAGAAAAGAAAAGAAAAACCCACAGTTTACCAAAAATAGTTAGGCAAGCAGCCACACGACTGAATCACTTTATTATGAATGTTTATCTATACTTCAACATCTAACTTTATTATAAAGATACTTTATTTCTAAAGTATTTACCAAAAGCTTCCTTTCTATCAACAACACAAGTGATTCAGAGTAACTCAATTTATCATCTTTTATACCAGAGCTTAACTTTATCTGCTTTACTGTTAAAAATTCCATATTTGTTAATCTCAAGTATCTTAACCCTATCTGCAGTAAAACTTTCAACTCTAACACTGGGGAGGGTTTGAATTCTGCCAGAATACAGTAACGTAATTTCAACCTCTTCACTATCATCCTCAGCCAACAGTGTTAAACAACAATAACAGTTACCTCCGTACCTAGAAAATTATGTACTCCTAACATGGAAAAAGGTAAACACTGACACCTCACCCTGTGGCATTTCATCAATTATGAACAATAAATCTGAGAAAACTGTCCTCTGCATCACAATCCTGTACTTTAGTAAAATATAAATGACTAGAAAAATAGTTATATATTTACATGTCAGAGTTTTATTAGATTGCTGTAGACATTTCTGAACATTTATTTAAATGAACTGACTCAGTTCCCTGCAGACAGGTAACAACTTGTGAACGAGTCCTGGTCCCCTGACACAACAAGTTGTAGTGTTGTAAGGTATTAATTCCCAGTATAGATAGTACTGACCCTCCAATGAGATTTGAGCCAAGTAGAAAAAGATCATTCCTTTCTGATTTCCCCACACTGCACAGAGTTGCCTACCATAAAAATACCCACTGAGCTGACCCTAGTCATCTAAATGGTTAGGTGACCAGGATGCGACCCGCAATGATCACTGGGGTAAAAAGCAGCATCCCTGGGCAGAAGAGCCAGAACAGCAGATCCTCCTGCTGGAGATTACAGCCTGGAAAGTTGGCGCAAGGTCACAAAATTAAAATTTGCAGCATGCTCTTTTTTATTTATACTGATCTCCTTCCATCGGAAAATAAGCTAATAACTCTCCAAACACTGAGAACACATGTGGGGCAATAGTTCCTTGAGACTTTAATTTCCTTGTACTAAATAGCTCCAGAAGATTAATTGTAGAAAACACATCTGCTTTTCAAAGTTTTGCTATTCCATAGGGAGTGGGTTTATCTCCTGCCACTTCTCAGCACTGGCAATGTCAAACTCTGGCCTGCATCTAACAGTTGGGCTGAGAAATCACAAAGTCATGGAAAATGCATTTATGGCTCAGGAATAGAGAGACCTTCTATGGCCTAAACCTGCTACTTCAGTGATCAATTCTGCTTGTGTGGAAGCAGACTGCAGTCAGAACCTTGTTCTTGTCTATGCTTCGCATGGGATACTAGATTTGATCCTGATCCCATAAAACGTTTGGTCTTGAGAGCAACCCATCTTCTGGAATCACATTTAAACTATCACTGACAGAGACCAGGAACACAGGACACGATTAGGGACAAGTCTTTTTAGGGGGAATGGGTGGAAACTCTTCTGCAGAGGAAGGTCACTGGGAGTAGGTGGTACCGATACCCGATGACAATGACACAGGCCCTGCTGGGTGCAGAGGTCAAGAAGCTAATGGTCTCAGCAGGCCCTTTTCTAATGGTCCATATTCTCAGAGCCTAATAAGGAAGTGAGTGCCCACCTTTGTTAAAAGGGTGTAAAAGGGGGAGGGCTTCAGCCCATGCTTGGAATCCCGCCCGAGAAGAGAGTAAAACCGGTGTGTCCAAATTTGGAAGCTTCCTGCCTTACTGCCTTACTCTCTCTCTCTCTTCCCATTTCTTTTCCTGAATTTGGCCATTTGCTCTCCTGTGGCTGAGTGTGTGCACCCACTACAAAATCATCTTCTCACAAACTTCCTGAAATGCATCCTATGCCAGTGTCGGTGTCCTGGGCCCTGAGAGACGGCCCACTGCAGGTTGCTGCACCATCCCTACACCAGATGCCCACACTGAGGGGATGGCCCCTCAGCCCCCAAGTCTGTTAGGAGTGGCCCCTATTCTGAAAGTTATTTTTTTAATTACTTTCTTTGGGTCATTCTTCCATTACTTAGAAAACTGAGTTATTCGTAACTTTATAGTAACTTCCACCAAGAGTTATGATCTCCTAAGTGTCATTAATTACTTCTGAATCTAACCAAAAATACCACCTTCTCCAGATTATTAATGACACTGATTCTCCTTAATACTCAAAAGCATAAGCCTATAATAAAGTTTTCATTTCTACTTGAGATAGAACACGTCCCTAATAAAACACTTCAGAACCTATGCATGCTCAGTCACAATTCCAATTAAAAGGAAATTTCTAATATGCAGACTTTGAACTTTTTTCAAAAGATAAGTCAATTAGAAAGTTGAAGGTTTTAAGTATGCCTCATACTGCAGAATTTAAATCATGGTATAAATCATACTATTTGGACAAAGTTATAAGTATTCCAAGATAAAAGACAACCAACATGCCTACACTAGGTGGCATTCACAGCAACTATGACATTAGACATATTTTGAAAATAGCAAACTTTAAGATAAAGAAAATGAGCAAGAGGAAAGCAAAAGCTTTTCATCTCTGAAAAAATGAATCTTGCATTCAGAGATAAGGCTTCAGGTAAAAAAAAAGGCAAGAAAAATATTATAGTTCACAAAAATCCCACCCTTTCCTCCGCTTCAAGAGAATCCTGAGATGTTCATAGATAAAGACCCCAACCAATATCATACACAGACTCCATTAGTTTCACAGAAATTTCAATTTTACCTACCTTTCTTCTCTGAGAGATGTTGAGGGCACCAAAGTCATTAAACAAGGATGGAAGCAGGTGAAGTTAGAGAATCTGTGGAAACAATTTTCCACACAGACAACTCAGGTAACCCACAAATCTAATAATGTTTAACTTGACAATGATTATAGCAGTAATGACTTAGCATAACCATAATAATTAAAATGAATGCCTCATATACACAGTGCATGTTCAAATATTTCCTCACTGAATAAAACCCATATTATAGAACACTTCAGACAATACTCACTACACATTTATTCAGAAGATACACAGATTAGGATGCATCTGTTTGCTCACAACCAAAAAGAAAAATCAGAGAAACGATGACTCTTAACCATGTTAGTAGAAACATTTATGAGAAAAGTCAGACTGCCTGTGATAAACGTCTGCAAGGGCAGCTGAGGGCAAGGAAGCCGGCTGCATTCTGTGAGATCAGACTAGGATGTTAACCCTTCGGCTGAGCTCTTAAGTGCTCTCTGCGAATAATATTCCACTTCTTCCTGCAACAGAGGCCAAACCTGCTGGTGCTTGGAAACCTGGAGCAACACCTTAATGATGTGGAGTCCAGCAAGAGTCCAGTGATTTTTTTTACACCCTCTAGAGATAGGGTCAGGCAGGGGCCAGGGACCACTAGGGCACCCCTTGGAGGTACAGGAGTGGGGAAACAATTCAGACCCTACCACTTGTCTGAGTTATGCTTAGCACCAAGCATTTGCTAATTCTTACCTTAAAAAACAAGTAGATTTTTTAAAGATATGAATGTGAAATTCTTCATAAAGACAAAAATAAATGTTACAAAACACGAAACCTATTTAATTGGCTCAAAGTCTTATTATAAACAAACACACCTGTTAACTCTAAAATGTTTCTCATTTAACAAATCTGAAGTGTTTCTGAAAAAGTACATATAGTATACAATGAGTATTTTATCTTCACTTCGGATCTCTAATCCTATGCTTCTAATTAAATCATCTGTGAAATCCCAAGACACAGTAAATGTTCTCATTTACTTAAAACTCTTCAGCACATCACTGCTTAATTTATCTTTATGTCTTTGTCTAGTCCTTCATTACAACTGGAACTGACTTTATATAAGCAATGATGCAAAGAGAAAGAAGCAGATAGCAAGACATAAATTTTTATATAATTTATTTATATTCAAGGCACTTAAATTCTGGCCATTCAGCCATTATGTTCTGATAGAAGTTTAAAGTCAGCTTATAAATTCTATTGAAATGTTAAACTGTATAATGCTACAAAGCTCAATTTATTTACTGCAAAGTTTATTTTATTCGCTATAAAAAAATACTTCTTTCATTAGCAAAATAAAAGGGGGGTTCAAATTTCCAGTGATGAGCAGATTTGACACACACAAAAATAACTATCAAAAAAAAGCATGCAAAGTCTTCTTATCATTAATACTAATATGGTTTACTGATATAGAGCATTAACACTCTTTTATGTATCTGGGGATAAGGCCAGGTAACAACCCAGCTGTGCTTGGGGCTCACTCTTGGTTCTATGCTCAGGAATCACTCCTGGAGGAGCACAAGAGACCGAATGTGATGTCGAGATCAAACCAGGGTTGGCCACATGCAAAGCACCTTTGCCCCTGTATGACCTGTCTGGCCCCTCAATGTTAGGTAGTCAATAAACATTCTTGAATGTTTGTTTTTCAGAACAGGATTCACCACAAGGTATCTCGAAATTCTGTCAAAAGTCTTAAATTTCTGGATTCTATGAATAATTTCATGACTAAGAATGTTTCTAAATGAAGCACATAAACATATAGGTCATTATTAAAATGGTCAAAAGAAAAAGTAAACTTAACTATTTTCATAATAATGAAGCATAGCAGTGGGATTCTGCTTATGAAACACTGATAATAGTAAAGCTGTTTAGGAGCCAGGGATACCGCTCAGTGGCAGAGTTCATGTTTTACATGTATAATGCTCTGGGTGCATTTCCTGGCACCAAAATAAAAAATATGTAGGATGAGCCTCATTGACACGCTTACATTGGGTACAGATAGATATGGAATCAAATAGTCATTTAAATTTTTTTTCTTCATACATATCTATAATTTTCACAACTTGTACAATAGACATATTGTTTTTACAGTTGAGAGAGAAAGAGAAGCAAAATAAGGAGCCAAGTCTTACCGTGGCCTGCATATGGCTTGGCACTGTCATTTAGAAGGCTGGGGGAGCTGTTACTATTAGTCATTCTCTGCAAAACAAAATTTACGGTCAATAAAGAAAACAATTAAGAACTTCAACAAATTAAGACTGACGATCTCTGCTTCTTTACATTCAACCCATCTTTCTCATGCTTCACGTTACAGTGTTCCTATTAATGTCAGTGGATCACAATAATCTATTCAAAAACTTCCAGATTTTCCTTCTATCATGTAACATACTGAACTTTAATCTCTGGCCAAGAATTTAAAAGCGAAAGTTTGCAGAACTATTTCAAATTGTGCTTCTATAATTTATCTACCGCACAAAATAACATGAAACCACTAAGCTTCCTGGTCCAAAACAGTTCCACGGTTACACTATTCACTCCGTACCGGACCCAAGCTTCCCTCACACTCTAATCCTGGTCTCTCCTTGCTGAAAGGTCTTAACGCTGCCCACCCCCATCAAAGGGGTAACTAATTTCCCATTTTGAACTTTTGAGAATCCCAGCTCCCACCCAGCAAGTTTACGAGGAACTCAAGACTGTCTCAGGCCACTGAACTGTATTTCACGTTCAGTGCCATAGAAATACACATTCAATACCTGCATCAAGGGATACTTTGTCTCGACAGGGCTTCCGAATCCATTGACGCCAATAAAGCTGGTACTGAAATAGGAATCCGTGAGACTTGTATCACTTAAAGCACCTCCATCGAGTCCCGAACTGGAAGAGAAGGAAAATCCAAGTACCTAGGTTATTTTAAACACACAAAATATTGACACACTTTCTGTATTTCTAAAGTCTTAAAAGTCTGCAACCCCCACTAATTTTCCTTTTGGGGTGGTCCCCAGCAGCTTCAGGGGGCCAAGGATCATGCTGGCCTTGGGGCCATGCCTGGAAGTGCTCGGGGACCATGTGGTGCTTTGGGCTATTCCCCAGGCCCGTCACACTCACTGGTATTTCCCTGACACTAACAAGCAGCAGACCAAATAAAATTGGCTAGCTCAGAAAATGTATTTAAATTTTTTCTAGAGGCAGGTTTCTCCCCAAGGTGATAACATTTTATTAGTCACCTAAGCACAAAAATAAAAAAACTACCATACTGTGCTTCCCATATCCGCATCATTCTTAATGTAACTTTTGCAAGACCGTGTTAGAATATTAAACCACTATAATTTTTCCCATGACTCTTCACACGGCAGAGGCAAATTTCTCAGAACTGCTTCTCGGAGCACATCTCATGAAACAAACCAGCCATCTCACATTAACGGAATTCAATAAAAACAATTCTGCAGAGGTAGCAATTGGATGGCAGTTTGGAACACTGACAAGTTACTGATTTTACTGCAGGACAACACAGGCTATTCTAAACAGCAGGACAAGTCACCACACAGGAATAAAGCACTAGACAGCAGGTTAATATACCCACGCTGCTTACTGGTGCGTACTTGGCACAAATACACTCCACAGTATTTTTTAAGCTACTAATTAATAACTGAGCTCTGTACACTTTAAAATGAGTTTAACTGCAAGAAAAACTGCCCTCCTCCAGGTACAGTCACTGACAACTGCCATCAAGAACCACAACTACTCCCACATCCACTAAGGAGTAAACTGAAAACAATGCACTTTGGACCCAGTGGTAACCCAGTTGTCTATAGACCCTCACACTTCCATGCTGCTGTATCTGCAGTGTCTGGAGACCCTCACACTCCCACGCTGCTGTATTTGCAGGGTCCGGAGACCCTCACACTTCCATGCTGCTGTATCTGCAGTGTCTGGAGACCCTCACACTCCCATGCTGCTGTATCTGCAGGGTCCGGAGACCCTCACACTTCCATGCTGATGTATCTGCAGGGTTCGGAGACCCTCACACTCCCATGTTGCTGTATCTGCAGGGTCCGGAGACCCTCACACTTCCATGCTGCTGTATCTGCAGTGTCTGGAGACCCTCACACTCCCACGCTGATACAGCTGCAGGGTCCGGAGACCCTCACACTCCCATGCTGCTGTATTTGCAGGGTCCGGAGACCCTCACACTTCCATGCTGCTGTATCTGCAGTGTCTGGAGACCCTCACACTCCACGCTGATACAGCTGCAGGGTCCGGAGACCCTCACACTTCCATGCTGCTGTATCTGCAGGGTCCGGAGACCCTCACACTCCAATGCTGATGTATCTGCAGGGTCCGGAGACCCTCACACTTCCATGCTGCTGTATTTGCAGGGTCCGGAGACCCTCACAGTTCCATGCTGCTGTATCTGCAGGGTCGGAGACCCTCACAGTTCCATGCTGCTGTATCTGCAGGGTCCGGAGACCCTCACACTCCCATGCTGATGTATCTGCAGGGTCCGGAGACCCTCACACTCCCATGCTGATGTATCTGCAGGGTCCGGAGACCCTCACACTTCCATGCTGCTGTATCTGCAGGGTCCGGAGACCCTCACATTCCCATGCTGATGTATCTGCAGAGTCCGGAGACCCTCACACTCCCATGCTGCTGTATCTGCAGGGTTCGGAGACCCTCATACTCCCATGTTGCTGTATCTGCAGGGTCCGGAGACCCTCACACTCCCATGTTGCTGTATCTGCAGGGTCCGGAGACCCTCACACTCCCATGCTGCTGTATTTGCAGGGTCCGGAGACCCCACACTCCCATGTTGCTGTATCTGCAGGGTCCGGAGACCCTCACACTCCCATGCTGCTGTATCTGCAGGGTCTGGAGACCCTCACATTCGCATGCTGATGCAGCTGCAGTGTCTGCAGACCCCTAAACTCCCTTTTCATATTAAATTCCTCAAAGACTGGAATTATTAAAAACAGAACCTTTGGGAAGCCCTGATCAGTGGCGGAGTCCTCAAGTATGGGATTAATTTTCTTATTCCAGAAACCCCACAAAATGGGGTTGGAGCCACAGCACAGTGGATTAGGCACTTGCCTTGCACAGTCAACACAGGTTGGATCCCTGGCAGCCTCTCTGGTCACCCAAATATCACCAGGAGTAAATACCACTGCAGAGCCACCAAAAAAGAACTACACACACAAACTAATTTCTTAAAACAACTGAAGAAAAAAAAACAGAAGGGGAAAGCCAGTGACAAGGGAAGCATTTTTCTAATGTGATACACTAAAAGCTAAATAAAGCAACGGTAGCAATAAGAAACAAGTGGACAATATCAAATTAAAATGTGTCTAGAGCAAACAAAAGGTACTTCTGAGCTACATATCTGGGTAAGTGGTTTCAAGCTATCAACTCATGCAACTCAGGGGTTGGGGGAATCCACTACAATTAAAAATTGGGTAAAGAATGTTTCAAAGACATACAAATGCCAATAATGTCATAAAAACATTAAATATCACCAATCCATTAGAATGGCTGTCAGTAAAAAATTAATAATGTTCAGTGAGGCAGGAGAAAAATTACTGAGCGCTGTTAGTGGGAACACAAACTGGTGATGCCACTGAAAAAAACAGTAACAATTTTCTAAAAATACTACTACTACTACTACTACTACTACTACTACTACTACTACTACTACTACTACTACTACTACTACCAATAATAATAATAATAAGGACCAGAAAAATAGCACAGTGGGTAGAAAGCTTGCCTTCCAGACACCTGACCCCAAGTCAATCCCTGGCAGTCCAAATGGTCACCCAAGACCCACCAAGAGTGATCCCTGAGCACGGAGTCAGGAGTAAGCCCAGAGTTCCACCAAGTGTGAACAAAAAAAAAAACCACAGACCTACCTTATGACCCAGTAGTCCTATCTCTGAGTAGATGTACCAAAATGAAATGAAAACACCATTTCAAAGAGAAAGATGAACCCCCCCACGCTTTTTACAGTATTATTCACAAAGTGCCTACTGACAAAAGGAAATGTTAAATACACCTAGTATTATTCAGCCATGAAAAAGAAAATCCTTGTTATCTGTAACAACATGGGCGGGCCTTTAGGGCTTGTCATTAAAATAAGTCAGAGAAAGACAAGTATATCTGTCAATATCCTCAATTATGTACCAATTTTAAAATGCTAAACTCAAGGAAAAATACAGAGTAAAACACTTGTTGGGGATGGAAGGAGAAATGGGGTGAGACTTATCACAAGTTTCCAACTGAGAATAAATTCTGGGAATTTCTCTACATGGTGATTATAATCAATTAACTGAATCGTTCATGAAAACGGTTTAAAGAGTAGAACTCAAATATTATCATGTTACAAAATGTTACATTATGTGAGGGAATAAAGGTGTTAAGTAATGATTTCATAATATATGTATTTATATAAACACAAATGTATGTTGTATCTCAATAAAGCTATGGGGGACGAAATTCCACACAAATATTTATACTTGATTTTATTTTGTGAAAAAGGGAATGGGACTCGATACTCCAAGCAATCACCACCTTAGGGGTAAGTATTCTTTCTTTACAGATATGTTCATTTTAGGTGCCTTTCACTTTTTGTTACTAGGAACAGCCTCATGTCCTACCTACCACATGGGATTGCAAAGTGAAGAGGTACACAAGGTGCTTTTAAGTTTAAATTACATGGGCAGAAGAAGATAATGTTAGCAACCTTAATTATCAAGGGGGAAAAGTCAAGAACTTTCATTCCTTCAATTTCTTATTTTTTGAAATCCACTTTAAACTTTCACCATCTCTATGAAATGATCACTGCAGTGAACTTTAAGTTTACTACTGCTATGGAAATTCTAGTACCATCTCCATCATGATCATATCACCTGAGCAATTTCTGTGCAGATATGAGAACCTCAAGTCTTGAGAAACTGTGACAGAGTTCACAGCTCTTCTTTTTTATCCAACAACATTAGAGAGATCAGCCTACCCAAAGACTCAGCCCAGTGACAGGAGCAGAGACATTAAAACAACTTCCCTGTGTTTGCCTTGCGCAGCCAACCCGGGTTCGATCCCCGGCATCCCATATGGTCCCCCGAGCACTGGCAAGAGCAATTCCTCAGTGCAGAGCCAGGAGTAACCCCTGAGCATCACCGGGTGTGGCCCAAAAATAAAAAAAATAAAATAAAATAAAAAACAACCTCCCTACTACACTCAAAGAACCTTATAATGGGGAGGCGGGGGGGGGTTCCCAAGGGGTGCTGAGCAGACCCACCCCTTGCTTTCAGTCAACTGGGTAGGCATTCAGATGCCCCATAATGTTGGGGGTTCCTCAGACACACACACACACACACACACACACACACACACACACACACAGAGCTGGGGATTGCTTAAACCTACTCACGGCCCACAGTACTGGGGATTACTCAGACACACCCACCACACAACCCAGGAGCCGACTGAGGTGGGCCACATGCAAGGCACCAGCACTCCTGTACATCTGTCTGCCCCTGCCCTAAAGAGAGTCTCTCGCACACATAAGGACCCTAGTATGTTCCATGGTAAGGAAAAAATAAAGTACAAATCCAAAGGTGATGGTTCAAGCCATCTGTATGAAAGGATCATGGTCCTTCTGAACCAAAGACTCTCACTACCTACAGTAATATACCAAAATGTGCAAGATGATAATCTACCAAGAAAAGCCAAACTCATAACTAAACTAAAGAATCTTTCTTCTCAGTCGTGTGCCCTAGAGAAATGAGCTTAACTTTTCAAAAGCATCACACTGGGTCATTAGTATCACCAGAGGAATTCGAAAGTCAAGGAAATATGAAAATGCTGCAGTGGTGAAGTGCACAGTCTATCTGCTGCTGCGGCTTCCCGGGGTCTGCATATACAATGTAAACTGTAGCCATACAGACCGGAGAATGCAGCACTGCCCGAATTTAGCACTAAAGGAAAACTGCACTACCCAACCAATGGACTTACCAGGAGGGTAAAATAATCCCTATAGAGATGGAATAATACAGAGCTGAATGTGTGCTGGGGCTCCAGAGGCCAGCTCAGTCCTCTCAGCACAAACAGTCCACCAGTTAGGAAAGTGCACCACCCAGTTAGGAAAGTCCCCAAGTATCACAAGGTATGGCCCAAAAACCACACATATACACATGCTAGCACACATACACTCACACACTCAGACACACACAAAGGCACAGACACACTCCAACACTCACGCACACATACATGTGCAGACACACACACAGGAATAGCATAAGGAAATGACAAGAAAACAGCAACCAATGGCTACAAACACCATATTCCTTGTATCTGTACCATTTCTGTGCAGATCCGTCAAGAACTTCACTGTATGTTCTTCACCCATGAAGCATCTCTAACCAACATGGTGCTAACCAGGGGGCGCCATAAAGCTGTTACTGCAGATACCATTATGTTATTTATTAGCACAGTCTAAGCTTTTTATAAATCTTGTTAGGATTTTATGCCTTATATATCATCTTTCTTTTTCAACCCACTCAACAACTGTTGTAAATTCCCACAATTCCCGTTAATCTTTTAACCTCAGCCCCCAAGATGATGCCTTATTGGGCTGTAATGTCACTGCAATTTCTTAAGTTGACGTCATCAGAGTAGGCCCAAATCAGTTTAACTTCAGAGAAATAAAGAGAGTATCTTATGAAGACCTTCTCCCTCCCAACCCCCACCTCCACCGACTCAACTGTACAGATCAACTCCCTCTCATGTTGACCTTCGTTGTTACCTTATTATGTATCTCTAAGTCCCCACATAATACATTGTTTTGTATGCAGACATACATACAAAACAATATATATGTAGCATATATAGTACATATATATGTAGCATATATAATATATATATATATGTAGATGTAGATTTCTACTTTTTAAAATAAACTCCTAAACTGATACCTTTATCTTTTGTTGTTGTTGTAATTATTTAGATATGGTAGATAATTACAGAGAATCCTTTTTCCAAAAAATTATCCTGAAGTCTGAGCTTTGTGGCTCCTAAATCTGGACTCTTGCCTCTCAAGGTGTTGCAGGTGTGGTCGGTGCCCTGCTGCATCAGCAGGTGGCAGACAGGAGACAGGTTTGTCTACACTCCAGGACTCTGCCCCATGGGCCCTGGATGGTTGATGGTCTGACATAAAAAAAAAGAGCTGGGCCCCCTGGAATGAACCCAGAGCCATGACAGAGCCTGGCAAGCTACGCGTGGTGTATTCGATATGCCAAAAAACAGTAACAATAATGAGGGCCGGAGTGATAGTCCAGCGGGTAAGGTGTTTGCCTTGCAAGCAGCAGACCTGGGTTCGATCCCCGGCATCCATATGGTCCCCCCAAGCACCGCCAAGAGAAATTCCTGAGTGCAGAGCCAGGAGTAACCCCTGAGCATTGCCAGGTGTGACCCAAAACGCAAAAAAAAAAAAAAAAAGAAAAAAGAAAAAACTAACAATAATGAACCTCATTCCCAACAAATGGAGATGTTACTGGTGCCTGCTCAAGCAAATCGATGAACGCTGGGAAGACAAGTGAAGTGATACAAGTGATGTAGACAATCACTATTCTAGACTAACACTTAAGACTTCTGGTTAAGTCTCCAGCTAGATATGTGACAAGTATTTTTTAAGCTGGAAATTCCTTTCTGAACTTAATTCCTTTCTCTCATTCATCTCCACATAGCTAATTCACCAAAGCTCTCAAAATGTCCCCATTTACAAAAATGGGAACATTTACAAAAATTTACCTCCATTTACAAAAATCAAGTTCATTGAACTTCTTCCTTCAACTATTATTAATACCATTACAATTGTTTCCCTCCCTTCAATGCAAAAACAAAGCAACCCCCCAATCTCATTCTCTCTGTAAAAACCAGGTCTTAGTATCTCACATTAGCAGAGTCCAACACCCATGGCTGGTTCCACAACACAGCTTCTCTCCACCACATCATGAAGTCATTAAATGATGTCCTTAGTGGCTGGAGTGATAGTACAGTGGGCAGGGCGCTGGGCTTGCATCCCTGATTCAATCCCTGATATGCCATATGGTCCCTTGAACACTGCCAGGAATGATCCCTGAGTTCAGAGGCAGGAGTAGTCCCTGAGCATTGATGGATGTGACTCCAAAACAAAAAAAATAGAGTGTGTGTGGATGTGACAGGTGGGGGGATCAGTTAAATCTCAAAAAAAAATCTCAAAAAAAAATCTGCAAAAAAAAAAAAAAAGTCCTTTGTATAAACTATCAGACTGTCCAAGAAATAAGCTAATATTGTTTTTAAAACTGCAAGGTCAGCATGCATCATTGCTTAAGATGCATGCTGCCAACCCCAGTTAGATCCTTGGCACCAATGGTGCCCCCAAGCATCGCAGGGTGAGAAGCCTTGAAGGTCTGCCATTGTTGCCAGTGTGACACAGTAATTTCTGGCACCCCAGACCTGAGTGGAACCTTGCACCAACCCACTGGGCCGAGTCGCTGGGAATCTAGGCCTCCTCAACACCTACTGGGAGAACCCAACACCCCTAGCTAACATATTGAATGTATGGAGCCAGCAATGATTATATCACGACTGACAAAAGTACTCTGAATCAGAAATCAGATCCTACCTTCAAGAAGTAACAGCGGAGGGGGCCAGAAGCGATAGCACAGCGGGTAGGGCATGTGCCTTGCACGTGGCCAATCTGGGTTCGATCTCCAGCATCCTATATGGTCCCCTGAGCACCGCCAGGAGTAATTCCTGAGAGCAGAGTCAGGAGTAACCCCCTTAGCATCGCCGGGTATGGGCCAAAAGAAGCAAAATAAAAAAAGGTACCAGTGGAGATTCTACTGTCCTACCCAGAGTATACATATGTACATTTTTGTCAATACATATATATGTTTATATATTCATGTCAGTTATGCAGTTATACCTCGGTATGTACAGTATATATAGTGCAAACTATACCCAAGAGTGTGGACAATATGTACAGCATGTACATGGATAGTTTGCTCACTATACACAGTGTATAAGCAGAATGTACAGTGCATCTACTCAAAGGTGTGTGTGTGTGTATATATCTATATACACACACATATATAGTTTATCTACTCAGTATATACAACATATACACAGTATATGTATAAGTTGTATGCCAAAAGCAAACATAATTATCTACTGTGTGTACAGTATCTAGTGTGCATGCCCAAGATCTGACCCGGAACTGTTTCACTTCCCACAGGACCCCTTAGTCTATGAGGAAGGACCTAATACCTACATATGCTTCAGGCCTTCTACGATGAACCAGCTACAAACTGGACCATAAACAACTGAATAAACTGAGCTCTTGGGTGAAGCTATTTAATATTTAGCATGGTGCATCTGATTACTTAGTGAAAGATGCCTTCCAATAAGTTTGGGTTTGGGATCTGCGCCAAAGGCAACTGCTTTCACACACCCAAAGCTGCCAACACAGCAACGGCATTTCGGAATCTGTGGCTGCTCGTTTTCTCAAGAAAGTGCCTTGGACTTTAAGGCAGAGAAAAACTGTTTCTAACACCAGTTTACGCTTGTGCAAAATACCCATCTAGCTGTCCAAACCCACGGTTTACTGAAGCTTAAAACAAAGAATGGTGTCAGATTCTTCTTTGGTGGGAGGAGACCCTTATGTGGTGCTGGGAATCAAACCTGGGCAAGCTCTTGGCTGCTGTGCTTTCAGCTGGCCCTGAGGAGACCTGCCCGATGCACATCTGCAATTCTTTCCTAGGCAAACAAAGGGTACCTTGGGATTTGACATCTTTGTTGAGTAGTACCTTTACAGATATTCTTCCAATTATGAAATATTTAATTTAAATAAGAAAAACAGAATTATGACAATTAAATGACATCACAAAAAAAGTACCATTAATGGCTGCTTGTTTCTCTTTTTTTCTTTCTATAGTTTATTTAAAATATTTACAAATTTTTTCCTTCTATAGTTTATTTTTTAAGTAAATTAGGGGCGAGCAAGAGTGCTCACAAAAGCTAAACATCTGCATTACATGCAGGAGCCCTGAGCACAGCCTCTGGCACTCATGGTAACCCCCCCAGCTCAGAGCAGTTCCGACCTGCAGCAGGTGTGAGCCAGTAACAAGAAATAAAATTTTTAAATATGAAAAATGAAATTAAACTAAAAACCCTCAAGATCCATAGCTATCTGCCACCTCAAATTGCATCCTTTGACTGCGCGTGTCCAAAGCCAGCTGGGCTCTCTCTGCCACCCCTGGGCCTTCCCTATATCATTCATGCCAAATTCACCCACGTTTCCACATCTACTTGCCCTACCTGCGGAAATTATGTGTAATGTGACCGGTGCTTACGTAACACGCCCACGGCTACACCGGTGCCTAATCCATCTAACTCACTGAGCAGCGTCCAAATCTGCTGGATCCCTCTCCTGCCCTCCTGCCCAGAGAATCCCTTTCCTGTTGTGGTCTACACCTTCCTGGGAGGCTCCTGACCTCTAAGCCATCTGCTGGATCCTCTCCTGCCATCCTTCCCAGAGAATCCCTTTCCCACTTTATCTACAACCACCTTCCTGGGGATTCCTGCCCTTTCCCATTGTGGCCAACGCCTCCTGCCCTCTCGGTCGTCTTTCCAGCCCACAAAACACTTTTAAAATATCACTCTTCATCCTGGGTTTGATTCCCAAAACTGGAAAATGAGGAGAAGGGAAGCAAAGAACAGGAAAACTAAACATATATTCCTCTATCACATGCCTGTTTAGAACAGAAACTTCTTGGAGCCAGAGCAATGTGGTTCAACAGTCTGAAGAGGTGCTGGCGACCTGGACTCACCACCTGACACCACAGTCCCTGAGCACTGCTAAGCGCAACCCCTGAGCACTGAGTGGAGTAGCCCCCTGAGCACCACCAGAGCGTAGCCAGAAAAAACCTTACCTTTTCCCCCTGTGGTTTTGGGGGCCACACCTAGAGGCGCTCAGGGCTTACTCCCTGGCTCTGCATTTAGGGATCAGTAAGGAGCAGGGAGCATGGGGAGGGGCTCGGAGACCACATGAGGTGCCAGGGAGCAAACCCAGGTCAGTTGTCTGCAAGGTAAATACGGCACTTTACTATCTCTCTCTAGCTACCAACAAACCAACTTTTGACTCAAAATAAAAGAAAACCAGTGCTGGAGCACTTTCCTGGCACACAGAAGCCTTTCGAGTTTTATATGGGGAGAGCCCAAGGCAGCCCCCTGAACTCTGCCCCCTAAGCACTGAGGGGTCACCCCCAGTCTCCACACCAGCCCCTGCATTCTCCATCCTCAAGGACTTTTTTCTCCTGAGCCTTCTGTGTGAGACTTTTTTCTCCTGCTAATCTGCCGAGTCCTCTTGCAGTCTTCACTTCAATTTCATCCTCCTGAGCTCAATTCTAATCACCTGTTTATTGGGAGCGGAGGGGATGTACCTAAGGATGTACTGGGCATCCTCCTAGCTCTACTGGGAATTACGCCTAGAGGTGCTCAGGGGACCATACAGGATGCCTGGGTTACCACATAACCCAGGATGGAACCTGGGTTACCACATACTAGCTAAATGCCCTACCTGCTGCACTCCTCATTCAGATCCCAAATCACCTGTTGAACTCTACACATATTCCTATTTCTACTCTAAACTATTTTCAATAACACCTGTCATCCTTTAATATGTTATGTAATAGTGGCCTATATTTATACATGGGGTTATATTCATAAATGTTGTCTTCCTTACCATCTAAATTTAAAATCCATAAATGAAGGAATTTCTTATCTGTCACTCACATATCCTGTGAATCTGAATCAGTACCCTGACAAGAAGTGTTCAAGAAATGTTTGTTAATAAATGAAAAATGAATTTCTACTTATTAGCCCATACTAAAAACTTCCCATAATGTATTATAACATCACTTGTATACATACTTTTTATCTATCAGAAGACTGCTTAATTTTTTGGGGTTTTTTGTTTGTTTGTTTGTTTTTTGCTTTTTGGGTCACACCCGGCGATGCTCACGGGTTAATCCTGGCTCTGCACTCAGGAATCACTCCTGGCGACGCTCCGGGATCATATGGGATGCCGGGATCGAACCCAGGCCGGCACGGGCCAGCCGCGTGCAAGGCAAACGCCCTACCCCGCTGGGCTATCGCTCCAGCCCCAAAGACTGCTTAATTTTTTAAAGGCTGTCTCAACAATTTGCTAAGCCTTGGGAATAAAAAAGATCTCTGTCCCATTTTTTGCCCAAGAAAACTTCCTCAAAGAGAGACAATATACTACTATAAAGTCTATGCACAATCAAAGGCCCTTACGAATTTAAAGGCCTCATTTAATTCTGTCTTTCTTCACCCAAATTTCATCCATTCTATAAATTACACTGGAACAGCAATATGGAGACAATAAGATTAGGGACAAATAAGCAAACTGCAAAATAAAAAAGACACAGCAGAATGGCATCAATAATGGCAACTAGTTCTATAGACGCTTTCTACAAAGCCCTTTCAAGCTAGAATAGCTATACCAAGACTTTAGATGAACAATAAAAAGACTACTAAATAACTAAAATGATAGTCTTTTAACAAATATGTAAAAAAAAAAAAATCCCTGGAATTACTTACATACATTTATTAAGCTGCAAGGGATTTACTCACATAACTATCTCTAGACATGCCACGGGAGCAGGAGATCTTACTGAGACAGATTTAATTTTTTGATATCAAGCTTTCACTTATGGTACCATAAAATAGCTATTTAATTACATAAATGACAATATTTTAAACTTGAGATGTACAATAATGAGAACTAGAGAGAGAGAGAGAGAGAGAGAGAGAGAGAGAGAGGAGAGGTACCTTTTTCTTATGGTGAGAACTATTTAAGATCTATTCACTTTGAGCAGCACTATAGCTCAGCGGCAGAGCACTTGCCTGGCTGGGTTCTATGGCCAGCACCTCACACAGGCAGAAAAAAAATCTATTACTTATCAACTCTCAAATACACAACAGAGTACTGACAACTACTACAGCCATCTTGCTTGAGACTAGCTCCCAGGGGACTTCTTAATACTGTAGCTGGTTATTTCTGCTTCTTGATCACCCTTCCCCAATTTCCTGCACCCCTTCTACCTCTAACTGTATCTCCCTCCTCTAGCAACCACCAATCCACCAATCTGTCAGCTATACCTATGCACTGAGTTCATTTTCCGAAAGGGTCCACGGAAATATCATATAGTATTTGTCCAGTTTGTTCTTCCTTTAATATATCAAGCTTGCTGAGATACTGTATATCTCTTAATGTTTATATATCATATTGTGTAAGCATGTATCTAATTACACATAATACATTAAGACATTTAGTGTCAAAATTGTGACAGTATAGCATAAACAATCTAAATAGTCACAAGAATGACAACACAGGGGCTGGAGACAGTACGCATTCTTGCCATATATTCTGCCAGGCTAACTAAAGTTTGTTCCTGACACCCCAGAGGGTTCAGAGACCCGCCAAAAGTGGTTTCCAAGCAAGGAGTAAGCCCTGAGTCCACTGGGTGTGGCACAAAAAAGAGGGGGCCAGAGCGATAGTAACATAGATAGGGCACTTGCCTTGCATTCAGTAGACCCAGGTTCAATCCCCAGCACCCCATTTGATCCCACAAGCACTGCCAGGAGTGATACCTGAGTGCAGAGGCAGGAGTGCGCCCTGAGCATTACCAGATATGGCCAAAAATAAAATATAAAAAGAATGAAAAAATAATCATGGAATATTCTAGTCGTGAAAATCGGTAGATTTCTACTGAGATATGAAACCATCTAGAATTACACTCAATCATCATTGTCAACATCAACAAGGAAATTGGTTTACTGACTTGACAAATATATTTCTGCTTCAATTAAATGTTTACAAATATACTTATGACTCATGATTTAAAAAATTAAAGAAACCAATCCTTAAGGATATTTAAATTTGCCAATAAATGCTCCTTAAAACTCAAGTAAAATATTTAAATGTTATTTTTTAAATGCCATGCCACAAATGCTCATTGTATAGTCCATGAACATAGTAGAGTTCAATTAGAAATGCAATGTCCAGGGGCCAGCAGGTAGGGCGTTTGCCTTGAAGCAGCTGACCTGGGTTCAATATCTGGTATTCCATACGGTCCCCTGAGTACCACTAGGAGTAATTCCTGAGTGCAGAACCAGGAGTAACCCCTGAGAATTCCCAGATGTGATCCAAAAAATTTTTAAAAAAGAAATGTCCCTTTTGAAAAGCAAACCAAAAAATGCTACTCTAAAACAAAGACATATAAAACTTCCAAGGTAAAAAAAAATGCAATAAAAACAAACTTTTAAAAAAGATCTTTTATTTTACTTATTTGGTTTCCAGGGCACATCTGATGGGGCTCAGGGCCTCGTCCTGGCTCTGAACTCAGTACTCACTCCTACAGCGACTCAGAAGCCAGCAGGCGGTGAAGTCAGGTGGGCCACTGGCAAGATGCCCTCTGTATCATCTCAAAACATTGTACAGTCCTAAAAGTGAACTCGTGGTCTCGTGGTACACAGAAGCTGACAAAATCACTAAGGAAGTATGCTGAACAATAAACCCCCAAAAATACTTTTTTTTAAGATGCAAATCCCAAAAGTTTATATGCTATAGAATTTCCCTTTGAAATGATGACATCCTAGAATGGGGGAGGGGGGCAAACTAGTGGCTGCCAGGGATGCAGGTCATGAAAGGGCAAGCTGGGGGTGACAACTGTTAAATATCTTGTACATTATAACCTACACATGTGTGATAAAATCCCACAGGGCTTAACATGCATGAAAACACGAGTCCAAGTAAAAAGCAGGAACTCTGAGTAAGTGTATTGTATCAAACCATACTGTCACACTGGGGTGAGGGTATTAGACATGGCTCTGTGTTCTTATTCTTCATTATTCCTTACAGCCATGCCAGTCCACACTGCTCAAGAACAGAAGCAGAGAAAGGTAACAATAAACACCCAAAGGCAGACAGGGAGAGCTGCTCTTTAGCAGGAATCAATAGAAGAGCGGGACAGGAAGGGGCATTCGGGCAATGGCCGAGGTGTGGCTTTGGGATGGTTTATCATAAAACCCTGCCAGTATCAAAATTTTAAATCATAGTGCCTAAATTTTTTATTTTTATACAAAGAAAATTTAAATTTATTAAATTTAATAAAATTTAATTTTATTAAAAATTAAATTTACAAAGGGTTTTTTAAATAAAATCTTATGAAAGGGTACAAACAGCAATTGTGCTTTGCTGTCACAGGATCATTTCAAAGTTCTTTACAGAAAGAAATTTTAATTGGCAACTGATTTTTCAGCGCCACCCTCGAGAACATCATGCAACAATTAGAATGGGAAGGAATGGGAGTGAAGATAGATGGTCGGCAACTACACCACCTCCGCTTCGCTGATGACATCGTTCTAATAACACCAAACATTAGCCAAGCGGCACAAATGATGGCTGACTTCGACCGAGAATGTGGAAAGATAGGTCTACAGCTGAATCTAAAGAAAACCATGTTTATGAAGAATGAACTAGTTCCAGAGGCCCAATTCACTCTCAATGGAACAAACATCTCTGAATGCAGCAGTTATGTGTACCTAAGCTGAGAAATCAACATGATGAACAACCTAAAACCTGAGCTGCGCAGGAGGAAGAGAGCGGCATGGAATGCCTTCAAAGGCATCGAAGAAATAGCTAGAAGGGCAAAGAACCTCTGGCTCCGGGCACATCTCTTTGACTCCACTGTTCTCCCTGCATTAACATACGCCTCAAAGACCTGGGCCCTATGAAAGCAGGATGAGAATGCTATTTGGGTCTCCCAGAGAGGAATCGAAAGAGCTATGCTTGGAATATCACGCCTCATTCAAGTGAGAGAAGGAATCCAGTGTTCTGACCTCCATCGCAATTCCAGAATCAGGGATGTTGTCTCGTTTGCCAAGGCATCGAAAATCAGATGGGCTGGACATGTAATGCGATTTGGAGACAACTGCTGGACTAGAGCCATTACCGACTGGATCCCACGAGATGTCAAAAGATCACGTGGCCGCCCACCTACAAGATGGTCAGACTTCCTTGTCAAGACCCTGAAGGAACGGTTTGAGGCTCTTCATATTCCTGAATCAACCAGATGCCATTGGGCTACATTTGCACGTGATAGGGTCCAATGGAAATGTCACTGGCACCCACTCGAGCAAATGATGAATAACGGGATTCAAGTGATCAAGTGAACTGATTTTTACCTAGACTTGTACTAGCACATCCCTCCTTAACTTTTCCTCACAAAAGGTATATAGACCTATCACTTTATAGAGCGTTTTTATTTCCCACTTGAATGTAAACTCCATTCAAGCAAGATTTAATTCTTTAAACATTGTGTTCTGGGCCAGAGACAGTACAGTGGATAGCACTTGCTTTGCAAGTAACTGACCAGGGTTCAGTTACTGGCATCACACCAGGGGGCAATGTAACATCACACAGTCTGGCATCACACGAGGCGGCAAGCCCTGAGCACAGTCAGGAGTAATCGCTGAGCACCACCAGGTATGGCCTAAAACCAAAGAAGTATGTTTTGTGTTGGGTTTTTGTTTGTTTGTTTGTCTTGGGGGTGACACCCAGTGATGCTCAGGGTTCATTCCTGGCTCTGCACTCAAGAATGATTCCTGGGGCCGGGCGATAGTCCAGCGGGTAGGGTGTTTGCCTTGCGCAGCCAACCGGGTTCGATCCCCGGCATCCTATATGGACCCCGAGCACCGCCAGGAGTAATTCCTGAGTGCAGAGCCAGGAGATGCCCCTGAGCATTGCTGGGTGTGACCCAAAAAGCAAAAAAAAAAAAAAAAAAAAAAAAGAATGATTCCTGGCAGTGCTCAGGGAACCATATGAGATTTGGCTGGCAGCAGGCAAGGCAAATGCCCACCCCGCTGTACTTTCTGGCCCCTCGAAACTAAAAAATGAAATTAAATAATGAAGGTTGTGATCCTATCCCTAGCTCTAAGCACAAAAGTGAATGACTACAGTGGGGCTGAAGGAAGCAGCGTAGGAGTTTCTCCCTTCAGACATCACAAGACACCTCAGGTGGGGATCAAGGGTCCCTCCCCAGAGGAGGGCCAGCAGGATGCCTCGAGGCACTACTTCATTCCCCAGGAGAGCTAGATATGCCCCACCCCAGAAACAAAGGAAAAGCAATTTTCTTCTTCCAACAAGTGAAACTGTTGTAAGCAGATGGGGGACTCTGGTAAGGTACTTTTGGGAAATAATAAAAGATTTAAGAAGAAATTTTCTAGCCCTTAGGTGGCCCAAAGGCAAGACTATCACATTGACACATACAAACCCTAAGGCCTGGAGAGGAGAAACTGAGGCCCCACCCAGGAGCAGCCAGAGAAGAAGCAGAAGAGTCTGTGAATCAACAGTGAAGGCTTTCCCAACACAACACCCAGACTGAGTTTATGTATGGGAAACACAAAGGGAAAAAACCAAAACCACATCTGAAGAACTAAGTAAAAGCCACTGGGGCTTGAAACCCAAGTTCTCCACTGAGATGCATCTCACACGTCTGTTTCCGCGCTGCCCATCATCTCTACCAGCATCTTTCCCTCCTCCTCCATCTACGCAGATGTCAACAACAGCCCATGTTCCCCACCTCCCCTTCAGCAAGGCAGCAGACCCACAGTGTATGTGCCAAGGCTGGGGCTGGCATTTCCAGAGTGCTCGAGGCAGCGGTGGGGCGAGCACTCTTCCCAGAGTCCACCTTCCTTATTCTCCACTTCTCCGAGCCACCAGCAATGTGAATGACATTTGAAAGAATGGCTATTACATCTTTTGTTTTCTACTTTGTGTTTGGCCTAGGTGGGTCCGTGGCGCACCAGCACCTCAGACTCCAAGCAAGTTTGGCCCACACAGAAACACCAAGAACCTGTCCTCTAACCTAATGTCAAATTCTCAGAGTTCACTGAGAAGTCTTTAAGCTGATACTTATTTAAGCCTCAGAAGAGTCCCACTTCTTCAGTTAAACATTTAAAAAAAAAATTGTTGCCAGCACAAAGGGGAGAGAGCACAAGGGCTGGAACAAAGCCCTCTCCTGCTCCAGCACCCACCAGGGTGTGGCCCAAAAGCCAAAAAGAAAATAAGTATTTTCCTTCAAACAAAGATCTTAAATTCAAGCCCAAACTTCCTATCACAAAGTTAAGTCAACAGAAGAGGTAAGTTAAAAAAAAAAAAAAAGTGCAGCTCCCTGCATTCCTGAGGAAACTAAGCAACAAATAAAAAAGATGGGTTTAGGTTGAAACATAATTGCCACTAATATTTAAAACAAAAGGCCTTTCCTGGTGCCTCACCTTTCAACCACTGGTAAAGTAAGTATAAATTTCTCTACCCCTTGGGGCCGGAGCCACAGTCCAGGAAAGGTGTTTGCCTTGCATGCAGCCAACCCAGGTTCGATCCCGGCACCCCATAAGGTCCCCCACACAGTGCCAGGAGTATTTCCTGAACACAGAGCCAGGAGTAACCCCTGAGCATCACTGGGTCTGACCCAAAAAGAAAAAAAAAAAAAAACATTTCTCTAGCCCTTACCAACAAAGTTTTAACACCCTGGAAACTAATGTAACAATTATACAGGTCAGGAGAAAGTTACTCCTGTTTCAGGTACCTGTTTTGAAATGGGTCCATGCCCCCCACACACACACACACACCCCATCAGGTACTACCTCTGGGGACAGAGCCAGGAAAGAGTAAAACCTGAGCATACTAGAATGGCCCCAAACACCCAACCCCACCCCATCCCACTAATAAATAAAAAACTAATAGGGATCAAAAACTAAAAGGTCTTTGGGGCCAGAGAGACAGAGTGGAGAGGTGTTTGCCTCCAGGTGGCTAACTGGGTTTCCAGCCCTGGCACCCAGCCAGGAGTGATCCCTGGGTCTGACAGAGCCAGGAGAAAGCCCTGTGCACCACCAGGTATGGCCCCAAAAAGCAGAACAAAACCCCAAAACTCAAAGGCCTAGAGAAGGTAGGAGGTCCAATATACGCTATTTGTAAGCTGCCTAGTCTGGAAGGGAAAATGAAAAAGTTTTGCCTCATCCAATGTAAGGACAACCCTTTTGAACAAAGTTGGAAATTTTTATGAAATAAGCCTTCAGGGATTTTTTTTTTAATGTCGACTATTAACTAACTCAATTGAACCCATACACAAACTAAAAATACAAAAATCAAACTTAATTTTTTTTTCTTTTTTTGGGTCACACCCAGCGATGCTCAGGGGTTTCTCCTGGCTCTGCACTCAGGAATGACTTCTGGAAGTGCTGGGGACCATATGGGATGCCGGGATCAAACCCAGGCCGGCACAGGGCGGCTGAGTGCAAGGCAAACGCCCTAGCACTGGGCTATCGCTCCAGCCCCAAACTGAATTTTTAAGTCACTGAAATGGCTAACATTCTAAAATGCTGCTAATGCCACACTTGGAAGATGACGGAGCTACCTGAATGTTCACCCAGTGCTGGGTGGGGCATCACTGCGTGGATCACACTGTATCCTGGAGAAGTCCAACAGACAAACCCAAGGTGACACTGTGTTCCACCTGAAGCACATCAACTTGCTCATCAAAAACCAGGTTCAAAGCTGTCCATACAAAACAACGATCTTCTCACTCAAAAAAATGGGGAAACAGCTCATTACTCACCAACAGATGAGAAAATAAAATGTGGCAAATTCACACAAGTGTAGCACTGTGCTGAACTCAGACTAAACTGAGAGGGGGGTGGAGCGATAGCACAGCAGGTAGGGCGTTTGCCTTGCACGCAGCAGACCAGAGTTTGATCCCCAACATCCTATATGGTACCCCGAGCAACGCCAGGAGTAATTCCGGAGCGAAGAAGAGCCAGGAGTAACCCCTGAGCATTGCAGGGTGTGACCTAAAAAAAAAAAAAAAAAAAAAAGACCAAAAAAGACCAAACTGGGAACCTAATAGCTGAAAAACCCACCCCCCCCCATCCCATATATTTTATTGTTATCAAATTCAAAAAAGTATAGCAAAGTGCATGGAGACAACAGTACTAACAGTCTTGTCAGGGGCCCAGGGCAGTGCTGACAGGTTCCTTCTCCAGATCTAAAGGGTGCCTGGGTGTTTATCTTGCTGACGTGCTAAGAAAATTATGGTCTGCACACTTTTCCCTAGGTATATTCCTTTAATAACAACTACTTCGCGGAGGTGTTTGGCAGTGCTAGAGAGTGAGCCTGCTGTGTGTGCAGGGGTCTGCTTTGCTGAGGGCTGACTCCGCGCCAGGCTCCTCAGTGCGCAGGGTCCGTGCTTTGCTGAGGGCTGACCCCGCGCAGTCTGCTCCGTGCGCAGGGGTCCGTGCTTTGCTGAGGGTTGACCTCGCGCGCAGTCTGCTCCGCGCGCAGGGGTCCGTGCTTTGCTGAGGGTTGACCTCGCGCAGTCTGCTGTATGCGCGTGGGGTCCGTGCTTTGCTGAGGGCTGACCCCGCACAGAGTCTTGCTGTGTACACAGGGGTCTGTGCTTTGCTGAGGACTGACCCCAGCGCAGGCCCCCTGACTCCATGCAGGCCTCCTCAGGCGAGGCACACGCTCCAGTACTTCAAGCTCGCTGGCCCTCTAACTGCGCTGGAAGGAAATGACTGGAAATAAAGTGCTTACTTACATGAGACTGACCCAGGTTCCATCCCAGACGTCACATATGGTCTTACAGCACCCTGGGGTCACTCTTAAGTAAAGGAACAGTCCCTAAGTGCTGGGTGGCCCCAAACCCACCTTCCTCCAAACCAAAAAAAAACTTTAATACACACATACAAGACACCACGGAGACAGACAAGTGTTCGTAGTCAGATTCAGCTTATCTTAGGCAAATTCATGGTGGCTTCACATTTAAATAAGTGCAAAAATTACACCTTACATTTAAACAAATGCAAAAACAAAATAAAAACAGACAAAATTGTCTCACTGATGCTACACGCCATCACCCCACAGCAAAACCCTAACATTTTCCTAATAACAATACCTTTTGGTCACTTTCAAGTCACAAAGAAATATACTTTAAAAAAGGGAAAATACGAAAGTGAAAACTGAACTAAAAACTAAATTAGATTAAAAATAAAATTTTCAAAGCGGCAATTACAGCACCAACTACTCTCTCCTCAGATTCCTGAGTTACCTTGCTGGTCACTGATATGATGCCATTTTATCTCACCCTTACCAAGTCCCAATCTCCTTCCTGGGAGATAGTTAGACGCCGGCAGCAGCCAGGAGGTGGCTTTTGCCCCCACAGTCAAGCGTCCAAGTCCAGGAGCCCAAGTGATAGTTCAGCGGATAAGGTGGCGTGCTGCTCACAGCGACCGGTTCCTTCCCATGAGAAAATAAAATGTGGCAAAGAGATGGCATCTCACCATATGAGATGGCATGTTCCATCTCATATGGTCCCCTGAGCACCTCCGGAAGGGATTCCTGAGTGCAAAACCAGGAACTCATGAGCATGACGGGTGTGGCCCCTCCCCCAACCAAAAAATAAAAGCAAGTCTAACAGACTCCAAATACATACCTCGGCTTTGTAATCAAATACTGTAAATGAAGAAAAGCCCATTTAAAAATGACCTCAGTGCTTAAGCCCCATCAATACTCCAGGCTAACATTCCCTTGGTTTCCACCATTGAGTCAATTTTTCTTCCAGCAATCTGTTACCTCTCATTTTACATCTCTACATCTTTCACAGAGTCCCGGGGGAGGATGTTTATTAAGCCCAAGAAGTGCACTTTTGCGAGCACATCTTCCTAGAGGTGACCAAAGCAGAGCTGGGCTTCGCCGCAGGCAAACCAAACTCTGCCTGCCGTAAAGAGCCAGTGACAAAGTAACCATTTCACGTTTCTGAAGTTTCAAGTTCGCAGCGTGCGCGTGCAGATACCCCAGCGGGCCTGGAAACAGTATCCCGCGGGGACACCACCAATGCCAGGCGCAGGACACGCCTCTGAAACTATCCCTGGGCCCGGGATGACGCGACCCCACCCACGGGAAACAGCCACCGGCTTCCGGCTTCCCCCTCAAGCAGGGCTTTCCCATTGGGCAGCGAAACGCGTTGAGCCGCAGACGCTGACACCTGCCCTGCGTATCCCTGCGGGGAGCGCTGGGCCACGCGGGTCCCCTCCTCCCCGCAACTCCGGGTCGCCACCGCCAGTTTCGCGGGCACCGCCAAGTTGCAACCAACGGAAACAGAAAAAGGAGCAGAAAAAGCAAGTGTGTCTCTGCAACAGCCCGACGGCTGCCGGGCACACACCTGACACCTGGCCCTGCGCACGCTGGTGCTTGACCCGGGATGGCCACCAGCAAACCCGCAAACGCCGCCGCGACCCCCGGGGCAGCCTTGCCAGCGCCGCGGGTCGCTTCAGGACCGTGCGAATCCTTAGGAAGCATTTCCTGCCTGGAAAGCCAAGCCCCCTCCCCCGTCCGAGCACCTCCCCACCCCACCCCCAGCTCCGCCCCGACTCGGGCCCCACCCGGGACCCCGGCTGCCTCCGCAACCCACACGTCCCTGCGGAGCCCCCGGCAGCCACCCCGGAAACGGCCCCGCACGTTCCCCTCCCCTAGCTGGCCCCCCACCCACGCTCCCGGCAGCCCGGCCTCCGCGCACGGCCCCCGCTCCAGGGTGGCGGCGGGAGGAAGCAGGAAGGAGGAAGGAGAGCGCAGGCCGGGCCTAGGCCGCTGGCGCGCCGGGGGGCCGTGCGGGGGGCTCCGGGACCGGGGACACCCCCTCTCTCCCCGCGCCGGCCACACTCACTCGCTAGCCGCGGTCCGTCCAGCACCCCGCTGCCGCCGCCGCCGCCGCCGGCCGCTGCCGCCCCGGGGCCCCAGGTCCGGCTTCTTGGGCCCCGCAGGGGCCCGGCGCCCCCGGCCGGCAGCGCTCCCGGGAAGCCGGCGGCCACGGGGCGCCACTGCCAGGGCCAGGGGGACGCTGTTGCCATGGAGGCCGAGCCCCGGGTCCTCGTGCAGGAACTGACACTCCTCCCCGTAGAAGCACGTCTTATCCTTGGCGTAGTAGCGGCAGTGCTTGAGCTTCACTCCCGCCGCCGTCCCGCCGGGGACACCCGCGACCCCGGCGGGGCCCCCACGGCCACGGCCGCCGCCAGCGACGAGGGGGACGGGGAGGCGGCGGCCGAGGGGGCGGGAGGCCGCCGCCACTGTTCATGGCACCGCGGCCGCCGGCATAGACGGGAGAGCCGAGCCGGGCGCTGGGTCTGTCCCGCTGCGGGAGCCGGAGCCGCCCGGGCAGGGGAGGGAGCGGCGGGGAGGGGGCGCGAGGAGGGGGCGGCCGGGGCTCACGCTGCTGCTGCGCCCGCCTTAAAGGGGCCGCGCGGGGCGCGGAGCCGGCCTCGGGGGGGCTCGCGCGGCGGGCGGGGGCGCGGCGGCGGCCAGCGGCGGCGGAGGCGCGCGGGCCCGGTTTATTTTTAAATTCTGCCTCCTCTCGCCCGCTCGCGCTTCGCTTCCTCCCGGTTGTTTATTCCATTTTCCTCTTCCTGAGACGGCCGCGGGCACTGCGCAGGCGCACGGGCGCGGGGCCTGTGGGTAGCGGGGGCGGGGGGGGCGCATGGGAGGGCGGGGAGGCGGTGCCGACGTCGAGGGTCGCGGAGGGCGGGGGCGCTCGGGGTGGCGGGGGACGGGCTCGTGGGGAGAGGTGCGGACCGCAGGGCGCGCAGGGAGCGCGGGGTCGGGGAAGGCGGCGAGGAGGGCGGGAGTCCCGGGGCGGGGGTCGGGGGTCCCAGGGCGCAGACGGTGGTGGGGAGTGCGGAGGTCCTGGGGTGCGGGGACACGGCTCCGCTGTCGTGCTGTCTGGGTCCCTGGAGCGCGCGGGAGCCGGCGGCGGTTGGGTGCGCGCGGTTTATGTGCGCGTTGCGCAGCGGCGTCCCTGCACGCGGGTCCCAGTGAGTTCTTCCCGCGGGCCCCGTGCTCTGCGCCCCGACCTCCCCTAGGAAAAGGTGTCACCGTCCAATTTCTTGTTTTTCGCTGCTGAAAGGACCATTTACCAAAACATAAACGGTTTCCGCGAGGCGGGCACCTGGGCATGGACCCCAGCCAGGCCTCTGCTGTTTGAAAGAGTGTCCCGTGGGCCACTTCCTCTCTGCTCTTCACCCGCCTCTTGCTTCCTTCCCCCTTGGTGCTGTCAGGCTCATGGCTTTAACTTCTGGGTCCCAGATCAAAAACTGAGCCGGAACTAGGCCCCCAGCTTGGTGCAGCCCCCTGCAAGCCTTTACAATGTGGGGGGTGGAATAGGATACCCCCATTAGATCAGCACTACCAGGGCCTCACCAGAATTTTTCAGTTGCAAATGGACTGCCTGATTCTCAGTAATAAATCCACTCTTCATCTTAAATTCTTTTCTAAAAAGATAACCCACACACCCCGCTATGATTTAATACTTTGCCCCCTATAATGAAAAGGATTGTTTTTGAGAATGTTGAATGATTGCTACTAGGGAAGAATTTGAACATTTTGGTTTTTCATCAAAGATAGTCCCAGAAGGCAGGAGTGCTGTCGTGTTGGGAGAAGGAGGGTTACTTCCTAGTAACATTGAGGGAATGTGGCAAGAACAGATCAGGGAAGGAAGGGAAAGAAACAAATGTAAGGACACTGCAAAGGGGCAATTGTATTTTGGGGGGAGAACCAGGCCATGCTCAGGGGTTCCTCCTGGCTCTGCACTCAGACATTACTGCTGGCTGTGCTCAGAGGACTGTATGGGGTGCTGGAGATTGAACCCTGCAAACACCCTCCCCACTGTGCTATCACCCTGGCCCTGGGGAGTGGATTTTATAGAGCATCGAATAGTAAACCTGGTGATGCACTTTAGTAAAACCCTAAACTCCATATCCAAAAGAGCAAGAACAAGTGCTGGTGTGGATGTGGGGGGGAAGGGACTCTCATCCATTGTTGGTGGGAATGCCGGCTGTTATGGCCTTTTTGGAAAACAATATGGACCTTCCTCCAAAGACTAGAAACTGAGCTATTTGACCCAGCCCAGCCATACCACTCCTGGCGATATACCCTGGGAAGCCAAAAACACAAAGTAGAAACACCATCTGTACTTTTTATAAAAATTTATTTATTATTTATTGACAATTACAAAAATGTTCATGTTTGGGTTTCAGCCATACAGTGTTCCAGCACCCATCCCTCCACCAGTGCCCACCTCCCACCACCAATGTCCCCGATACCCTCCCACCTCCCTAGCCTGCCTCCGTGGCAGGTTCTCCATCTCGATCGATTCTCTCTCTCTCTCTCTCTCTCTCTCTCTCTCTCTCTCTCTCTCTCTCTCTCTCTCTCTCTCTCTCTCTCTGTTCCCTCTTACATGTTGTGGATTGTAATAGACTTTAGACAATTACTGGCCTACTGTTCCTTTCTCTGTTTACCACACATTTGTGGTAGTTTCCACCTTTGGTAAGACCTCCTGATCCACATTTCGCCTGATCTTGGATACCATCTGCACTTTTGTTATCATAGCAGCTCTATTCACAATAGCCAGAATCTGGAAACAACCAGAATGCCCGAGAACAGATGACTGGATAAAGAAACTTTGGTACTACACAATGGAATACTATGCAGCTATTAGGAAAAATGAAGTTATGAAATTCGCCTATAAATGGATGGACGTGGAGAGGATCATGCTGAGTGAAATTAGCCAGAGGGAAAAGAACAGATACAGAATGACTGCGTTTATTTGCAGGATATAAAAATAAAATAGCATGATACCAATATCCAAGGTCAGGCAAAACATGGATCAGGAGGTCTTGTCAGTGGGTGGAATCTACTGCAAGTGTGTGGGAGTCAGAGGTTAGGTAAGACAGAGAAGGGAACAATGTGCTAATAACTGTTGGAAATGCTAATGCTAGCCTAGAACTGAGCATTGAATATAGGCAAAGGGGTGTACATGATAACCGCTAAATGTATGTATTGCAAGCCACAATGTGTAAGAGAAAGAAGAGAGAAGAGAGGCAAAGTGCCTGCCATAGAGGGGGAGACTAGAGGAAATTGGGACATTGGTAGTGGGAAATGTGCACTGGTGGAGGGACGGGTGCTGGAACACTGTATGACTGAAAGCCCAAACATGAACATCTTTGTAATTGTATATCCCACAGTGGTATAATAAAAAAAAATTAAATAAAAACTAAACTTATGACATTGTGCTACTTCTTTTAAAAAATCTTCAGATGCTTATCCAACAAATACAAATGTCCACTAAGGATACCCAGACCAAACTAAGAACCAGAGAAGCCAAAGTTAATACTATGCTGTTTTGATTGAGTGCTCATGACTTCTCTGTATTCTGGATTGGGGAGTTGCAGGGTGGACCAAGCCATTATTAATTGGTGTATTGGCTGGCAGGATATGGAAGAAGTCAGAGCCTTAAAGAAGGGTGGTACCTTGCAGTAGCAGAAGGGGAGAAGCTGTGCTTTGGATTGGATGCGTGTGTAACTAACTGAGACTCTGGATTGGATACATCTGTAACAAACTGAGACCCGGCACCTTCACTCTTGAGGAAGTTGCTTCACTTCTCTGTACTTGATGCTCAGGAGACAAGAATAGGCTCTTCCTGAAGTGTAGACTAATGCATCTAAAGTGTAGGTACTTCCTCTGTAGCTGCTGATCCGGTCTCTGCCCAGCAGACTGGAAAAGTCATTCCCGGCTACAAAACAGCTTATGCCAAAAGGCTTGAGGTGAAAGAGCTTTGATTGTTAAAAAAGAAGAAAAGTGGAGAATCAAGCCGGGGATAATATTAGAACTGACCACATAAGACCATATTAAATATTACTTGCATGCTGCAGACCCAGTTTCTATCCTGGCACCACATATGGTCCCCCAAACCCCTCCAGGAGTGACCCCTGAGCTCAGAGCCAAGAGTGTGGCCTATACACCAAAAATAAAGGATTAGGCCTTCTCTTGAGGACTTTACAATTTCATCAAAGGGTTTGGGGTACAGGGACATAGCTAAAAGACCCAACAAGCTGGAGGCCTCGAGGTTTCGTCCCTACAACCAAAAGTTCCCGTAACACCCCTGGATGCAGCCCCTACTAAAAATATACAATAAAGTAAACTTATAATTTCAAAAAAAATGTGATTCCAGAGGGTTTTTTCTTAATCAAGTAATGACCAAATTTCCCTTTAGAAAAAAAATTGTTGAATCTCTTAAGAATCCTGTGAAGAAAGTAAAAATGAGTCACTGCCACTTTGCCCATAACCAGATTGAGTATAGCCTGGAAGTTACACAAATTTCCAGCTTGTAAATGACTGTGCCTTTAACTCGGGGCTTCTAATTAATAAAGCCTGTGCTCTTTCAGTCACACACACTGTCATTTCTGAATAAACATGTCTGCCCTTTCATAGCCGTTGCTCCCAATCATAGTAGAGGTTACTTGCTGTAGTTCGATCCCAGGCAACTAATATGGTTCCCCAAGCCCTCCAGGAGTGATTCCTGAGTGCAGAGCGGGGAGAAGACCCTGAGTATTACCGGGTGTGACCCAAAAAAGCAAAAAAAAAAAAAAAAGTTTATAAGACTGCCTTAGGTTTAGAGGTCCTTGGGGAAAAAAAAAGTTAAGGTGTTGATAAATGGATACTTTTTTTTTATTCTTTTGGTTTTGAGCCACACCTGGTTGTGTTCAGGGTTTGCTCCTGGCTCTCTATACTCAGGGTCACTCAGGAAAGCTTGGGGGACTATATGGGGTGCAGGGAATCAAAGCAGGGCAGTTACCTAGAAGGCAAGTGGTGCCTGCTATACTGTCTCCCAATCCCTAAATTAAAACACCTTAAATATGGTCATACCCTCCTCTTTGGGCAATAATAGCCTTTTTTTTTTTTTTTTTTTTTGCTTTTTTGGGTCACACCCGGCGATGCTCAGGGGGTTACTCCTGGCTCTGCACTCAGGAATTACTCCTGGCGGTGCTCGGGCGACCATATGGGATGCCGGGGATCGAACCCGGGCCGGCACAGGCCGGCCGCGTGTAAGGCAAACGCCCTACCCGCTGGGCTATCACTCCGGCCCCAATAATAGCCTTTTTTATGGGAGAGAAAATTACCTGTTGACCAGAAGAAAAAGAAATATTGCACATACCTGAAGAATGTCACAAAACCAATGGGGATGGATAGTGCAGTGACAGGTTGGGGATGCTCTTTCTGGCCTCTCTGGTCTCTGCGACAGAAACCAGAGGGAAGAAGGGATCGTCATTTGGAAAGCATCCAGGAAGACCAGCACTGTTGATGTCACTGCCTGACTGGTTCTGAGCCCCCTGCTCCGACAGCTGACATGCAGCAAAAGTGACTTCTCTGCCATTTTCCATCAAAGTGCAATTGATTGAAATTCCAAGCCCCTGAGACAGTACCACTGGAACTAGTTCAATGAGACACCAAAAAATCGTATACCCCAATTATAAGCATGAATTGTATAAAGGAACAATACCTAAACCCACAAGAGCGGCCATTGGAGTATCAGGTCTGCTTAAGGATCTCAGTGATTAGTCAATCAGTGCTCTGGTCTAAATAAAACAAATTAAAGAGTCCAGGAGATAGCAGAGAAAAAGCTGAAGCTTGTGCCTCACATGTACAAGACCCTGAGTTTTATTCCTGACACTGGAGGGCTGCGTGGCATGGCCAGAATGTAGCTCCTTTGTCCTAAAATGCCACCAGGTAAAACGGTGGTGGCTCCCAGCACCACAGAACTGAGTCAGGCAATCACAGAATCCTCACACCCAAATAGCCAAGCCAAGCATCACCAGGAGTGATCCCCCAGAACCCTGCACACTGCTGGGAGAACTGGGGGAGCAGGGTGAAGGGAAGCAAAGGAATAAATATATAAAAGTGAAAAGTAACTAGACAGATGAAAATGTATTCATCTCCATTAGCTGGAGGGTGAGGAAGATGAAACTTGAATGGGAACAGCAATCCAGTGTTTTGAATATATTGCTCAGGATACATCCTGTCCTCAAAGCAAGCAAAAAAGAAAAACAGATTTTAGGGCTGGAGAAAGCTCAACAGACTGTGTACGTGCCTTGCATGCTGCAGGTCCCAGCCCTCTCTCTGGCACCACATGGTTCCCTGAGCACCACTTATAGCAAACACTGAGCACTGCTTGGGTGTGAAACAAAACGTGATGTTCCCTGCCGCCCCCAAAAAATAACCAAAAACAAAATAAAACTAAAAAGATTTTGGTTTGTTTATTTGTTGAGCCACACTCAGCAGTGCGCTGGGCTTACTCCTGGCTCTGCACTCAGTGATAACTCTTGGCAGGCTTAGGGACCACATGGGATGCCGGAGATCAAACCTGGGTTGGCAAAAGCCTTATCAGCTCTTCTTTCACTCCAACCCCTCAAAAGCTTTTAAAATGTACATTGCCTCTTAACTAATACTCTACTTGACAAACATCCGCTAAGAAAATAGCAATAAATAAGTTCAATGTGTCAGGGTGTTCAGGGTACATATGAAAGCCAAGAAGAAAAAACCTTGTAAAAACCCAGATTTATAAAACCCAGGAGGATGGACAGCACAGGATTCGCCTGAGCTATAATGTAGCCATGGTGGGGATAAAAAATATAATGTAGCCATTAATAATAACAACCCTGCCT
Organism: Cryptotis parvus; assembly: GCA_021461705.1. NCBI lineage: Eukaryota > Metazoa > Chordata > Mammalia > Eulipotyphla > Soricidae > Cryptotis > Cryptotis parvus. The sequence goes on along the minus strand of JAJIBD010000735.1, from coordinate 4,066 downwards.
CAACAGCAGTGATACCATGTAAACAATGGGAAACAGAAGTGATACTATGTAAACAATGGGAAACAAAAATGATGCAATGTAAACAACATGAAACAAAATTTCAGGTGGGAGGCTGGAATGAGGATGCCATGGGTAGGAGAGAGAGGCTACAGTGGGAGAGAGGCTACAGGAGAATCTGTAGTGAGTGGGAGAACATGCTTGGAACAGTGGTTTGGTCCCCAGCATTGCACAATTCCTTGAGCAACAATAGTGACCTCCAGGGTGTGGCCCAAAAAACAAACCAAAAATTGTATGTGCTGTCTTACTGTAGAAATGTAAGCAAAGGAGAAACAAATATCGCAGCCACCCTGCAAGACATTAACAGAAGCTTTCCTGAGGCAGTAAAGAGACTAAGATTTTACAGTTTTTACTCTTTTTCCGAAATCTGTATCATGAATATAATAATGCTTTTTTTTGTAACAGACAACTAAACATTAAAATGCAAGTTCTATTTGTTTTTGTGTAGAGCTATACCTGGCCATGGGAGGCTACTATGCTGTCCAGGAATCAAACCCAGGTCTCCAGCACAATATATTTCTATGGTCTTTAAGAAGTAATTTAATCAAAACAGTTTAATTTGAGAAGTGAATGCATAGGATGTTTGTTTTATTGTTCTCTGATTTTTCAAATAAATTATTTGTTTGGTTGGTTTGGGGGCCACACACTGCCGTTCTCAGGACTTACTCCTAGCCCTGTGCTCAGGGATCAATCCTGACAGGGCTCAGGAGACCATATGGGATGCCAGGGATCAAGCCTGGTCACAGCATGCAAGGCAAACACCCTAACCACTGTACCATCACTCAACTCCATAATTAAATGAATATTGTGAAGACAGTCTAGATAATCCTTGGCCATTCTTTGAATTTCACTAGTCCAGTGTTTCTCAATATGTATTTCATGAAAGGCTGGTTCAACAATATAGCAACTGATATTACACAAAGGAAAAAATGCTCTATTATGAAAGTTTAGGAAATCAAATCCAAGTTTTTTTTCTGAGTCTTTAATATACTGATTCTTTAGCATCAACTTTCTACATTAATGGGGGGGAGCGATAGTCCGTTGGGTAGGGTGTTTGCCTTGCACGCGGCTGGCCCATGCTGGCCCGGGTTCAATCCCCTGCATCCCATATGGTCCCCGAGCACCGCCAGGAGTAATTCCTGAGTGCAGAGCCAGGAGAAACCCCTGAGCATTGCCGAGCGTGACCCAAAAAAGCAAAAAAAAGAAAAACCATTCTACATTAATGACTCTTATACTTCTTTAAAAATGATATACTAAGCACAGTTTATCAATTTATACATACCACATTTTCTTCTAGCCATTTTGCCAACTTAGTCACTTGATCACTTCATTTGAATCCCGTTATTCATCGATTTGCTCGAGCGGGCGCCAGTAACATTTCCATTGGACCCTATCACATGCCAATGTAGCCCAATGGCATCTAGTTGCTTCAGGAATATGGAAGCAACCAGGGTCTTGATGAAGAAGTCTGACCATCTTGTAGGTGGGCATCCATGGGATCTTTTGACACCCCGTGGAATCCAGTCGTTAAGGGCTCTAGTCCAGCGGTTGTCTCCAAATCGCATTACATGTCCAGTCCATTTGATTTTCGATGCCTTGGCAAACGAGACAGCATCCCTGACTCTGGAACAGCGACGGAGGTCGGAGCTCCGGATTCCTTTCACTTGAGTGAGGCGTGATATTCCAAGCATAGCTCTTTCGATTCCTTTTTGGGAGACCCGAATAGCATTCTCATCCTGCTTTCATAGGGCCCAGGTATCTGAGGCATATGTTAATGCAGGGAGAATGGTGGAGTCAAAGAGATGTGCCTGGTGCCGGAGGTTCTTAGTCCTTTTAGCTCTTTCTTCAATGTTTTTGAAGGCATTCCATGCCGCTTTCTTCCTCCTGCGCAGCTCAGGTTTTAAGTCGTTCATCATGCTGACTTCTCTATCTAGGTACACATAACTGCTGCATTCAGAGATGTCTGTTCCATTGAGAGTGAATGGGGCTTCTGGAACAAGTTCATTTTTCGTGAACATAGTTTTGTTGAGATTCAGTTGTAGACCTATCTTTCCACATTCTTGGTCGAAGTCAGCCATCATTTGTGCCGCTTGGCTAATGTTTGGTGTTATTAGAACGATGTCATCAGTGAAGCGGAGGTGGTGTAGCTTGCCGAACGTCTATCTTCACTCCCATTCCCTCCCATTCTAATTTGTCGCATGATGTTCTCAAGGGTGGTGCTGAAGAGTTTTGGTGAAATGGTATCACCCTGCTGAACCCCCTATTTTTGACATCAATGATCACTTCCTTGTAGAAGGATCTTGATGTATTGGGTTTGAACACCCCTGTTGGCTAGGGCTTCAATGACCACTTCCGGTCTCAACAGAATCAAAGGCTTTCTTTTAAATCAATAATGTGAGACAGAGCAGCATCTTGAACTCCCTACAAACCTCAATGAGCTTGGTTATGGTGTGGATATGGTCAATTGTGCTGAATCCTTTCGGGAAGCCAGCTTGCTTGCATGGTTGTCCTTCATCTAGTGTTCTGCCAATCCTGTTCAGGATGACTTGAGTGAACAGCTTGTAGATGACGGACAACAGGCAGATGGGGCGATAGTTGCCAATGTCGTGAATGTTTCCCTTCTTGAACAGTAGAACTGTCCTGCTGGTTTTCCATTGGGGGCACCTTGCATTCGGACAGGTAGCGTGTGAAGAGCCGAGCAAGTGTGTTGATGAGTACCGACGGCAGATTCTTCAGGTGTTTGGGTCTGACTTTTGTCTGTCACAAGCTACTGAGAGTATCCACAAGCTACTGAGAGTATAGAGCCTGCACGGCAGAGCCTGGCAAGCTGTCCGATGCATATTCGATATGCCAAAACCAGTAATAAAAATGTTTATCTTCCTGACCCTGAAAGAGCCAACTTAATATTCCTCAGCAGACACTGTTCTAGTTGCCTTCCCTCATATCTTCCCAATAGAACCTGCTTTCACCTTTCTTCAGGGGATGGAGAGACAGTATTGGGGCTCAGGCACTTGCCCTGCATGTGACCAATTTTAGTTCCATCCCTAGCACCACATGTGGTCCACCAAGAATAAGGCACATCCCCAGCACAAAAAGCTCCTTCGCACTGCTGGGCATGGCTCCAAACCCCAAATCTTCCCACATTGTTTAGTTCCCTAACCCTTCTTGCTTGGACTTCATATAGCCATGAGAAGAAAACACTACTTTGACTTTACTAGAACAGTGGTTTTTTCATTTTAGGCCTGATGCTTTCACTGACATTCTCAACTTCCCTAGCAAGACTTCAGAAAGCTAATCATCCCCCCCGCTGCCTTTTCCTACCTCGCCTTTTAATTTGTATGTGAACATATAGAGTCATGTTTAAATAATGTTTAAGGCATCCATTTCTTTCAGTTGTGTGAGGCTAGAAAAATGGTGCAGCAGATAGGGTGTTTGGCTGACTAGGTATCCCCAGTATCCCATATGGTCCTCAGAACACTGCCCGGGTGAGCCCTGGTCACAGCCCTGAGCACAGCCAGGTGTGGTCTAAACAGAGATCAACAAAAAAAACTTTGTGTGATCCCTTGTAATTAGAAGCAAAAGGTGGGGGCAGGGGAGCATGGAGAAATAGTGGATAGGGGTGCTTGCCTGGCATGTGCCCAACCCAGGTTCTATCCCTGGCATCCCATAAGATCCCCCCACGCTTGCCAAGACTGCTTCCGGACTGCAGAGCCAGGAATCACTCCTGAGCTCAACTGGGTGTGGCCCCCAAACCAAACCAAAATGAAGAAAAATTAGAAACAAACAAGTAGTTTGGAGTGGAGGCAGTTGGCTCACACGCACTGGTGTTCCAGAGCTATTCCTGGCTTCATGTTTAGGGGTGACTCCCGGCGGTGCCTCATATAACCGAGGATACTCCACAAAAATCACACAAAGTCAAGAGGTGCAACTCATTCCTTTTCTCGGCAAACACTTGTGAGACTGCCTAGGCAGTGCTGGGCATGACCCTAAAAGTCATCAGCATCTGAAG
>JAJIBD010000734.1:0-23492 GCA_021461705.1 Cryptotis parvus | reverse complement strand
CCTTGGATATGGGTCATCATTATTTTTTTTATATCCCACAAATGTATCTTAGTCATTTATATCTGTCCTTTTTTCAGCTTAATCCTCTCCATGTCCATCCATTTATAAGGGAAGTTTTATAACTACTTTTTCCTGATAGCTGCATAGTATTCAATTGGGTAGATGTACCACGTTTCTTTAGCCTGTCATCTATTCTTGGGCACTCTGGTTTTCTCCAGGTTCTGCATATTGTGAAGTGTTGCTACTGAACATAGAAGTGTAGATGGTGTTTCTCCCTCTGTGTTTATGGCCTCCAAGATTATATTCTCAGGAGTGGCATGGCTGGTTCAAATGGAAGCTCAATTTCTAGTTTTTTGAGGAATGCCCATATTGTTTTCCAAAAGGCTGTACCAGTCGACATTCCCACAAAGATTGGACATGAGTTCCTTTTCTCTCCCGCTTCCACGCCAGAACCTGTTGTTCTTGCTCTTTGGATATGTGACAGTCTTTGTGGTATGAGTTGATATCTCATTGTTGTTTCGATTTGCATCTCCTTAATGATTAGTGATGGTGATTATTTTTACATATGCCTTTGGTTATTTTAATTTATTCTTTGTCTAAGTTTCAATTCATTTCTTCTCCCCATTTTTAAGCAGTTGGCTGTTTTCTTCATGTAAATTTCTACCATTGCCTAATGTATCCTATATATTAACCCCCTTATCAGATGGGCATTGGGCGAAGTATTCTTTCCCACTCTGTAGACTGTTTTTATATCTTGGTCACCATTTCTTTTTGAGTTGAAGAAGCATTTTAGTTTCATGTAGTGCCATATGTTTATTTTTGCTTCCAATTGGGTTGCTAGTGGTGCTTCATATTTGAAGATGACTTTTCCTTTTAATGTTGTGGAGGAGTTTTCCTATATTTTCTTCAATGCACTTGATCGATTCAGGTATGATATTGGAGATATTTAATCCATTTTGATCTGAATTTTGTGCACGATGTTAGACATATGTCTAAGTTCATTATTTTACATGTATTTGTCCAGTTTTCGCAGCACCACTTGTTGAAGAGACATTCCTTGCTCCAGTTTTTACTTGTTGCTCCTTTATCAAAGATTAAATGATCATGTAATTGAGGATTGGTGTCAGGATACTCAACTCTATTCCATAGGTCCACAAGTCTGTTTTTACCCCAATATCATGCTGTTTTAATTACTACCACTTTGTAGTACAACTTTAGTTGGAACAGGTGATGTGTCCCATCTTTTCCCAAGGACTGCTTTTGCTCTTCTTGGGGGTTTATTATTCCATAAGTTTCAGAAGTGTTTTTTCAATTTCTTTGAACAATGTCATGGGTATCCATTAATGTTTGACAGAGCCCCACACTGCTTTCCATAATGATCTGACCAATTTACGTTCTTTTCTACAACATAATCAGTGTTTCCTTTCTCAGCATCCTTTCTGATGCATGCTCTTTCCTATCTTTATATAGTAGTCATGCTCATAGACATATGGTGATATTATTATTGTTTTTTCTAATTTCCTAATAATAATATGCAATGAAAATCTTTTATTGTGCCTCTTAAACATCTGAATATATTGTTTTAAATTGCTATTTATCTAAAGTTTGTGATTACAAATTAATTGGTAGTTGAGATTTAGGGATACAGTATTTCACTGCCAATCACACCAATGGTGTCAACTTCTCTCCACTAGTGTTCCCATGTTGCCTCTCATTATCTTACTCTCTAACCTGTCACATTTAGAAGCACATTTCATAGTTCTGTGGTTATAGCATGATCTGTATGTTTTCTGGAGACTTATCCCTCTGCCTTCTAAGTATTGATTTTTGTTTAGGTGGTACAACCAGTGGTGCTTAGGGTTACTCATGTACTCAGGGAATTATTCCTGTGTGTGCTCTGGGAACTATATGGGATGCTTTGCAATCAAATGAAGTTCATTCTCATGATAGACAAGCATCTTTAATGCTGTACTCTCCCTAGCACACTTCTTCTCAGTATTCTTTGTATTTGTTTTTGTTGAGTTTTGTGAGTTCATTATGTTTTGGGTATTGTTCAATGTATAATATGAAAATATCTTCTCCCATTCAGTAGGTTGTCTTTCAAAGCAAGTTTTACAGAAAGAAGTCTTTTTATTTTGATGCAGTCTCATTTGCTCACTTTTGCTCCTGTTTTTGTGTACCGTTATCAAATACATGTCTGAGACTGATAGTAAGAAGCATATCAGTTTTGTTTTCTTCTATATGTTTTATGGTTTCAAGTATTATCTTCACGTCTATAATCCATTTTCAATAATTTTTTTGTGTACCACACTAGGTGGACTTCTAATTTCAGCCTTTCACATATGGCTGCCCTGTTTTCCCAGAAACACTCATTGAAAATAATCCCTTACCTCATTTTAAGGACTTTTTTAAAATGTGTCCTTATTCCTAACTCCCATGGTAAAATAGTTTTTCACATTTATTTGATTTTACTTTTAGTCCTCCAATTATTATTATTTTACTTTTTAATCCTCCAATTACTATTATTGTTTTCGAATATGTATTATTGTAGTAGTACTATTGTAATAGTACTATTGCTTTGCAGTGCAGTTTGATGTTTGAAGCATGATACCCTCATTATTTTCCCTCAGTAGTGTGTTTGCCATTTGAAGCCTTTAGGAGTTTTAAATAAATTTAATGATCTTTTTGTTCTAGTTCTGTAGAAACTTTTATGTATATCACTTATATATAGTATCACTATTTTGTTATTATATTTTACAGATACTAGAGAATATGTTAACATAATATTATTTGAAAGTGGGTTTTTATTGCAAAAAAAAATTAGAGAAATAGAAATAACATTAATGTAATATGTGAATGAGTAGCTATATCTGCATTATCTTCTCTGCCTTTGCACATCATCTTTACATATTTGCTTTTTCTCTGTCTAGATTCTCATGGAATTATAGTGAAAACGTATAAAATTCCAGTTATATAAACCAAGCTTCTAAGACCTTGGGGAAATAACCCACTTATACCTATTTTCACAAAACTTTCAATGCACTTTTTGATATAGTCAAGATTAGCTAAGGACACGTTCACTGCTTAATGTGATTTTATAGACAATGTGATCATTATGTAACTATATTCCCTATCTATTAAAACTTCATAGTTTCAGCTTCTTCAAGGACTTAAATATAAAAGGAAGGGTGTCACTCAATTATGCTGCTATAATTGTCCGCAACTTATAATAAAACACATTTGCTCTGAGTTATTGTTTCATTGAGTATATCACATAGCTACATTAAAGTGAGTGATACTTAACAGTAATAATAACAATGCTTTTGAGGACTTATTCAGTGTGTATTATTTCAAATATCAGTCATCCTAGACATATCTTTTTTATATCCTACTCTTTTCATGTATATTTAACTGTTGTCTTTCAATGTACATTGACCTGATATTGAAATTTGCACAATTGCTGCAAATTTTGTTCATATATATGCAGTCTATTTTGTTACTTTTATTAATCAATGTACCTCTATGGATTTTTCCTCTGCAGAGTAACTTGATATTAAGCTATATGTTTATTATAACCATAGTGATAAGATATATTTCAGAACAGATTTAATATCTAATGTATGCTAGTATTGAATGAGTGTTACTAATCGTTGTTCCACAGAAACATACTTTTCTTCACTATGGATAAGAATATCTTTCTCCTTAGGATTAAAGACCCATCAAATATCTCATCTTTTGTTGGGAATAGTTAAGGAGGAGTAAAATGGTAATGATAGCGGTAGTTCTTGTTTTAGTACTAATATCGTATTTTTGTGTGGGATTGGGAAAATGCTCATTTGTTTTTTATTTTTTTATTTTTTTTTTGCTTTTTTTGGGTCACACCTGGCAATGCTCAGATGCTACTCCTGGCTCTGCACTCAGTAATTACTCCTAGCGGTGCTCGGGGGACCATATGGGATGCCAGGGATCTAACCCAGGCCAGCACAAACACAGCGTGCAAGGCAAACATCCCACCTGGTGGACTATCGCCTCCCGCCCCTGTTTTTTAAAAAATTAAAATTAGGGGCCAGAGCGATAGCACAACGGGTAGGGTGTTTGCCTTGCACAAGGCCCACCCGGTTTGATCCCGGCATCCCATATGGTCCCTCGAACACTGCCTCCCAGGAGTAATTTCTGAGTGAAGAGCCAGGAATAAACCCTGAGAGTCACTAGGTGTGACCCAAAAAAGCAAAAAAAAAAAAAAAAAAATTAAAATTATTATATTTAGATGATGTAGTTACAGTATGTTAAAGTATATAGTACTGATGCACAAAGTTTATTAACACCATCACCAATAGCAAAGTTCCCATGAACTTCCACTATTGCCTATATTACTTTACAGCTACAATTAGAGGCACGTAATGGAGAGTATCTCATTTATGTCTTATTTCTAATTTGCATGGGTCACTGACAGATTATATATTGTTGATGAAAATGATAGTCTTAGTGTTGGAACAGAGTACAGTGGGTAGGGGTGTTTTGTCAGGGAACACTGCTGGCGTCTCCGGCAGTGCCCGGCAAGTGAGTTCCCTTCTACCTCCAAACCCAGCGGGAATGGATGAAGACTCAGGAACCCGATGCAGTTTTAAAATGCTTTACTTATCACAGGTTCAGGCATACAAATCAGCAATAGGAAAAACCCGGTGTTTAGGATTCCAGGCTAAAACCCCAGCCACGTGTAGGCCAAGATGGCGGACACTATGTGTAAAGGCCCTGTAGAGAGGGGACAAAGACAAGACTCCCAAGAAGGGTTGGAGCTCACATAGAGAGCCCAAAGAGAGAGAGAGAGAGAGAGAGAGAGAGAGAGAGAGAGAGAGAGAGAGAGAGAGAGAGAGAGAGAGAGAGAGAGAGAGAGAGAGAGAGGAAGCAGGCTGGTTTTATACCCCTTTCACTCATACCTCCCACTATTATGGGAAGCAGGAAGGGGTAAATGCCATTAGGTAATTTCTCCCAGCACCTCACCTAGGCCCTATTATATGCTAATAGGGGCTTCTTCTTTCTTGCAGCTTATTTTATAGCAGAAATCCACCCTAAACTCCCCAGCCTGGCCCATTCTGGGCTGGGCTATCTAGAGATGAAAACAGGAAAACAGATCTATAGAAATCTAGCAACTTCAGGAGGCCTTCTGGCTATTTACAAGAACCCAGAGCTGATTCAAAGCCTCCCCTAGCAGAGCTGGGAGTATCTGTAAGCTAAATGTAACTTCCCCTGGCAGGGAGGGTCCAATGTCCTCAGGTAATTTCTCCCAGTGCCTCACCTAATGTCTTGAGCCAAGATCTGCCTGGAAATGCCTTTTATAGGGTAGAGAAGGGGGTTTCAGAGATGGCATTCCTCTGTACCAAAGACTATATTAATGCCAGTAAAATATATCTCCAAGCCTTCAAGAGTCTCGTCTACTTCACAGTATTTTGTACTTTAGTTGCCTTTGAGTTATGAGGGAGCCATGCTTGCTTGCTTGGAGGCAAACAGCATTTCTCTCTGGTCTAATTACTTAGAGATCCAGCGTGGCCAGGCAAATATTCTGGTAAGATCTAGCTAGTTCCACGATGATTGTGGTAGCATGAGAGAACATTTATACCAGCCGGTACAGAATACATGGTAAGATAAACTGCCACATTTAAACTACCCTTATCTAACAAGTGACCTGCAGGAGGCAATCCAGGGCAGATGCAGAGGTTCTTAGAGGAGTCCTGCAACAGTGTCTGTCTTAGATATGGCCTTAGTTCAATTTGTAGCATTCCATGTGGTTCCTTGTGCACTGCCAGGAGTAACTCCTGATTACATAGCCATGAGTAAGTGCTTTTAAGACACAAAAAGCAAAAAAATGAAAATGATAGTAGTATTACTATAAGTCATCTCACAGTAAATCTTACTAATAAGAAAGTAACAACTATAATTCAAATTAAAATATCTGCCATTCGGGAGCCCTCTTTATTCCACTGCAAGTTATATTAAGGCTCTAAATAATAGATAGAATAGTTTATTTGTCTTTCTCACAGCCTTTGTCTCTCACTCTATTTCTTAGATATCAGGGGGAAATATATTGTATCTAGTCTTCCAAATGAGTAGATAAGTGACTAGAGAAAAGAGCTCAACAGGCTGGAATATATCTTTGTACACTGGGGTCCTGGGTTCAATCTCCGACACTGTGTTGATCCCCAACACCTCAAAAAGTGATCAGTGAGTACTGAACAGGAGTATTCCCCCACCAAGTGTGTCTCAGAAACCAAACCAAAAATTTGTGTAGGACTATGAATTTTGGCCAAGGTTTTGCCTGAGTATCACTGCTGTGACGACTCATGTAGTAATAAATTACTTACATATCCAATCCCCCTTTTCTCCGTAAGCTTAGCATACCTATTTTGGCTACATTTCCCCCTTCCACTTTAGTATTTTACTAGAATTCTAATTTAAGTGAATTAATGAATCTATTCATTGACTTATTCTAGCACTAGTTCATTACCAATTATATGACCTGTAAATCATCAATTATAGTCTAAGAATTGTGTCTTAGTTACTTTCCAAGGAGATTAAAACCTAACTTAAAAAGTATAAAACCTTGGGGCCGGAGCAATAGCCCAGCGGGTAGGGCGTCTGCCTTGCAAGCAGTCAACCTGCGTTAGATCCCCAGCATCCCATATGGTCACCTGAGCACCTCCAGGAGTAATTCCTGAGTGCAGAGCCAGGAATGACCCTGAGCATCGCCGGTGTGCCTCCAAAAAAAATAAAATAAAGAAGTACAGAAATCTTAACCAATTTAATTCTTATTTTGAATAATGGATTTGAATATGATCATTTGATTTCACTGTAACTATTTGACATCAACTTTATTCAAAGTGGGTAATATCCTTTTGATGAATGAATAGCAAGAAAATATATCTTATGAATAGAATTAATTTTTTAAATTATTGAATTCCTATTCAGAGGTAGTCATATTCTCAAAGTGCTTACTAATATTTAAATGCTAGAAAATGTGGTTACACTATACTTTCTGTAATAATGTGCATATTTTATATATTGTCCAAATATTTGCGTAACAGTGTGATGTTTATAAATTTCCTTTGTGTAAGTTGCAGAGAGATTTTTGGTCATTTCAATAGTTACTTAGTCTTACTAGATAATTTCTTACTGTGGTATCATAGTTTACAATGCTATTGAAGTAATGGTTGTTTTACTGTTGTAGATTTAATATACCAGTCCTAATACCATGGTTCAAAATCCTTTATACCATGGTTTCTTCCCCTAACTTACAGTTCTATAGATCAGGCTTCATAATGTGTTTGATTTGGGAATAATTTGAATATTATTTCTGGTAATAACAATTATGTAATTATGTAGTTAGCATCAAGCAATTATTTTGTTTTAGTGATATTTTAATGCTATAAGTATGATGCAATTTTTATGTTTAAATGGAACATTTTTATACATATTTCTATGGAATATTTTCAATCAAACCAAATGAGTAGATAAGTGACTAGAGAAAAGTAGAAAATGTTAAGATCCAGAGAAAATTCATTTCATAAGAAAATTTTACTGTATTATCTATAAAATGATCCTCACTGAGAGAGAATGAGAAACTTTAAATATATGTTCTGATAGAGCATATCTTATCTTACAGATGAGCTCCGTGAAAATGTTTGCAGTCCCGTCTCAATAGCATTCTTTTCAAACTCATGTTTGAAGAACAAGTGAACAACATCAAGCCAAGCATCATAGCAGTAACTCTTGCCTGTGAAGAACTGAAAAAAAAGTGAAAGTTTCAACAGACTCCTTGAGTTAGTTCTTTTGGTTGGAAACTACATGAACTCTGGCTCAAGAAATGCTCAGTCTTTGGGCTTTAAGATCAACTTCCTTTGTAAGGTAAGATAGCATTTATATTGCAAATTTGCAATGTAAGTAAGAAAGGGCTCACTGTAAAGAGTGATAGTACAGTAGTAAATGAGCCAAGAAATACTTCAGAAAAGTTTGTTTGGTGGTATGTAAATTATCTGCAGAAGCGAGTTTTAGAAATATTTTTTTCAGACAATTCCAAATGCTCATACTCATCACATATTGCTGAAATTTGTAGATCAAGATAAAAAGTTTCTCAGGGCCATGGGGCAAGGGAATTCAGGTACCTCTGTGGTATTAAGAAATGATAGAACTAAATATCCAAACTATAGAGTCAACAACACTGAACTCATGAGACCCAAACTTTGACAACTGAATTCAAAAAGGTATCTGTCAAGAGGGAAGGCTGGCAGGGAAGGGTGAGATGGGGTTTGTGTAGTAGCTGGAACATAGGAGAACTGATGGAGGGGAGTTGACACTGGTTAGTAGGATGGGGCTGGAACATTGTGTGTCTGAAGCTCAAGTATGAATAACTTTGTAAATCATACTGTTTAAATAAAATGAAATTTAAAAGAATTGCTTTCAGGGATAGGGCGTTTACCTTGAATGCGGCTGACCCAGGTTCAATCCCCAGCATTCCATATGGTCCCCCCAACACACTGCCAGGCGCAATTCCTGAGCGTATAGCCAGGAGTAACCCCTGAGCATTGCTGGGGTGTGACCTAAAAAATAAACAAACAAAAAAAAAAAAAAAATAAAAAGTTGCTGTTGGGCCTGATAGAAAATAAGGTGAGGTGGGCTCTGGGTTTTGCAAGCAGCAGATCTGGGGGTTTAATCATTGACATTCCACAATCATGCCCCAAAAAGGAGTGATCCCTGAATATAGAGGTAGAAGTAAGCCTCTTAGCTACATTTAGTGACGCCCCATAGAATCCCCATTCTTATGTAGATGAAACTTTCGGGTTCAATTTCCTTGTTTTTTCATTTATGTCTTTCTGAAAATATTGACAGAGATAAATTTAGTGAGCTATTTTTTGACATGAAACTCCCTAAATTTCTAGGGGGGCAAGGCTCAATGTGTAAGAGACGAGGGGGAGGCATGGAAGAGAAAAGTGCCTGGTGTAGAAGGAGGGAATTTGGGGACTGTGGGAATTGCCCAGTGGAGGAGGGATGGGTTCTGGAACACTGTATAACTGAGAAAGCCAGTCATGAACATCTTTGTAATTATATATCTTACGGTGGCACAATAAAAATTAAAAAAATGCATTCTGTTTACTATATTTTTACGACTACAATGCCCTTTGTTGTTGAATGGTGAAGTGTTGCTGTGTTTTTACTAAGATTTTAGTGCAGTAAGCAAAATATAGGAAAAATCTAATGAAAATCATCTCTGTTGCTTACAGTGATTTCATACTGTTAGTTGTGATTTCTTTTTATATAATTTATCTTAGTTCCTTAATTTACACTATTGTCAGTATATGGTTATAGCCACACAACATTCCAGCCCCCACCTTACACTAGTGTTTGATTCTGTATACCATTATCTCAAAGTCTTGGCCGAAAGCCACTCTCTCTCACCCAACGCCCACTCCATCTCCATACTGTGTTTTTATTTTTTGTTTATTATTTTTATTTAGCCAACATGAATTTTTAATGTTATTTATGATGGGTTTCAGGCATATAATATTTCAAATCAAATCCCTTAGCCATGTCCACTTTTCTCCACCCATATCTCTTTCTCACATATTTTCTTTCTTTTTACTTTATATTTTCTGCCCCTTGAGGTGTTGCAGGTGTGGCTGTGGTGCCCGAATGCATTGGCAAGTGGCAGACAGGAGACAGGCTTGTCTATACCTGGGGCTCTGCCCTGTGTGCCCTAGATGGTTGATGGTCTGATATAGAAAAGCCTGGGGCCCCTGGGGATGAACCAGAGCCATGGGATTCTATGACTTATAATTCTATTAATAATGGTTTATAATGCAAATAATTCCAGCAAGAGTGTTCCCCATATCCTTCCCACAAGGACCTCAGTGACTGCCTTCTCAGTCCCACCCCAACTCAGTTGTGTGGCTTAATTTCTCTATGCTTTTGTATTTGGACCTTTATTACCATCTTGCTGTGCATTTTTAAGTCCCATATATCATTCTTTTTTTTTTTTTTTTTTTTTTGCTTTTTGGGTCACACCCGGCAATGCTCAGGGGTTACTCCTGGTTCTGCACTCAGGAATTACTCCTGGCAGTGCTCAGGACCATATGGGATGCCGGGAATCGAACCCGGTCGGCACAAGCCAGCCACGTGCAAGGCAAATGCCCTACCAGCTGGGGGTATCACTCCGGCTCCCCATATATCATTCTGTATCTATCATAGCTCTGATTGTCTTCACTCAGCATGATATGCTCTAATTTCATTCATGTTGCTTCAAAGTATATATATTTTTTTCTTAGAGCTTTTGGTCGTAAATGTAAATTCACCACGACTTATTGATATCTGTACTTAGATGTTCGGGTTGGTTTCCATATTTGTCTATTATATGGTAAGTGCAGTTATGAACATAGATATGCATCACGTACTTTGTTTTTTTACATTTTTTATTGTACCACCGTGAGATATACAGTTACAAAAGTTAATATTTGACTTTCGGTCATACAGTGTTCCAGCACCCATCCGCCAGTGCCCATTTCCCACCACCAATGTCACCTTATTATCTCCCCATCTCATCCTGTGTCGGTGGCAGGCAATTTTCACTTCTCTCTCTCTATCTATCTGTCTGTCTATCTATCTATCTATCTATCTATCTATCTATCTATCTATCTATCTATCTATCTATCTATCTATCTATCTATCTATCTATCTCTATCTCCCTTCTATTACACATTATGGCTTGCAATAGACACATTTAGAGGTGATCATGTATATCCATTTGCCTCCTTTCAGTGCTCAGTTCTACGATGGCATTATCATTTACCGTAATTGCTAGTATACTCTTTCCTTTCTCTGGCATACATACCATCATATCATTCTTTTTCTGTTTGAGGGATTGAGGCCAAGAAGTGGCATCTGTGGATCAGATAGGAGTTCTACTCCTGTTTGGGGGAAATTCCCATAAATTCTTTCCACAGATGTTGCACCAGAGGTACTCTTGGAACAGCCCCTCCACACTGTCTATTTCCAGACTTTTGATAAGTGACATTCTCAGGGTGTGAGATGATATTCCATTTTTGTATTTGAATTTCCCTAATTATGACGGATTAGTTGGTAAACTCAGTTGGTGAGTTCTCTCATTTTGTAGCCTTTGGCCATTGTTATTCTGTTACCATGCTTCTTTGCACTTTAGTTTTTGTGGTTGGTGAACATAGCAAGAGAGACTTGAAAAATGATCTTATATGTTCATTTGTGAACTAGTACAAACAAATGTTATTTGAGCAAAGGTACTGTCGTTTACAGGGGAAATAAATGAATATGCTCATAGTGGAAGGCCTAGAAGAAATATAGCAGTAAAATATACCACAAAACACATCATCTATCTTTGTCAACACACAATTTGTCCAATTTTTTCACTTTAGATTAAAACATTTCAAAGTATATCCATTTGGGGCTGGAAGGAGACTACAGTTGGTTAGGTGCTTGCCTTGAATGCAGCTGACTCTGGTTCTGTCCCCCTCACTTTATATAGTTACTTCTGAGCCCCACCAGAAGTGACCCTGATCCAGGTTTAAGCACTTAGAACCAACAAGTATTGCCCCCAAATAAAACAAAAAAGTTTCTGTGACAGAAGAATACGGCAGTACAAGTGCTCTCCTTGCATGCTGCTGATCCCACTTTTTTTTTTTTTTTTTGCTTTTTGGGTCACACTCGGCGATGCTCAGGGGTTACTCCTGGCTCTGCACTCAGGAATCACTCCCTGGCTGTGCGCGGGGGACCATATGGGACCTGGGTCGAACCCTGGACTGCACAGGCCGGCCGTGCAAGGCAAACGCCCTACCCGCTGGGCTATCGCTCCGCCCTGCTGATCCCACTTTTATCATCGGGTTCCCCATATAGTCCCTGAAACCATATTAGGGAGTAAGCCCATAGCAGCAGAAGCAGGAATAAGCCTAGCTATAGCCATGTGTAGCCTCATCTCTTATTTTCATAGGGAATCCAAATCTAGAAACAAAATATAAATATTTCAATTCATGTGTTTAAATAGATTTGCATTATAGATACAAAGACTAATAGTTTAATATGTAAGAATAATTATTCTAGTAGTTTTAGCAAACAGCCATAAAGTATAACAATTTCAGATAGAAAAATATATAATAGAATATACACAAAGTTGATGAATCTTAAAATGTTCTTGTTTGATCATTGAAATGGTCATCTGTAAACATATGTTTAACTCTTGCAGGGCACACCAATAATGCAAGTGCCTTAACAACTCTATCTCTGGGAGTTCTCACTCTTCTCATATTGAAACTATTTAAAAATTCCTAATATGAATAAAAACATATCTTAAAAATATCTTCACATCACACTATTCAAATTAATTACACAAACTGATTTATTTTTAGGTTAAATGAATTATTTATATATGAGAGCAAACTAATGAATTACTTTCGAGAAGCATTTTATAGTTACAGCTTACACTTTTTAGAAAGACTTCTTCATGTCATCATTCTGTCAAATAAAAAGTTCTTCCACACAACACTGATCTGACATCTATCACTGGAGGTATGCTCCAAGGATTTAACACAAAGATTTTTTGCCAACTTCAGTTAAAATAAAAAAATAATCTTGTGGAATCTACTATCATGTAGTAGTAGGTGTGCAAAAAGAGAAAGAATTGGAGTGTTTTAATATCTTCCCGCCTACTTTTTTGTAGAATTTAACTTTTGAAGGAGATACTTTTTTATTAATCAATAAATATCACATCTTATTGCATGTTATTCTCATAATATCTCAGAATTAGAGGATATTCCTTGAATAGAAAAGATTTTGAGTTACTTAAATTTCTAAATTACAGAAATTTGCTGAAATAGGAAGAAATAGTTAGCTTTGATTTCATAACCTTTTGGAAACTTAATAAACTACTGATGTTTGATCAGCTGACAATGCAGTTAAGTAGTTGCGTTTTTATGATAATTTTTAGGCCTTCCAAGTAGTGCTGTCTCCCCCAAGGGAATTCCTCTCCCAGTTTAGATTGTGATTCAAATGTAGTAGGGATTAGGGATGCAATTTGGTCAGGCCCTGTTTTTGATCTACCCTAACCATCCCACCTACCAGTGCTTGCTGGCAAGCAAACAAGTGTAGCCCACGGACATCTGTTTTCTCCAGGACCAGGAAGAGCCCCCAAACCATTCTTTCAGGACATGGGAATGAGGTCCATAATTGTTACTGGTTTTGGGGCATATCATATAACAAGGGTAGCTTTCCAGGCTCTGCCATGTAGGTGGTATACTCTCAGTAGAAGACTCATCTCGAGCATTTATTGATGAAACTCAACGGGGAAAGATCAGGTTTTCTTGGGTGGAATTCTGAGGAGCTGTGGAGTCTGGATGTGGGGTGTGTGGGTTCCTCTGGCTTCTTGCAAAGCTCAAGATGTATCTTAGTTTATTTTTATCCATTTGTCTATTCTGGTCACTCAGGTTGTTTCCAGACTCTGGCTATTGTGAATAGTGCTGTAATGAACATAGAACTGCAGATGGCTTTTCTGCTGTGTTTATGGACCCTGAGCTGTATTCCCAGAAGTGGTATTTTTCAATTGTATGGCAGCTTTTTTTGTTGTTGTTTTATTTTATTTCAGTTTTGCATATGCTTTTTATTTTTTTTTTTTTAAATAAAAATAAAACTGCATATATAGGTGAGGTAGGTAATCCTCACCTACACGGCAGAGCCTGGCAAGCTATATGTGTTTTATTTGATATGCCAAAAACCAGTAACTATTATGGACCTCATTCCCAGACCTGAAGGAATGGTTTGAGGCTCTTCCTGTCCCTCGAGCAAACAGATGCTCTTGGGCTACACTTGCTTGGGACAGGACATATGGAGATGTTACTGGTGCCCTCTTGAGCTAATCAATGAACAATGGGATGACAGTGATACAGTGATTTTTTAAAAATTTTATTATACCTCTGTGAGATATACAGTTAAAAAATTTTCATGTCCAGGTACCAGTCATACAGTGTTCCAGCACCTATTCCTCCACCAGTGTCCATTTCCCACCACCAATGTCCCCTATTCCCCCCCCTCTCCCCTAGACTGCCTCTATGGCAAGTCCTTTATCTCTTTTCTCTTTCTCTCTTTTTTCCCTCTT
This sequence comes from Cryptotis parvus, assembly GCA_021461705.1. Lineage (NCBI taxonomy): Eukaryota > Metazoa > Chordata > Mammalia > Eulipotyphla > Soricidae > Cryptotis > Cryptotis parvus. The sequence continues at coordinate 9,331 of JAJIBD010000734.1, read as the reverse complement.
CCTTCTCTTACATACTGTGGATTGTGATACATACATTTAGATGTTATGTGTATCCTTTTGCCTGTATTCAATACTCAGTTCTCGGCTGGTATTATCAACTACAACAGTTGTTAGCACACTGTTCCCTTCTCTGTCCCACCCAACTTCTGAATCCCAGATGCTTGTGGTAGATTCTGCTTTTGAAAAGACCTCCTGATCCATGTTTTATCTGACCTTGGATATTGGTATCATAAGGTGTGTATATATATATATTTATATATATATATATGTTTCTATATTTATGTCATGCAAATAAATGCAGTCATTCTATATCTGTCTTTTTTCTTTCTGACTAATTTCACTCAACATAATCCTCTCCATGTCCATCCATTTATAGGCAAATTTCATAACTTCATTTTTCCTAACAGCTACATTCCATTATGTATTCCATTGTGTAGATGTACCAAAGTTTCTTTATCCAGTCACCAATTCTTGGGCACTCTGGTTGATTCCAGATTCTGGCTATTGTGAGTAGTGCTTCTATGAACATAAACATGGGTTTGGTGTTTCCGCTGTGTTTTTGTCTTCCCAGGGTATATTCCCAGGAGTGGTTTGGGTGGGTCAAATGGGAGCTCAATTTCTAGTCTTTGGAGAAATGTCCATATTGTTTTCCAAAACGCTGTACCCATCGACATTCCCACCAACAATGGATGAAAGTCCCCTTTTTCCCGCATCCACGCCAACACTTGTTGTGTTGTTGTTCTTTTAGAGATATTCCCATATTGGTTTCCTTTGAGGAATTTTCTGTTCATTTGTTCTACCCATTTTTAATGTGGTATTACATTTTTTCTTGTAAAGTTCGATCACTGCCTTACATGTCTTGGTATTAACTCCTTATGTGATAGGTATTGGGTAAATATTTTTTCCCATATATGGGCTGTTTTTGTTTCTTGGTCACCATTTCTTTTAAGATGCAGATGCTTTTTAGTTGTATGTAGTTCTTTTCATTCATCTTTGCTTCCACTTCAATGATCAGTGGTATTTTATCTTTGAAGATGCTTTTAGCTTCATTGTCATGGAGAGTTCAGCCTGTTTTCCTCCATGTTTTTTATGAATTCAAGTGTGATGTAATATTTAAGTCTTTAATCCATTTTGATCTCTATTTCTGCCTAGCATTAGAGAGATCTGAATTCATTTCGGTTTTATTGCATGCAGCTTCCCAGTTTTTCCAGCATCACTTGTTCAAGTCTTTAAGAGGCTTTCTGGGGCCTGGAGCAGCCCAGCGGTAGGGCATTTGCTTTGCACTTGGCTGGCCTATGCTGGCCCATTTTCGATTCCAGGCATTCCTTGTGGTCCCCTGAGCACCTCCAGGAGTAATTTCTGAGTGCAGAGCCAGGAGTAACCCCTGAGTGTAGCTGGTGTGACCCAAAAATAAAAAAAGGCTTTCTGTAAATTGTTTTTAATGGTGATCTTCTAGTCTTTGGTTCTAAAAAGTGATATATAAAACCAGTGAAAAATGTAGAGAAGGTTGTTTATGTTAGGCTGTGTTTTAAAATGTGATCCTATAATATTTTTACATATCACACAATTTGTTCATAATTCATGACCATTAGACACAAGCATTTATATTTAAGCAATACCATTTAACAATTTTGACTTCTAAAATAGCTAAGAATTACAGAATGACCTAGGCAATATATTTCTTTATTTCAAATGGTTTTGTTTGTTCACCATATTTCATGATTGACCTTTATTTAACTCCATTGTCTTCTATTGTATTGTAGTAATGGATTCCCATTTTGAAAATCTCTTAATAGATTCTTGAGCTTAAAGATGCCTTGCCATGTGGTTCTATGCCAGTGATAGCATCTTTGATTCAGGTTTTAAAATAGTGTGATAGAATTTGTTTTCTATTGGTCTTCATGTATCTCAAAAGTATGGAATTATTACTTAAATTACTTAAATTGGTAGTGTTTAAACTTCTAATATTTACTTTGAAATTATTATTTATGAATTGCTTCATTGTAAGTTTGCAGTGCTCAGAGCTTACTTGTAGCCCTGCATTAAGGGTTCAGTCCATGGGATCCTTTGGGGATCATATGGGGTTCTGGGTATTGCATTTGGGTCCGTCACATGCAAAGCAAGCATCATTCCCCTCTGTACTCTAGTGCATTGTGTTTTTAACAAACAATTCTTTGTAAAAGGTATTTTAATCCCCAATTGTTTTTCATTGTATATCTTTAAATACATACTTTCATTCAGCACATATGCTTTTGTGTGCATAGTCTAATGGAAACCCTATGGGTTTGTTTTAATTTTCTAATTTCTCCACAAACCAAGGTATTTGATAGTTCAGATATCTAATCCAAAATCCTTACCTTGATGGTATTTAAGTCTGCATAAAGCATTGAATACATCCTCAATTTTCTTTTCTTTAAAACATGAACCTCTGGAATTTGGAGACAGACTTATTATTCCTTGATTTTCTGATCTTTGTGATTTATTGGTAGTCTTCCAGTTAGAAAATTACGTTTCCCTCTTTTAATATGCAGGATAACTAACCATATTATCTATGTACTTGTTTTTATGCTTTTATTGGTTTTGGGGGTCACACCCAGCTGTGTTCAGGGATTACTCCTGGCATCTTACTCAGTAATCACTCGTAGGGTGCGTGAGGGACCACTTGGGGTACCTGGGGTTGATGGTGGGTTGACTAAGTGCAAGTCTAGCACCCTACCTACTGTACTATCTCTTAGGCCTATCTTCTCTGTACTTTCTGTACATAAAAATTGACGTCTTAAATAGAATGGCCCATTAATGAAGGTGGTGTTTATGCCTGTTTTTTGTTTTAATTTAAGTTGGTAATTTTTGTTCTTTTTGGTCATGCACCTTCCATATTTATATACATTTGGAGGTGCATTGTGACATTCTTAATCTCTGTAGACTAGATTACATAATTCAGTTGGAAAAATAGGTTAATTGCTATATCAGCAGGGTAAAGATTTAATTAAGTTGGGCAAAGAAATTAACCAGTTTTGTAAATGAATTCTTATTGTCTTATTGGCATAAGAATGAAAGAGTATGTATCAGAAATTTGGTTTTGAAAACTATGTCTCTGATTGGGGATAAAATGAATTTACATATGTATTCTCCTATTTGCCCCTTACAAATACCCAGGTTTCATGAGCTAATGTAAACATTTTTTTCATTCAGTTGAAGTATTCTGTATGTTAACTAATACAGATTTTCAGCCAATCTGTCAAATACCATACTTGGTTTATCAGTTTATGTATATTTTTCCATACTGTCACATTTAAAATGCTATGATTTTTGTGAAACATTATTTTTTTTTAATTTTCCTAGAGAACAGTAGTTTGAAAATGTAATTTTGAAGAATTGAATAGTATTGCTAATAATGCCTGTTTTGGAAAAGAAAAAGAAAATTGGAAGGGACCGTTAAAAAATGCAGAGTAAGAATTATAAAATTGTGCTCATTATTTTTACCTCATAAAAAGTATTAAAATATTCTATTATTTTGTATGTGAAACTATAGTGAGGTGTATAATTTATAGTACCCTGGTTTATGGCTCATTATAGACACCTAGGAAATTTAATACGCTTTTGTTATTAAATTTTTATTCTCCTGCACTGACAAAAAAAAATCGCAACCAGCATAGTTATTGGGACTGATAGTGACCTGTTATCTTGCTAATGAATACCCTGCCAAACTAAGCCATATTAATGAAGACAAGGTATAATTTCAAGAATGTGAGCTGATGACTGCAGAAGGAAATTTATTTTAAGTAATGCAAGACCTATTTATATAGACATATATGACAATTAGCTGGCCACTGCTGTGGATATCTGTGCTAGATAATTTACAGGGCTGAAGAACAATAAAGTACAATAGCAAACTAAGAAATTTGGATAGAAGTAGTAAGACTGTTACAGGCTAAGGGGGGAGGACATACAATAATGCACTCATAAAATAATTAATTTTGCTACTGTTTTTGTTAACTAACCACATGGTAAAAGTCTGTTATATGATAGCTCATAGTGTAAACTTACACTGCTAATTTAGAAATGGAAAACAGATTAGCCACCCTTCCATCAATCTTGCAAATAATTTCTTAGATTTTTGGTTTTGTTGAGTGCCGTTGAGATAATCACAAAGCTTTGATGGCCATTTGTTTTTAATTTATTTTCTAAGAAATCCTGCATTCCAAGATTGCTCTCTTCCCTTTTGTCCTACAATAAGAAGATCTTTAAAACTGCTTCTCATAAGTTCCTACTTACTACTTTTAATGTTATAACTTTTTTAAGTTGAGTAAAATAAAATATGCTTATTCAAGCTCATGCCCACCCAAGTGCCCCGCCACCCCCAATAAAAGATTAAGGTGTCTGCCCAAAAATGTATTTATTAAAATGGACTTTTTAGGTTACTGTAATGTGACTATTATGTCTGCTTCCTTTCTCATTTATAAAACAATCAGATTTTATAGCAATTGTTTGATGTGAAATTTTCTGCATAAATCAAGTGAGAATGAAGTCTTGACTCACTGCTCAGACATGTCATTAAAAAACTGTTTTGATTGTGTTCAAATGATGTGCTGGGTAGGTTTCTTACCTTGCAAATTTCCAGCCTTGGAATTTGATTCCTGGCACCTTATATGGTACACCAAGCTTGCTAAGTGTGATCCCTGAACACAGAACCAGGAGTAAGCACAGCTGGTTGTAGCTAGAACAATAAAACTAAAAACAAAAATTAATTTACCAGAATATAATTTGAGTTACAATAAATTTTCTTCCTTTTTAGACTTTTAATATTATGAAAATTATTATTTTTATATAGTTATATATCGTATGCTTCAGTAATAGTGACATTCTGTATCTAACAAAACAGCTGCTATTTTTTTAAATGAAGAGTGAAACTTTTTTTTGGCAATATAGAGTAATTGGAAATTTTCATTTGAATGTAAAATGGTACAGATAGATAATATGGTAAACACTGTTGTCCTTTATAAAAGCACATGGCATTGCCATATAATGTAGCTTTCCTTTTCTGGGTTATCACATATGAGGATTAAAATTAAAGGTTTGAATAGGTATTTGTATGGCAGTATTCATTGCAGTATTGTTCACAGAGCTCCAAAGTGGAAACTTAGCAAATATTGATGATCAGTAAAAGGACAAACAAAATGTAGCATATACAGACAGTGTAATATATATCATAACAAAGAGAAATGATACATTATAAGTGTGTTTGTATTTGTAAAGATAGTTTGCTAAGTGAAATTTGCCAGAAATAGACAACTAATGATTCCACTTACATCAGTACTTAAAATAGTCAAATGATATAAAAGTACAGTAGTGATTGGTTACTAGAGGATAGGAATGCAAGTGATATTTGTTTAATGAATTCTGAGTTTCAGTATGGGATGATGTATAAATTTTTGAGCTTGCTGGAAAGTGATGATGTTTACAAAAACACATGACCTAAAAAAATTCTATATTAAGTAGAGTTAAAAGTATTAAAATTACATATTTTCTCCCACTTAAAATGTTCGCAGCATCGTCATTTACAATATTATCAATAATAATACATGCACAAATCCAATTAAAGTTTACAAATATTGTAGAATATAAAAAGTATGCAGATAATTATATTTACAAACATCAGTATTCTTACTTGATTCACTCCTAAATATCTACTCCTTCATGTGGAATTCTAATTATGATTTAACTCTATTACTTGAAATACGTAAGTTTTTCTTAATTTTTTAAAACCACTAGTTTAACCACTAGTTTTTATACTGTATACATAAATCTCCAAAGGCCATTTATTTACAATACATACCTATAGCAAGATCAGTTCTTTGTACTCTTGGTAATGGTTATAATCTTTAATGCTATACACTGAAAAAAATTCCACTTGTACTTAGACTTCATACATGAAAACAGGTTTTATCATTAAACTCAAGACAATAAAGGTCAAATATTTTAAAAACTTTTATCCATTTCTAAGAACCCAGGTTACCCTTTATAGATTTTCATGGCTATACTGATATTAATTCTAATTTATAGTAATTGAATTTTTTTAAAGCAATTATCAGAATTTCTATTTGGTGTGCCTATTCTAGCTTGAGTACCTGTATAGATTACTACCAGGTTGATTAAAAGCACCCGACAGAGGCCAGACCAGCTTTTCTTTTAAAAAATATACAAATTTTAATAATTATTTTGTTCTTTTGAAATAAGTACTTGATTTGCCAAATAATTATTTGTGACTGGTCTTGAGTACTTGATGTTAACATTAATGCAAGTTACATTTTTTTACGTTTTTCTGACTTCAGACATAACATGCACAAATCATAATTTCTGAAGATAACATGTAAGAAATGGCGAAAAAACCCACAAACTCATCTTCTGTGATCATTGCTGTTTACTTTTTTATAGATAATCTCTAAATGCTGGATTTAGAGGTGACTACAAGAGTATGCCACCCACATGGCAGAGCCTGGCAAGCCTCCCATGTCGTATTTGATATGCCAAATACCAGTAACAATTATTTTGGTATTTGGTATTTGATATGCTAAATACCAGTAACAACTATAGACCTCATTCCCATGACCTGATGTAATGGTTTTAGGCTCTTTATGTTCCTGGAGCATGCAGATGCCCTTGGGCTCTACTAGCATGAGACAGGACATATGGCGATGTTACTGGTGCCCGCTTGAGCAAATTCTCCTTGAAGAAGTAGAGCAATCATGGTCAACGCTGTGAGAACAGAAAAGCTATATTTATCCGCTATGGGAAATGAAAGAATGCTCTATTGGTCCTGAGTTGGCAATTTAGAGGAATCTTTGTGCCATTAAATGTTGTCATGTTTTCAAGTTTAAGTTCTCTTTTCACAGGTTGCTAGCATATATTAAGTTGACAAGTAAAATGTCTTGTATTGCTTGAGTTTTACACAAAATAAATTGTATACCAAAATTGAGTGTAAAAGATCACAATCAGCTGGACATAAAGAATTAGTCATTTTCTCACTGGAAATTAAATTTGGCAGAATTATTGTCAGCCTTAGTCACATAGGGACCCAGAAGGGCACTTTTGATGGTAGAGGAAGAAATAAAGCCAGGAAAACTTACGATAAAATTGTGTTCTCACTTGGGAAAGTCTTAGTTTTAGGAAAATTTTAAACACAATATACTGACAATTTCTAGATTATAACAGTTATCAACAAATTAATAGGAAGAAATTATATTTCTAAAATGTTAGAAGATTTTTTAAAGAAAATCTTTGAGTAAATTGTGCGATTATATTGTAGTACATACTATAATCATATAATAGATATAAAATATTATATCCAATTTAGTGGCAGTGTTTAAATAAATTTATTAACAAGCCTGATATTACAGTAGGTAGGGCACTTCCCTAGGTCTTGGCTGATCCAAGTTCAATTCCATACTAAATATGATCCCAGCTAGGCGTGATCTCTTTGTTCAGAGCCAAAAGTGAACTCCTAAGTAACACTGGGTGTAGTCCCCAAAACAATGAATGAATTAAATTAATAAGTAATTTAAAATCATTGCACGACAAAAAATACGTGTAATTGTAACTATACAACAAATACCTTTATAGTAATTACAATTCTTAAATGTATTTTATCTTTCTTAATATTTCTAGCTTATGTTCACTATGTATCTATCACTATCTTCCTGTCAATCATCTATTTGCTAGAGGGGCACCAGTAATATCTCCTTATGTCCTGTCTCATGCTAGTAGAACCCAAAGGCATCCACTTGCTCCAGGAACATAAAGAGCCTCAAACCATTATATTAGGTCATGGGAATGACCTAATATAAATGTTACTGGTATTTGGCATATCAAATACTACACGAGCAGCTTGCCAGGCTTGTCATGCGGGTGGCATACTGTTGCAGTCACCTCTAAATAAAGCATTTATTGATGAACCGCGTAGCCACTGTAATAGTCTGGTCTGCTGGGTGGAGTTGTGACGAGAGGGAAGTCCGGATGTGGATAATAGCGGGCCCCATGGAGTGGGGAGGGGTCATCTGGCTTGTTGTGAAGCTCTGCTGGGGTGGCAGGCCAGGGCTAGAACCCACCATGTCTCCCAGGCGCCTCATGAGGCTGGGCACAGGAGAGCAAGTAGCAGCTCTGCCCCATGTCTGAGAGTCTCTGGTTAGTGAAGAGTTGAAAAAACAATGATTTGCAAATAATATCTTAGCTTTTTTTTTAGATAAAGGTTTCTAACAATGAAATTTATATGGTGTATTAAGATTGGTAAATTATAGTAGTTGATACATATATTGTATCATTTGTGATGGCTTAAGTATTAGTAATTTAATGAATATATCATTTGTATCACTTGTCACTTGTCTTCCCGTTTCATCATCGATTTGTGTGGTGGGCACCAGTAACATCTCCATATGTCCTGTCACATGCTAGTAGAGCCTAAGGGCATCTGCTTGCTCCAGAAACATAAAGAGCCCCAAACCATTCCATCAGGTCATGGAAATAAGGTCTATAATTGTTACTGGTATTTGGCATATCAAATATGGCATGGGTAGCTTGCCAGGCTCTCTCTCTCTCTCTCTCTCTCTCTCTATATATATATATATATATATATATATATATAAATAGGAGATTAAAATTAGTCATAAATAGGGACATTTGCTAATAAAATGATCTGTGTTAATATTAATAATTTATGTGCACTTATTTCAGTAATCTAAATTTTTTCACTCTATTTTTCTTTTCCCTTTCTCTCCAAGGATAATGATTATGAGTGTGTGTTATGTTAGATTTATGTCAAAATTATTGCCCTGTCTGATACAGAGATTAGGCAATTTTGTTTTTCTGAGTATAGGGTATGTTGTTTGCTCATTTTAGTATATAAATACTAAGAGTAAGGAAGGAGGGCCGAGCAATAGCCCAACAGGTAGGGCGTTTGCCTTGCATGCAGCCCCCCATGCTGGCCGGGCTCGATCCTCGGCATCCCATATGGTCCCCGAGGAACACCAGGAGTAATTCCTGGGTGCAGAGCCAGGATAAATCCCTGAGCATTGCCGGGTGTGACTCAAAAAAGAAAAAAAAAGGAAGGAGGTATATGAGGGTTTCTTTTCAGCCACATTAAGCTTTCAATATACTTATTATAGACCTATTTTAGTACCCTGAGATTTTTTTCCTGCACTCAATCACACCATTACCGATTTCTGTTATTTACATGAAAATCGTGTTTTCTGTGATAAATTAATATTATTCTGTACTTTATCACAGATAAACATGTTTTCCCTGTTCATTCTTTCTGCTTTCTTAAAGAGCAATGTCC
>JAJIBD010000733.1:0-65019 GCA_021461705.1 Cryptotis parvus | reverse complement strand
TACTTCCAGTACTATATTGAATAAAAAAGAGGTGAGAGTGGGCAACCTTGTCTTGTCCCTGATCTCAGGGGGAAGGCTTTCAACTTTTCCCCATTGAGAATGATGCTCGCTGTGGGCTTTTGGTAGATGGCTGTAACTATCTTGAGGAAAGTCCCTTCAATTCCCATTTTCTGGAGGGTTTTAATCATGAACGGGTGCTGGATCTTGTCAAATGCTTTCTCTGCGTCTATTGATAGGATCATATGGTTTTTTATTTTTTCTCTTATTGATATGATGTATTATGTTGATTGACTTGCGAATGTTGAACCATCCTTGCATACCCGGAATGAATCCTACTTGGTCATGATGTATAATCTTCTTGATGAGTCTTTGGATTCTGTTTGCTAGTATTTTGTTGAAGATCTTAGCATCCGTGTTCATCAGGGATATTGGTCTGTAGTTTTCTTTCTTTGTGTTGTCTCTCCCTGCTTTGGGTATCAGGGTGATATGTGCCTCGTAGAAGCTGTTTGGGAGTGTTTCTGTTTCTTCTATTTCCTGGAAGAGCTTGAACAGGACTGGCAGTAGGTCCTCCTTAAAGGTTTGGTAGAGTTCACTAGGAAATCCGTCTGGACCTGGGCTTTTGTGTTTGGGAAGTCTTTTTTAATTACTGTTTCTATTTCCTCAATGGTGATAGGCTTATTCAGGTATTGGAGGTCTTCTTGTTTCAGCCGTGGGAGGTTATAGGACTTCAGGAATTGATCCATTTCTTCTAGATTCTCATGTTTCACGGCATACAGGCTCTCAAAGTAATCTCTGATGATCTTTTGGATTTCTGTGGTTTCTGTTGTGATGTCACCCTTTTATTTCTGATTCTGTTTATTTGGGTTCTCTCTTTCCCTGTCCTTACAAGTCTTGCCAATGGTTTGTCAATCTTGTTTATTTTTTCAAAAAACCAGCTCTTGGTTTCATTAATCTTTTTGGATTGTTTTTTTTGGTTTCCAACTCATTGATTTCCTCTCTACGTTTTATTATTTCCTTTTTTCTGCCTGGGTTGGGCTCCTTTTGTTGGTCTTTCTCTAATGTCTTCAGCTGTGTAGTCAGGTTATTTATGTGGGCCCTTTCTTGTTTCCTGATGAATGCTTGCAGAGCTATAAATTTCCCTCTTAACACGGCTTTTGCCGTGTCCCACAAGTTCTTATAGTTAGTGTCTTCATTTTCATTTGTTTCCAGAAATCTTTGGATTTCCTGTTTGATTTCTTCTATGACCCATTTGTTGTTCAGGAGTGAGCTGTTCAGTTTCCAGGTGTTTGGTTTGACTCCCTGTTTCTATGTACGGTTAACTTCCATTTTCAGTGCATCATGGTCTGAAAAGATAGCTGACACAATTTCTATCTTTTTAATTTTATTGAGGTATTCTTTGTGGCTTAGCATGTGGTCTATCTTGGAGAATGTTCCATGTGCACTAGAGAAAAATGTGTATTCAGCTTTTTTTGGCATGAAAAGCCCTGTATATATCTACTAGCTCTCTTTTCTTCCATTTCTTCCTTCAGGGCCAATATATCCTTGGTGAGTTTCAGTCTTGTTGATCTATCCATCGTTGATAGAGCAGTGTTGAAGTCTCCAACTATTATTGTGCTACTGTTAATGTCTTCTTTGAGGTCTCTTAGCAGTTGTTTTATGTATTTTGCTGGCCCCTCGTTGGGTGCATATATGTTTAGTAGTGTAATTTCTTCCTGGTGTACATACCCCTTAAGTAATAAGAAATGGCCTTCGTTGTCCCTTCTAACCTTTTTCAGCCTGAAGTCTATATTATCTGATACTAATATGGCCACACCAGCCTTTTTGGAGGAATTGTTTGCATGGAGAATGGTCTTCCAACCTTTGACTTTGAGTCTGTGTTTTGTTCTGATTATTCAGATGTGTTTCTTGTAGACAGCAGAATGTTGGGTTCAATTTTTAATCCATTTTGTTACTCTGTGTCTCTTAATTGGTGCATTTAGACCATTGACATTGAGAGAGATTATTGTCATCGGATTTTTGTGCCATCTTTCTGTTTGAGCTTGTTGTGCTTATGGGTTTGGTCGTATTACAGTAGACCCTTCAGTCCTTCTTTTAAGGTTGGTTTTGAGTCCATGAAGTTCCTGAGTTGTTGCTTATCCATGAAGTTGTGTATCTTTCCTTCATATCTGAATGTGAGTCTGGCCGGGTAAAGAATTCTTCGTGAGGCCTGCAGTTCATTCAGCCTTTTCACAATATCCCACCATTGTTTTCTTGCTCGGAGTGTTTCATCAGAGAAGTCTGCTGTAAATCTTAGAGATGTTCCTTTGTATGTGATTTCCTTCTTTGATCTTGCTGCTTTTCAGTATTCTATCTCTATCTATAGTTTTTGTCATTTTAATTAAGATGTGTCTTGGAGTATTCTTGTTGGGGTTTCTTTTAGCAGGTATCCTACGGGCCTCCTGGATCTTGAGGCAAGTGTTTTTTTAGTTCTGGGAACTTCTCAGCAATGATGGCTTTGACAGTTTCTTCTTCATCAGGGTTTTCTTCTTGCCCTTCTGGGACCCCAATGATCCGTATGTTGTTTCTTCTGGCTTCATCCCGATTATCTCTTGTTGTCTGTTCGGTAATTGTGAGTCTTTTTTTTCTATCTTCTGGTGTTGTGTAGAGAATCTTTGGAACGCGGCCTTCGAGATCACTAATTCTTTCTTCAGTAGCTATTATTCTGCTATGCTGGCTTTCCATTGTGTTTTTCATTTCATTTTACCTCATTTTTAATATATGTCATTTCCATTTGCATTTTCCTCACTTCTTCTATCATGTCCTCTTGTATTTTATTGAGTTTGCATTCCATTGCTTCTTTGAATTCCTTATGACTCCTTAACATTTCTTTCCCGAAATTCCTTATCAGAGAGGTTATAAAACTCATTGGTATTGCTTGGCTCATCTGGACTGGTGACTTCACTCACAGAGCTTGATGGAACTTTGCGTTGCCTTACCATTTTGACTATTGTAGGTTGCAAATGTGGGGTCTTGGATGACAGGATAGTACAGTTAGTAGGTGTCTGGTCTGTTTGCGGAGTTTGGGTGGGTAGCAAGGATGTAGGAACCAAGGTTCAGTGGTACCTAATGCAAGATAGGTAGTAAAAGGTTCAGCGCGGGCCGCGCTAGCGTCCCGCGGTTTTGAGTTTTGGGATGATTACGGAGGCGCAGGGCCCCAGGTTCCGAGTGAAACCAAGGCAGTTAGCCTTGGTTCCCCGTTGATGGAGTTTCCGCTCTTCCCTGGGGCAGTTTGGGTCCAGCGGAGACGCAGGGATCACTCACACACCTGGCGGGGAGATTTTCAGAATTTCTTCTTTGTTGAAGTTTCTGTTCATTTCTTCTCCCCATTTTTTGATGGGGTTGTTTGTTTTCTTCTTGTAAAGTTCTACCAGTGCCTGATATATCCTGAATATTAACCCTTTATCAGATGGGTATTGGGTGAATATTCTTCCCAGAGAATTTCATTTTTCATTCCTTTTCTATCCCTCGTTTTGTGTGAAAGATAACAAAAAAAGAATAAAATTACTGCTTGTGTCTAAAAAAACGATTGAGGCTATTATTACTTTCTACCTTTGGAAGACATCAGAGTAGTGATCTCCCTTAACTCAATTGAGGGACAGAGGCCTATTGGGGGTACCGCTGGGTGCCCCGACAAAATCTGGGAGCAAGTTTTGGGACCCCTTCTGCCCCAGGGAAGTTTTGGGACCCCTTCTGCCTTCAGCTGGTAGACAGAGAAAGGCTCACAAATCCAGCAAAGGCTTTACTCACACTTGTTCTAGTACATAATCCAGTAACAGGAAAATCCCAGACTTTAGGTTCCTAACTGAGCTCTAGCCACGTGTAGGTTTAGAATCCTAGGCCAAGATGGCCGCTAAATGTGCTAATGCCCAGCAGGGAAGAGAGAAGGAAAGTAGAGCAGAGGCAGACAGCAAAAGGGAAGAGAGAGAAAAAAGGCATGGAAGAAAGCAGACTACAGCTTTTATAACTTTTCAGCCATGACTGGCCCATATCAACAGAAAGCACTTAGGGTCAATCTCCCTCAGGCAACTTCTCCCAGGACCTTACCTGGTCCCAGAGAAATGTTAATATCACCCCTCAAGGGTGCAGGCCCTTGGTTTTCTACCAGGCCCTATGTAGATGGGGGGGAAGAACATGTATCTGTGCCCATGGATATTTTACAGCCATGTATATATTTCTCCAAGCCTTCTTTGCTTCATAAGTGTTATATATATTAGCCTTTAGACTTATTAGAGAGCCACGCTTGCTTTCTTGGAGGCAAACAGCATTTCTCTCTGGTCTAATTACTTAGAGAGCCAATGCAGCCATGTGAATATACAGGTAAGATCTATCTAGTCCCGGGGCGGAGCAATAGTCCAGCGGGTAGGGCATTTGCCTTGCACTCAGACAGCCCGTGCCAGCCCCGGGTTCGATCTCTGGCATCCCATATGGTCTCCCCGAACACCACCAGGAGTAATTTCTGAGTGCAGAGCCAGGAGTAACCCCTGAGCATCGCCGGGTATGACCCAAAAAAGCAAAAAAAAAAAAAAGGATTAACAATCTCAACATCAGACATGAATCTATAAGTTACATCGAAGAAAACACAGGGAAAACACTCTACAAAATTGAAACTAAAAGGCATCTTCAAAGACAAAGCACCAGTGACAAAGCAAATGGAAGCAAAGATAAACAAATGGGATTATATAATACTGAAAAGCTTCTGCAACTCAAAAGAACCGGTGACCAAGATACAGAGAGGGACAGCCCCCAGAATGGGAAAGAATACCCATCCAACACACATTTGATAAGGGGTTAATATCCATGATATATCAGGCACTGATAGACCTTTCACTATCACTATCACTATCTTCCCGTTGATCATTGATTTGCTTCGAGCGGGCTCCAGTAACATCTCCATATGTCCTGTCTCATGCAAGTAGAGCCCAAGGGCACCTGCTTACTCCAGGAACATAAAGAGCCTCAAACCATTCCATCAGGTCACAGGGATGAGGTATATAATCGTTACTGGTATTTGGCATATCATATACGACACGGGTAGCTTGCCAGCCTCTGCAGTGCAGGTGGCATACTCTTGTAGTCACCTCTGATCTCCAGCAGAGGTGTAATATCATTCCAGTTCCAAAGTAAAAAAAATTTAAGTTATATATGTATAATTCCATTTACATAACATCCCTCTAAATACCAAACTTACAGAAATAAGGTCAGATGAGACCTTTACAAGAAGAAAAAATCCAACCCCTCCAAAAAATGGAGAGATGAATTAACAGAAACTTCCAAAAAATTCAAAAGAAATTCAAATAGCCAAAAGGCATATGATAAAGTGTTCTTCATCATTAGTCATCAAGGAGATACAAATAAAAACAACAATGAGGTATCATCTCTTACCACAGAGACTGACACACATCCAAAAGAGCAAGGAAAAACCAGTGCTGGCATGGACTTGGGAAGAAAGGGACTCTTATCCACTGTTGGTGGGAATGCCGACTGGTCCAGCCCTTTTGGAAAACAATATGGACATTCCTCCAAAAACTTGATAGTGTGCTTCCACTTGATCCAGCATACCACTCCTGGGAATATATCTTGGAGACCAAAAAACACACAGAAGAAACACTATTTGCTCTTCTATATTCATCACAGCACTATTCACGATAACCAGAATCTGGAAACAACCTGAATGCACGAGTACAAGACTGACTAAAGAAACTTTGGTACATCTACACAATGGAATACTATGCAGTTGTTAGAAAAATGAAGTTATGAAATTTACCTGCAAATAGATGGACATGGAGATTATCATGCTGAGTGAAATTAATCAGAAAATAAAGGGCAGATATAGAAGGACTGCATTCATTAGTGGGATATAAATATATACCAGTGTCCTATTAATTGTGGGAAATGGTAACACTAGTCTAGAACTGAGCATTGAATGTACATTATGGGATTTACATGATAATCCCCAATTGTCATTAGGGCATGCCACAGTGTGTAAGAGGAGAGAGAGAGAAAGAGAGAGAGAGAGAGAGAGAGAGAGAGAGAGAGAGCAAGAAAAGAAAAATCCCTGCTAACAAGGCAAGGTGGTGGGAATAGTGCATTGGTATAGGAACAGGTACTGGAACACTGTATGACTGAAATCCAATAATGAACATCTTTGTAACGTATATCTCACAGTTTACACAAAAAAGAAAGCTATATGACTAAAATAATATTAGACAGAATAGCTTTGCAATGGAGCAGACACCAAAGATATAGAAATATAATGGGTTTAAAGGAGTCATTGGCCTAATAAGAAAAATCCTACATACATGAAGCAAAATCATATAGAACTATCACCTCACTTGTATCACTTGTCTTCCCTGTTGTTCATCGATTTGCTTGAGCGGGCACCAGTAATATCTCCATACATCCTGTCACATGCCATTGTAGCTCTAGGGCATCTGTTCGCTCCAGGAGTATGAAGAGCCTCAAACCATTCCTTCAGGTCATCGAATGAGGACTATAATATAGAACTAAATGGAAATATAACAATGTACATTCACCATTGGGGAAATTACAAATAACCTTCTCAAGAATTAATGGGGCCAGCCCGGGTAGGCGTTTGCCTGGCGCCTGTCCGGCCGGTTCGATCCCGGCGTCCCATATGGTCCCCGAGCCCGCCAGGGTAATTCTGAGTGCAGACCAGGAGTAACCCTGAGCATCGGGTGACAAAAAAAAAAAAAAATGGGGCAATAGAAACAATATCAAGACAAGAACAGACAGTTTGAAAAAATACTATTAACCAACCTAATAACTTGACTTATGCAAAACTCACTGCTTACCGAAGAATTCATATTAGTCTTAAAGGTGCCATATTCATTCAGACAGACCATTTGGGGTCAAAACATGTATAAATAAGTTTAAATTTAGTTGAATCAAATAGGTTAAATATGCTGATTAAACAGTACTACATTTGAAATCAATAATAACTAGAGACCTTTAAAATCCTGAGTAATCCATAGGTGAAAACATCAATTACAAAATAAATTAGAAAGTATTGTGTACTGAATTGCAATGAAATTATGCACAATGCTTCGTAATGTATAAAATAACCTAAAGATAGATTTATAACTCTAAGTGCTCATATTAGGAAAATACTTAAAGGCTAAATTTTCTATTTTAATAGCAGTTACTGGTAGAACAATAAATACTAAAATATATAATTAACAATAAAAAGATTGTGTGCGTATTAGAGTTTTTATTTAATTCTTAAGTCTTTATTTGCTCCTAATAGCACATCCAGCTATGATGAAGTAATACACACCGGAGTCACTTTACTACCACCCAAAACCAAAAAAAAGATATCGATACGTACGTAAAACACTATTTTTAACATTAGGAAGCAACAGCACAGAGCCATCATTTCTCTGTAGGAAAATGAAAGAAGTGCTGGCTCTACATTTGGCTTAACTATGCCTAGAAACATGTTCTTGACCTTGGAATGGGGTGACTGTAAGAAAAGCACTGAAATGAAAGACTCAGAAATAGCTAAAAGCCATAATTATAGATGGCAAGAGAAGCAGAATCCAGACAAAAAGCCCTAAACATCAGCTAGTGACCCCCCAAGTGTTTTGCTGACTAATGAGTACGTAAAATGGAGGATAAACCCTATGAGGTTGGGCAAAGAATGCCAAAGAATGACAGATAATCCCATGTTCACAGGTCAGGGACATAGCTTACATATCAGCCCACAGAAATGGGAAATCCTCAGTCATCATACACCAATCACACTCCCTGAACACCAAATAAGCTACACCCTAGTAGTGAAGAAAGACTGTCATTAAGTAAAGGTCATTGCAGATTTGCCCTAATCAACTTCAAAACAAGATTGGAAAGTAACAAACTGAATCACAGCTAACTTAGGTGTGGATCAGAAGAAAACCAAACACTGTTTAGCTGTGTTAGATCCTTCAAAGATCCTTATTTGAGCATCAAATAAATTAAAGTAAACTAATTCCCCAGGCAAATATGAGATGGATATAAGCAGGACATATAAAAAGTAAGTTCTCACGCCCAGTATCCAATAAAAATGTAGAATGGAGGCTAAGAAAACAGGGGTAGGAGATAAGTTGAGATTCTAACCAGGGTAGACCAAGGCACCAAGCAAAGTACTCCAGTGATCCCTGACAACAGAGGAAGCCCGAAATGATGAGTGTGCTAAAAACAAACAATTTTAGAGAAAAACAGGACAATAAGAGAAAAAACAGATTTGTTAAACCATCAAAAAAAGATTTTAGAATAACAAAAATCAACAAGTGTAACAAAAAAAAAGAAAAATAAAGGGGTAGGGGAGGGGGGGGGGGGGTAGGGGAGATTGTAAGTGGATAAGTGTGATTGTCCAAAATGGGCGTGTTAGTGGTGTGTTAGAAGTGAGGTGGGGAGGTTTTTAGTTTTTGGGCCAGTTTCCAATTTTTTTTTGTATCTTCTAGTACCGTATTTAGGCCCTCAACAGGGGGAGATCCAATTTACGCAACAAGATCATGAAGCTTGCGGCCATGGTGGAATACTCCAGAGCTTGCTGCTCCAGGGGGGAATACAATTTAAAGAACGCATGCTGAAGCACAAGCCAATGGGGATATTTACAGCTCTGTTTCTGGTCTTGTTGCAACTAAAAGGTCCGTGGTCGTCTAAAGCCACCCTAAAAAATTTCTACGAGCATTACCCTACAAGTAGGAGACCAAATGGCAGAGCTGCTACCTCACAGACTCAGGCCTTGATGAGTTCAGCCGCCCGCCAACAGAGCCTCACAACAACCAGCGACCACCCCACTCCATAGCCTCCATTTCAACGGACCAAACCACCCAACCACACAAGCGCACATGTCAGTTATATAATTGTTGAGAACCGCACCACCACGAGGCGGCCCTATATGCCAAATACCAGTAACATTTATAGACCCATCCCAATGTTTGAGGTCTATGTCGGAGCAAGCAGGTGCCCTGGGCCTACTGCATAGACAGGACATGATGTTACTGTTGCCCACCGAGCAAATCAATGATGAGCGGGAAGACATGATAATATACATAGGTAGGCCATGACTTTGCCAGAGAAATTAGTTAAAAATACACCTTCACCCATGTATCTCTTCAATATTCAGGAATATAAAATATCTAGAGGAGGATATTTATGACAGTAGATAGAATGTGGGGGGTTTCGTTGGGGGTGTGGTGGTGGGACAGGAACTGGCTAGCCAGCAGTCTGAAGTACTCAAAGGCATGAAGAGCACGGAAATACTGTGCTCTTTGGGAGAAGAAAAAACTGAGGCAGTGATCAGATACATAAAAATGAAGTAAAGAATGAGAAGCTCTAAAAAGGAATTTAAGGGTCTGAGGCTATAGTACAACAAGTTGGGTGTTTGCCTTACATGTGCTGGATCAGGTTTACCCCCAGCATCTCATGTGGTGTCCGAGCACTGATAGGGAGGAATTCCTGAGTGCAGACTCATAATAAATAACCCCTGAGTATCCCCAGGTGGTTCAGAAACTAAAAACAAAAAAAGAAAATTAAGGTCATAACAAGAATAAGAAAAAGATTATGAAGAATCCAAGACTTTTCTTGGAAAAGGCCTTATCAATATACTCTTGCTCAGAATATGGCAGTTTGGAAAAAAGAACTACTATAAAACCAACTTTATAAATACAAGTGACACTTTTCTCTAACTTTCTCATACATGAAACATATCATTGTATCACTGTCTTCCCATTCATCATTGATTTGCTCGAGCAGGCACCAGTAACATCTCCATATGTCCTGTCTCATGCAAGTAGAGCCCAAGGGCACCTGCTTGCTCCAGGAGCATAAAGAGCCTCAAACCATTCCATCAGGTTATGGGAATGAGGTCCATAACTGTTACTGGTATTTGGCATATCAAATACGACACGGGTAGCTTGCCAGGCTCTGCTGTGCGGGTAGCATACTCTTGTAGTCATCTCAAAATCCAGCATTTATTGATGAACCGGGCGGCTGCAAGCATCCGTGTGAGCCGCACTGTGATAGGCTGGTCTGCTGGGTGGAGTTCTGACAAGGGGGGAAGTCGGATGTGGAAGATGGAGGCCCTCATGTAGTGGGGGTTGTCTGGCTTGTTGCGAGGCTCTGCTGGGGTGGCGGGTCATGGCTAGAACCCGCCTTCTTTCCCGGGTGTCTCGTGATATATGAAACATATATGAAAGATTTTCTCATATATGAACCTGAGATCTCTTTCTGTTTATCTCTCTCTCTTTCTCTCACATTCTATTTTTCTAAATAAAAGTTAGTTTTCTTTTAAAAATTAGTTGACCTAAATGGAAAGAGAGAATACAGCAGGGAAGGTGCTTGTTTTGAACACAACCAAACACTGAGTATGACCCTCAAACCCTACCAGGAGTCAGACCATTATGCACAGAGGCGAGAGTTATTACCTGAGCATAGTTGGGTGTGACTCAAATACACATCAGCTAAAATAGAATGCTCAAATACATTAAAAATGGTTCTGTGGAGAAAAACGTTGCTTGTATGAGGTTCTGGGTTCACCCCTGGCACCACACACACACAAAGAATAAATAAGGGTAAATATAATAATTTTTGTATAACCATATTATAAATGTTAACACTATCATGGCAATATAATTTTTTAAATTTTAAATAAATGAGCAAAGTAAATAAAATTAAATGAACAAAGTTTCTTCAAATTTTTCAAAAATTCCAAAGCCTAAGTAAATGAACAAAGATCTAGAGGACTTTGAAGTCAGCTTTGTCTATGTTCACCCTGAACATGCCCGATCTCATCTGCTTTTATCGATAATGACTAAAAAATATTTTAAAAATGAGGGTGAGGTGGGGAGCCAGAACCTTGGAATTCTGGTGAAGGGTCTTGATGCTAGTGGTAAGGAAGAGGATTGAAACATTATGAGTATAAAACAATAATATCAGTATGTTTTTTTTATTATCTAAGGAACTCCAATAAAGACTCAATTTAGGGAAAAAATAAAGTTTATTTTTGAAAAACAATAAAAATAACTCTAAGTTGTCATCAAGAAAGCCAGACAGATCTGCAGCACATTAATGACTGGTCTTGAACCCAAAGAAATGAGCATCCTGAAGAGAAAGACACATGCCGGGAATCACAGGCACCGACCATTGCCTGCCCCAGAAACTGCGCTGGACCTCACCTAAGTCAGCAGCACTGATTAAAACCCGAATCAGTATAGTCCGCAGAATTACTGTGAAAGCATGAGAATCCTGGGGAATGAAGTCTTGAGCAGCTTCTACTGCTTCCTCTCTTGGAAAGAACAGATACTGCTGTAGTACCGCAGTACTACAGCGGTACTGAAAAAATCATTTTAGATTCTGTCCCTTTGGAAGCAAAGCACTATACTCCCTTCTCTTCTATGCTAGGGAAGGAAATGCATCCTGACTCAGTCTCACCTAAGAAAATCAAAAGAGCTCTAATCTAGAGCTTCTTAAGGAAAAATTTAGGGTATTTGGGTACCCATTGCGCCAAGTAAAAAGTGGAGGGTGGAGATGGGGTAATTCCCAAGGACAAAAGCACTTTGCAAGGTTGTTTTGCACCCCAGAGACTGATATTTACTAAGAACAGCTAATCTCTAGTAAGACACCAGTATACCTACACAAAGATACTCTGAGCTCAGAGTAGATGGTTAGCAGAGAAATGTGCAATATCTTAGTAACCTCAGACACAGGAACTGAAGCAGGACATAACTTTTGACTTAACAATAATTTACACCATAAGAGTCTAATTACACCAGTATCTACTTCTTCCTATACATGTGAAATGCAAATACCACAGCATGCTAAAAATGGGGGTCTGCCGAGTCTGGGGGAGACCGCAAATAGAAATAAAGCAAATAACAAGGCATGGCTAAACCTTGACACAGAAGTTGTGATAGTTAGACAACAAAATTAAAATAGCTATAACTGAATAGTAAGAACTTTCTTGAAATAGACTGCTTATAATATCAGGTGGGTCATTTCAGCAGAGGTGGAAACCAGCCTTCTTTTCGTGATCCTATTTTTCCTCTACAGCTCTAGACTGTTTCTCCATTTGAAAGCAGGAAGGAAAGGAAGTCTATGAGAAGGCTTGCATTAGAGACCAGTGCAGCTATTCACAACAAACACTAAAGCATAAGTGCCAGATATTGTCTGTTCGATCCTACCCAAGTAAAGCCCCTGTCTGCCCATAGTCCCCTTAAAACCCTAATGTCAGTGTATTTATCTGACACCCATTCATTACACTCAAGCAAATCATATTCGGGCAGGGTCCTAAGAAACAGAGCCCTTTTTCCTAAGGCTTTCCTTGGGCTTTCCTAAGGTTTCCTGACTATTGCAGCCAATTAGTGCCATGATTGGCATATACTGTCATCCATGTTTTATAGTTGCAAATATATTTTATATCCCTTATTGTGCACTTAGATCTGACTTCTCTGCTTCTTACTATTGGGCACCCATTTTTAAGTACAGTAAAGAAAAAAATTCCAATTAAATGATTAATTGCTAACCACCTTCTGGCAAAAGGCTGGAAAGTAGAAGTGGAAATTGGCAGTTTGTCCCTAGGCTTAATCTGTAGGGACCGACAACTAAATTACCAAGAAGTGTTATGTCAGTGCTGGACACAGTAAGCTGGGAGGTGATACGAACCCAGAATAGAGGCACCATTTTCAAGTATTCAGCAGTACCCTAGAACTAATAGTTTGACTTAACTTAGTCAATCAATGTGCTGTTCAGTATAGATAGGTAAAGGAAATTTTCAAAGCTTAGCTAGTCATGTGATTCTTGTCAATGTCCAGAGCTATGGTCTACATACCGGGCAATTTTTTCACTGAGGAATTCTTGCTGTATATTTTTGCCTTTGCTTCTGCTGCATCAGTAGTGGAAATCTCGACAAGGACCACTTTGAACTCCCTCCCAGCCCTCCACTCAGTTCATAAACATTTCGAGGTCCTTTTTGATATCTCACTTATCCTCTTTATTGGTAATTTGAACAAATTTTGCTTTTTATTCTCATCAGAAAACCAGATCATAGTCATGCTGCATGATGGTTAAAATTCTTTGGTGATACTTTAAGTTCTGTCTTTTGGAATTTTAATAGATTATTCAAAACGATGTTCACTTAACCACATTTGTTGAAGTACAAGATTGTGACTCATGAGTTCTGAAACTGCTTATTTTAATATCCTCAGGGTAATCATGGGTCAAGGAAAACTTTCTGTTATCATTATGTGTGTTTCCAACTATGCTTTTATTTCCTTTCTATTTATTTATTTTTTAAATTTTATTACACCACTTTTATTTTATTTTATTTTTTTGCTTTTTTTTTTTGGGTCACACCCGGCAATGTTCAGGGGTTACTCCTGGCTCTGCACTCAGGAAATACTCCTGGCGGTGCTCAGGGGACCATATGGGATGCCGGGATCGAACCTGGGCCATCACAGGCCAGCCGCGGCAAGGAAAACGACCTACCGGCTGGGCTATCACTCCGGCCCCTCCTTTCTATTTAAAAGTCAGCATTTTAACTACAGTTTGTATTTTTGAGAAATTATACTAAGCATGATCCAGCTCTTAAGAAAAAGTGAAGATGCTTTCTGAATGTAATATGTAAAGATGTGTTGCTTCAGAAATTGATTAAATTAGAAGACTAGAAAAATCATAATTACCTAAGTAAATCATTTAAAAATATAAATGGCAAACATAACTCAAAAGAAAGTAAACATTTCCATATTTCATTTACTTTAAGCACAGCAAATTGATAGGCAGTGCTCAATAATTATGGTAAGATGATTTCCCTGAAACCGAGATGTAAGTCTGCTATAAAAACTGAAGGCAATGCATTAGATTGCAAAATCACATTTAGCCTTTCACTGAAACTTCTTAGTTATTTTTCAAAGGCATTACACTTTGTGATACATTCTCTGGTGTTCAGTAGTGTTTTAGGAGTTAGGTAAGCTCTGGTGTGATACTACTTTAGACTCAGTTCTGTCATCTCATTTGCCAATAGATTCAAATGCCACTCTATATATTGCCAGAGATTTTCTGATAATTACTCCTTTTTTTATTCAAATCAACCAGCATGTTATCTTTCTGAGTATAGAGGAATAGTGAGGTTCTTTGCAGCAGAGACTCTAAGTGATTGTAATACATAGTGGTTCACGCAGAATAAGCATTTAATAAATATTCAGGAAGATAATTATATATTCTGGAAAGGGTCAACAGTTCTGTATATGTTAAATGAAGAAACTAAGACAACTAAATAATTAATTAACCTCACAGCTGGTTGAAACAGCACTCAAACGAAAAATCAGTTATCCAGATTCTAGCTTCATACTTAAAATAAAAATCCATACTACAGTGTATAATCTTATGTGGAATAATTCTTTACAATCAGAGGAAAATCATCTATCTGTAGATAACAAGATAAGAGATTATTGGCCTCACTCTGATGAAATAAAAAGGCAATACACTTAATTCCTGTATAAACAATATTCATTTCTCTTTTCTTCCCATACAGTAGTGACTTGAGAGGTGAGTGATGGGGGGAGGGGATGTATATTAAAATCTATTCTTCCTGATTTGAACGGAATCTATTGAAATGGTGATGAAACACTTGAGGTAGTGAAACATGCATCAGGTAGGGGAGGGCTGCTAGCAATGCATTTCAGGTGCACTTCACAAAGTCAGAGTCAATTCAAACACTGGGAACCCATCAAGTACATAGCAAGGGATGATTCCACCATCCTCCCTCAAAATGTGCCTTTAATAATAGAACTAGCAGTGACAAGCTAAGAAAATTCTGCTAAGACCAGCTTTATGCAGAGTCTCAGATGCAACGGGGAGAGATGATATTTAGCTCTCCCCTAGTCCAGCTGACCATGAGGCTCCCAGGAGGACAGATGGGTTTGAGAGTGGGCCCATCACCTCTGAGGGGCCCTGGAAGCAGCCAAATGAGTCTCACTGACCACAATAGCCGCCATTTTTGCTATCTAGATGCTGCAGCACATCAGAACCCGCCCTGGAGTGATGCCAATCTCAAGACAAGATTAACAGAGTAGCCTAGTTCGAGCCCAGGTGGGCGACTCCCAGAAGTCACTGGGCATTTGTCAGATGGAGCTGGGGCCACCCCTTCCCCTCTCTATCTTGTTTCAGAGCCCGGTGGCCCCACCCAGGAACTGCCCCCTGAACAACCAGCCATAGCACGCAGAGTCTCAGATGCAATGGGGAGAGCTGGCTCTCAGCTCTCCCCTAGCTCAGCTGACCATGAGACTCCCTAAGTCCATCAAACTAGTGGAACCAATCATGTCCTAGAATATAATGCATTCCACGATGTGTAGGAAAGGTAGGCAGGAGGGAGAGACAGAGAGAAAGAGAGAAAGGAGATACAGAACCCGCCATGGAGGTGGGCTGGGGAGGGGAGGGAGATGGGGACATTGGTGATGGGAGATGTGCACGGGTGGAAAGATGGGTGTTGAAACACCGTAGAACTCAAGCATGGGCATCTTGTAACTGTATGTCTAAAGGTGGTGTAATAGAATAATAAAAAAAGGGGAAAAAAGACCAGCTTTGAAGAAGCACACAGCACTCTCCATCTTTCGGGGTCCTGCACACCAGTCTCCTCCAGTGTGACCCTCTCCCCTTACTTTGTTTGAGTCACATCACCCTGAAGAGTTGCCTGCACCTCTCTTTGGGCTGTGTTGTCTTTTCCTCTATTTCTTTCATATATTTTTCTGAAAAATTCACATTTACTCTAGAATATGTTCCCTTCCCTACACTTTCCCCCTTGACATGCCCTAAATAAAAGTTCTTTGCTTCACTATTTGCCTTTGTAAGAATACATGTCAACCTGAAAAACCTGAGGCATGTCCAGATGTTGGTGCCCACGCTGTTGAGGTTCTCTTAAAAGCTTCCATTTCTGACCTTTCTATGTATCTATCCTATTGGTTAATTGTTATGAAGGAGAGTTGTGGCAGCACACTCTCTCCCCAGTGCCTCCCCTGTTGTCTCTGTGAACCCCACACACCCACCACCAACAGTAGGATCATGTGACTTCAAATAAGTCTTTGACAGAAACAAGAATCGATGCTGTTTACTTGTGTTCTGATAATAGATCTAGTTTACCCTCTGATATATCAAACTACGACATATATAGCTTCTTTTCTGGGGCAAAGAATGGGCTCTGAATTTCTGGACTCGACTAAGACTGTCATATTCCAAAGGCATGACCTTGCAACTCTAAATTATTTTTCTGACAAGTTCATTGGAGGTTTGGGAGTAGGGAGATCAAAGAGTCTTGAAAACTTATAGACAACCTATATTAATGGCAAGGAAAATTGGGCAGATTTTATATATCCTCCCCAGTCTAGCTATCATGGTCAGATATTTCAAAATTTCTCTAAAATAGTTAATCTACTTTCATTTTACTCTGATATTGCCTCCTACTGGCTATTTTCACCACATACTGGTTCTGCTACATTTCAGTCAGTCCCCTATTCTTTCATATATTGCTGTCCTTTCAAGCCAAGTCTGGAATGAGTTTTATTCCTGTGACTTTAAATTTAACACATTGAGTAGTAAAGGAGTAAGGAAGGTTACATCATATCAAACTCACTTGGGAGATAGTGTGTTTGATTTATTTATTTTTGGTTTGGGGGCCACACTTGGTTGTGCTCAGGGCTTACTCAGGCTCTGTGTTCAAGTTTACTCTTGGTGAGCTCAGGGGGCCATCTGGGTGCAGGGATTTGAAGCCATAAAAGCCTAGAGTGAAGCAAGCCCCTTGTCCACTGTACTCTCTGGCTCCTTGTCCACTGTACTCTCTGTCCACTCGCTGGCTGTATAGATAGTCAAAGTCTTGTATCAAGTTCTATACCTACAGACTTGGTACATGTTAAGTAAAAGTTGTTGATTTTATCTACCTCTTTGTCCATATCTTGTTACGGTTTGCAATGGAGGCATGATTATACTCTATCGAAGAGTGCAAGTGTTGTTTCCAAATACATTAATGTGCTCACCATTCAAAAGCCATTAAGGAAGAGACGGAGTTGACACAAGAAAATCAGGTTTATTCAGATGCTAACAAACTGTGATGATGGTAAACTTATTACTTCTAAAAACCTATCTTTCTCTCAAGATATCTTATATAAGCCTTCCAGAAAATCATGGGGAGGTGGTTATTGAGAGAAAGAAGTCCAATGAACTTCAGTAATCTTACCTGAGGGCTATTTACTCCCCCAATACTTAATCTACTGCTGCACCTAATACAACATCAAACACACAAGACATGACAAGATTAGGAGGTAGGGCAAGATCCATAGAGTATGATTAAAAGAAGTAAATTCATGTATGAAGTCAGTTAGGAGTAAATGGACAGATAAAGTATGATCTCTCATATGTGAGATATAAAGAAACAAATTAACAAGGGAATTAAAAATGAACCAACAGCACCTGAACCGGAGAATTGACCTTTACAAGAATGGTGGTGGGGGAAGGGATACAATGATGGGCGGGGAGTTCTGAGACAGTGGTGGAGAGAAGTGAAAACTCTAGAGGAGGGTGTGGAAGTGGAGCACTGTAGTCCTAAAACTCTAGTAGTTCTTGTAGATCAAAATTCCTCAAATAGAATTTATAAAAGTAAAGGAACACATTTTTGATAACAGAATGAAGCCTCTGATGTGTGTTCATTTACAGTGAATAGTTAGTCACCAATAGTTAAAGCAATGACGGTTTAGTATCCGTAAGTAAAGGTATCAAGGGGACCCTATATAATTTTATAGGGTGGATGTAGAGATGTAGGCTGGATGTAGAGATGACTACAAGAATATGCTACCCACATGGCAGAGCCTGGCAAGCTACCCGTGTTGTATTTGTTATGCCAAATACCAGTAACAATTATAGACCTCATTCCCATGCCCTGATGGAATGGTTTGAGGCTCTTTATGTTCCTGGAGCAAGCAAGTGCCCTTGGGCTCTACTTGCATGAGACAGGACATATGGAGATGTTACTGGTGCCCGCTCGAGCAAATTGATGATGAACGGGAAGACAGTGTTACAGTGTTACAAAAAAAGTAGAAAATAAATTTTATACATCCTACCTTCCTAAAAAGGAACTCAGTCTAGAATCTGAGGATATAGAAAACGAGATCAGTTTATCTCAGCTCTTGTTGCCTCTTATTTCTCTATCTTAAGCACTGTGTTCTACAAATTATCTCAACATTTTCCTACTTATTACTTCATATGTAAACATAGAAACACTTTCTAATTCTTTTATTTACTATTCATCACTTACTCATCTTCAGTTTCATCAGTTATACTCATTTTTCTTTAAAGAAGCTAGTTCTTGATAATATGCAACCTTGATTTGGCATTTTTTGACTATCAGTGATTTTAATAATAATCTTCCCATATCCATTTAATGAACAATTATTTATTCCTTCATCTTTTCATTTGTCAGGGGAAGGTGGGGCTGGGGCAGTGCTAAAACTGCAATATACTCACATATATTTATAAGTAAATACATCTTTTGAGAAAGGAATATCTTACCCTGATTTTTTAGTCTACAGCTTTATGCTGAATTATTCCATCAAAATCATTTATTCAATTGCTGAATTCAATGGTATTCTCTCATTCCTTATATCATGCATACCATTAACTAACTCCTTTCTCTACTTTTCATTTTAGTAAAATATATAGAGAATAACTTATATCCCTTTCCTTACAAATTACAATGGGAATTTTTTTTCATATTTGGTTATAATACTTTTTGATAAACCATAATCAGTAGGAAAAAATTTCATATAGGGTGAGTATATAATGATGACTTTAAGTTTTCCTTTGGGACAGGAACATTAGATGAGTATGATATTCAGGTTGGGTTCAGAGCAAAATTTTTTCTCCATAAAATCCAAGTGGAATACCCTACATGGTAGACACTCTGTGTTTAAAGAAGCAAGAAGTACTAATGGTGAATAAGAAGTGAAGAGTTTGGGAAATAAAAATATTTATATAGAAATTTTAGTAATAAAGTAAATGTGTTATGGGACATGATTCTTCCTGATAAGCTCATTGTATTATTACTCATAATTATTAAAAGATGCCTGATACAACACAAGAATTACTCGATAAGTTATTGTGGAAGACAAAGCAGCACACAAAATTACAGAGTAGACATTTGGGTTGTTCTTACCGTAGCAATGACATTTATTCACTCCTTAAAAACACTCAATTTACATTTGGTGATAGTAATAATAGTGGTTGTGGTAGAAGTAAGATAGTCATTTGTAATTATGTTGAGTTTGAGCGGCACCTTGATAAGTATTTTGTGTAGACTATAATACTGAACACTCAAAACCTACATGAAAATCAATAATATAATTTGTCCATAATTTTGGATAAGTAAATTGGAACATTTAAATATTCCATAGTAATTGACTTTATGATTATAAGAAAACTTTGCATCTCTATATTCTAGGTATCAAATATTCTTTTTGTTGTTTGGATGGGGAGAAATGGAGCCACATCTGGCAGTGCCCATGGCTTAATCCTGGTTCTGTGGGCAGGGATCACTCCTGGTGGTGCTCTGGGAACAATATGGGATTCAATAGATCAAACCTGGATCTGCTGCATGCAAGGTAAGCACCCTACACAGTTCTAGTATAAAACATTATTACTAATAAGTTGTCAGTTTTTCATTTACGTTTTAATGGTCTGAAATGGCCAACATAATTAGTGCCAGCTGAGGGAAGCAGACATGCGGATGGGGGCTAGGCTGGAAATGAGGGTCCTTGGTTCTCGTGGGAGCACACTGGTGGTGGGATTGGTGTTGAATGACAAATCTTTCTAACAAGTGTATTGTGAAAACCTTTGTACTTTGCAAATCACAGTGTTTAAATAAAGTTAAAAATCTTTATGTGCTAAAACTGAGAGAATTTAATTGGTCAAGGTGAAGAGATAAATAGCTCATTATTATGCTTTGATCTATTGGAACCATTCAGAATGGTTCTGTTTTCTTAATGGTTCCTGTCCAATTGAACTTCATTGACATTTGAATTTTGTTTTCATTACTGAGGACTGGATATGTGGTTACAATGTAGATAGCTTTTTTCGTCTGTTTTCTCCACTATTTCAGAGTGTTTAGAATATAGTTGTTAGTGTTTGTTCCTTTGGGTGTTATGCTCAGGTACACAGTTTTTACTCTGGGTGGTGCTCAGGGGACCTTGTACAGTGCAGGGGATTATAACTGAACAGCTGTATGAAAAATAATCATCTGTCCTCATGTACTAACTTTCGGATCCTGTTCTACTAATTTGGTTTAAAAAAACCAGAAGATTAAGTGGTTTGTTTAAATTCTCTCTGATAATGTACGTGTGTTGATTGGTTATGTGGCACCCTAGTTCATGTTGCCGTATCTCCCCTCTCAAGGAGTTTGTGTGCAAGTGTGTGTGTGCGCATGTGTACTTTCATATCCCAATGATGAGATATGTACTGGGACTCTCTCTGATACGCATCACTATTTTTTGACTTACCAAAGAACAGTATTTTAGAAAAATTTGGAGCATCATGTCATGGTCCTTAAAGCCAGGTTAAAATGAAATGGAAAATCGTACTGTTCATTTGATAATTTTATAAAATAATTGTAGCTATAATTGGGGAGTTTTCATGTTTCAATGATCTGTTTTTAAAAAAGCTGAAATATTAAACCCACACAATTTCAATCATTTGGAGTATGTATTGACATCAATATACTTACTCCATATGAGAGGGCTTTCACATGAATTAGATGGGTACTGTCATTATATATGTACCAAATACATGTTTATAAAATATTTGATTATTTTATCATTTAATCACATCACACTTTAAATTATTACTAAAATCTTTAACCTATATATATTAATGATATAAAGTATTATGTGACTTTAATGTAATCTGAGTATTAATTTATTAAAATTATATTCAATATGAATGTAAACCTGCCCCTTGAGGTGTTGCAGGTGTGGCTGTGGTGCCCGGCAGGTGTCGGCAGGTGGAAGACATGATACTGGTTTGTGTATACCCAGGGCTCTGCCCCTGCGCCCTAGATGGTTGAAGGTCTGACATAGAAAAAAAACTGGGCCCCTAGAATGAACTCAGAGCCACGGCAGAGCCTGGCAAGCTACATGTGATGTATTCGATATGCCAAAAACAGTAACAATGATGGACCTCATTCCCAGTGAATGGAGGCGTTACTGGTGCCTGCTGGAACAAATTGATGAACAACGGGAAGACAAGTGATACAAGTGACACCTTTAATGACCTCTTTTTTATTTTTTTATATTTATTTTTTAAATATATTTTTTTTTTTTAAATTTTTTTATTTTTGACAATTACAAAAAGGTTCATGTTTGGGTTTAAAGCCATACAGTGTTCCAGCACCCATCCCTCCTCCAGTGCCCACCTCCCATCACCAATGTCCCTGATACCTCCTCCCCTCCCTAGCCTGCCTCCATGACAGGTTCTCTATCTCTTTTCTCGCTTTCTCTCTCTCTCTCTCTTTCTCTCTCTCTCTCCTCTCTTACATGTTGTGGTGTGGGAGCAGAGGTTAGGTAAGACATAGAAAGGAACAGTGGACCAATGATTGTTGAAAGTCTATTAAAATATATTTTGTTATACCACCACAAAAATGTTAATGTTTGGGTGTTCCAGCACCCATCCCTCCACCAGTGCCCATTTCCCAAAACCAATGTCCCCGATTCCCTCCCCTTCCCCTAGCCTGCCTCTATGGCAGTTTCTTTATCTCTTTTCTCTCTCTCTCTCTCTCTCTCTCTCTCTCTTCCTTCTCTCACAGATTGTGGATTGTAATACATATACTTAGAGGTTATCATGTGTATCTTTTGGTCTGTATTTAGTGCTAAGTTCTATGTGGTAATAGCACTTTCGACAATTATTGGCACACTGTTCCCTTATCTGTCTTACCTAACCTCTGATCCCACACGTTTGTGGTAATTTCCACCTTTGACAAACCTCCTGATCCATGTTTCACCTGACCTTGGATATTTGTATCATAATATGTATATATATGTACATATGTAGATATATATATTTATAATGACATCTTCTTTAATTACTTCTATCCTACTTAGAATAGACACCACAGAAGATATTTTTTCTTTTGCTTTTGCTTTTTGTGTCACGCCCAACAATTCTCAGAGGTTACCCCTTGCTCTGCACTCAAGAATTCCTCCTGGAAGTGCTCAGGGAACCATATAGGATGCTGGATTTCGAACCCAGGTCGGTCATGTGCAAGACAAATACTCTACCTGCTGTACTATTATTTTGGCCCACACATAATATTTCTCGAACCCTTTACAATAATTTGTGCTGCTGCAATAATATACACTTCTGAAAACACTAAAGGCGTCTTAATGGATTCAATACAAGAAGAATAGCAGGCCTAGGCTGCCTAGCTTCTCAATTATCATATCAAAAGTTTACTTAAGAATTTCTACTCTCCTTAAAATAAGCTTCTAGACAACTTATTTAAATGAAACATCTCTGGGAATACACAAGGCACAAATTATTGGGGCAGAAACTATATGTGTTGAGCACATATCTTTGTAGAATATTTAATCACTAATAAAATGAGTGAGCAAAATATGAATTAATATCACACAATGTGTAACTACTCATGACTGTTAGGCATTCGAGAACCTATGAATTAATAACCAATAAATTAAATTACTGGGATAAATGCAAAAGAAGTAGAAGGAAAGAGATGTGGAAGACTGGTGATACTTCCTTTATAGATCTGAGCTGTGGTTGGCTGAACACAAGCTATGACTTTGGGGAGTCATATAGAAAAAGCAAGCAATTGTTAAAAATGTCCTATTCAGAAGAAAAGGTCACTTATCAATTAGTTTCTACAGCTAAAATTTCTTACCAAAAGGTACTTTTTATATATTATACAGTTCATCCACAGCTTAGAATCTTGCATGTGTGGAAGCTGTTCTCACTTTGATTAAAATTTTAAAAAAATTGCTCAGAGACTGTACGACTAAGGGTCTTAGGAGTCAAGATCCTGAAACACATTCTCAAATATACAACCACTTAGTCTTCGATAAAGGAGCAAAAATATTAAGTGGAGCAAAGAAAGCCTCTTCAACAAACGGTGCTGGGAAAACTGGGCAGCTACATGTAAAAATATGAACTTAGACCTCCTTCTAACGCCATGCACAAAAGTCAGATCAAAATGGATTCTAGATCTCAACATCAGACATGAATCTATAAGGTATATCGAAGAAAACATAGGAGAAACGCTCTACGACATCGAAACAAAAAAGTATCTTTAAAGATGACACACCACTGACCAAGCAAATGGAAGCAAAGATAAACAAATGGGATTATATAAAACTAAAAAGCTTCTGCACCTCAAAAGAAATGGTGACCAAGATACAAAGACAATCCACAGAGTGGGAAAGGATATTCACCCAATACCCATCTGACAAAGGGTTAATATCCAGGATATATCAGGCACTGGTAGCACTCCACAAGAAAAAAACAGCCAACCCCATCAAAAAATGGGGAGAAGAAATGAACAGAAGCTTCCAAAAAAGAAGAAATTCCAATGGCCAAAAGGCATATGAAAAAGTGTTCTTCATCTTTAATCATCAGGGAGATGCAAATCAAAACAACAATGAGGTACCATCTCACACCACAGAGACTGGCACACATCCAAAACAGCAAGAACAACCGGTGCTGGTGTGGATATGGGGAAAAAAGGGACTCTGATCCACTGTTGGTGGGAGTGCCGACTGGTCCAGCCCTTTTGGAAAACAATGTGGGCATTCCTCCGAAAACTAGATATTGAGCTCCCATTTGATCCAGCAATAGCACTCCTGGGAATATACCCGAGAGACCGAAAAACACATAGCAGAAACACTATCTGTACTTCTTTATTCATCTCTGCGCTATTCACTATAGCTAGAATCTGGAAACAACCTAAATGCCCAAGAACAGAGGACTGGCTAAAGAAACTGTGGTTCATCTACACTGGAATACTATGCGGCTGTCAGAAAAGATGAAATTATGAAATTTACCTGCAAATGGATGGACATGGAGACTATCATGCTGAGTGAAATTAGTCAGAAGGAAAAGGACAGAT
This sequence comes from Cryptotis parvus, assembly GCA_021461705.1. Lineage (NCBI taxonomy): Eukaryota > Metazoa > Chordata > Mammalia > Eulipotyphla > Soricidae > Cryptotis > Cryptotis parvus. The sequence continues at coordinate 40,832 of JAJIBD010000733.1, read as the reverse complement.
ATAGAATGACTGCATTCATTAATACGACATAAATAGATACCAGTGTTTTACTAAATGTGTGAAATGGTAATGGCAGATTAAAACTCACCATTGAATATACACAAAGAGACTTAAGTGATAAACTCTAAATACCTGCAGGGCTAGCCACAATGTGTAAAATAAGAGGGAGAGAGATGCAGAGACAGAGAGAGAGAGACAGAGAGAGAAAGAGAGGAAACTGGGGTACCTGCTATTAAGGCAGCATGGGGGTGGGTGTGAGGGGGTGGGGTACATTGGTGGTGGAAATGGGGCACTGGTGGAGGGATGGGTGCTGGTATACTGTATTATCAAGAACCAATTATGAACACCTTTGTAATTGTATGTTTCACTGTGGTATAATAAAAAATTTTTAAAAAAAGATTCTGAAATATCAGTTTCCTAGAAGAGATCTTCATTTATCCTTTGGGATGCACTATTTTCGTCTGTCTGGTGGAAAATGGGAAGTAGACCTGAGTTTACTAAAAGACAACTTTTCCAACACCTCGCTCAGAATCCTGCATGCTCTTGTAACTTGGAACGTTAATGAATCTTCTTGAGAAGTAGCTGTGAGGGATAAATGGACCCTCATAATAGTATTTTTACCCTATCACTCTTACGGTTGCAACTGCATTTAAAAGTCAACGTGCTGTCACTGATCTATCTTGACATTCTGGCTGATCCTCCATTTAGTCAGTCTTCCTGCTTTAAACTATCAGTATCTCTACCACAAGTGTGTCAAGTAATAGTAATAAGAAGTTCAGCATTTCATTGGCTGTGTCTAAATCAATCATTTTTTGAGCATGAATAAGTCATGTTTAAATGGATGGCTTCGCATACATTAGGAAACACTCTTATGAGGAAAAGTTGAAAAATTGGATAAATTCGGGTTTGTGGATGCCACATTGCATTCTCCCTAAGCCAGTCTCACTTTTTCTTCCACCAAAATGATAGATATACAATCATTTTAATATAAAACCTACTTAAGTCTTCTGAAACTGATTTAATATAATAGCTTGTGATATTCTAGCTGAGAACTCATTAAGGAAATTCAGGATTCTGAAATCAGAAGAGCGTTGCTGCCTTTCAGAACATGAGATGATAGATAGAAATGTCTGGCTCTGCATGTTTACCAGCAGGCAGGTGTTTTTCATTCCCTTGATCCCGTAAAGAACAGTTGAAGGATTTTTTTCAGCATTAACTTCTCTGTTTTCAATACCATCATCAATCTATAATTCATTTCCGGAAGTGCTTTTGTTGGGCATCTGTCTCAGGAGTCTTGCATTGCTTTCTCATGAAGGTCATACCATTTTATTTTTCTTGTAGCATAATTGAGAATTCACCTAAATTAATGCATTTTGTGTCAAGGGGTCAGCATATATTCCTTCAATTTCACATTGTCCAGAGTCTGCCATATTTTGTTGCCTACAAATACAGAAAGATCTCAATGACTCCTAGCCTTCCATATTTGGTTTTCTATGAATACAGGAAGACCTCACTGTCTCCACAGAAGCATTAAAGATCAGGGAAGTAGCTGAGAAAAGAAGATCAAGAAAAGACTAGATTTCTGTGTTGTTTATATGTCTTCAACTAACAAACATCCTAAAATACAAGAGAATGGAAAAAAATTGATAAGCACAGATTCTTGGCACTAGTTAGAACAAAAAGCTTTTAGGATAGAGAGACCAGGAAGTTATAACTACAACTGTAATGACTCTTCTTAAACTCTTTTGACCTCAAATAAGTTTATTATATGCATATTTTATACTTGAAATATTTCATACTCATAAAAATGACGTTTGAGCAAGTTGACATGCTGAGACAATTTTAATTGGGTGAACATGAATGATACAGCTTAGTATCTCAGTTTATAAGTTTTGCATATGAAAAAAAATTATGCACACAGTAATAGAAAATGTGAGACAAAAATGGGGCATCAAGTTTAGCCAAGACTTCCGTTGAAGAATGCAAAGCATTGTGAATATATCTCAGAGAGGAAACAAAGCTCATACCTTGGGGTAGAATATTTTGATGCTTATTGTGCTTTTTTTAAAATCACAGACGCCATGTGTAGCGATCTCCTTTTTCACCTGTCAGATACAAATTTTGGCAGAGATTGTTATTAAAATGTTTCAATCATTCAACATAATATTTAAAATATATCTGTGCATATATGTGCCCTATATACTTGATAAGAGTTTTGCCTGACTTTTCTATAATGTGACAAGCTATAAAACAGAGTATGGATTTACTTCTTTTAAATGGCTTCCTAAGCAAAATTTTTGAGAGTTTTAATCAAAAGAGCATGTGACTTTTTTTCAAATTAAAAATGTTGAGAATTATTCCAGCATTAATGTTCCCCCATTGTATCTTAAATCTCACTTCAAGCCAGTAAATCAGAAAGAAAGCTCTACTAAAAAGAAGCAAGAAAAAGGAGAAAACTCAAATAAAGATAAAACATGGATGAGAAATGAGTTTGTATACCTGTTCAACTTTAAAGACTACCTCTTAATAATAAAAATATGCATTATCAGTTACTTGGAATTAAAAATCTTAAATAGGTTATATTCTTATAGGGAAATAAGATGTTTAAGTTGATAGTTTATATTCATTCTCATGATAGGTACTGAAACAATATTTTAATATCTAAAGATGCAATTTTATGTACATGTTTACTATGTCATTCAGTGTACCTACCCCACAAAATATTTTATTATATAGTATATGCACAAATTTAACTTAGATCTGAGGGTCTAACACCATCCTCTAATATAAGAAACCAAGATTTACTCTTCAGAAAATAATGTTGAAGTCTAGAACAGTGACAAAAAATATAAGGATGGAATAAAATGCCCTAATTAAATAGATAAATATCAAAAACATAAAAAACCACTAAGTAACATAATTATATCTAATGGGGAGCCCAATGAAAGAGTTCTCAATTACCATAGTTAGAACAATTTGAACATCAAAATTGATTTAAAAGTATTGAGTTAGTACCAAAAGATAAAATTACTACCTGGATGATCTGTACTAATATAAAGTATTTATAGGGGTGGGATAGAAATGACAAATTTATCAAACTAAAAATAACACTAGTGAGGTGGGCCATAACATTATGTTGTTGAATTCTGAACTAATGATAGACACTTCCTTCCAAAAATCACCATATGGGAAAAAATGGAAAGACTAGTTTGCTATTATGACTAGTTTGCTATTATGACGCTGGATTTGTTGAGCAATACTAAAAATTAAACCTGATCAGAACTCAAAATAAGCAGAGTCATCAGAAACAAAAAAAATCTGAGCTTATCTCAGCAGCACAAGGAGTAAAATTATGAAAGTATAGAAATTATCCTAAGCCCATGTGCAAGGATAACATGTAGTTTTGGATGGAACCCATGGATCAGTAACCAAGTAAACAAGTAAATGATAAGGAAATACCTGAGAAAGAGTCATAGCAAAGAGGCTTCTAAGAGATGTGATTTTAGATGCATTTTCACATTTGGAAACCTAGAGAAAGTTCTAGAATAGAAACACGGACATTAGGTAAAAGCTAAGAGGTTTAAACGCATATGGATTTAATATAGATTTACCAATAATAGCTCCTTAATTTGAACTCATGTATCATAGTAATGTATAGGAAAAATGAGTGTGGGATCAATTGGGGATCTCTTTTACTAACTTTACTTATTATGTTTGTAATTCTAACACTATTTTAAGATAAAAATTAGTTTTAACATCAATCGCAGAAATTTTATCTTTCTTCTATTATATAGGAAGAATCTGTGTATTCGCTACATATAACTTTGCTGAACTAAAACAATCTTATTCCATGAATAAGTTTTTTCATTTTTCTATAATATTTGTCATAACTTGATGTATGATAACAGAAAGGTAGAGTTTCTGTATGTCTCATTTAGTGTCATTCCTTCATTATTCTATTAGTTTACTATTATGTATCAACACATTACCTTAAAATTAGTAGCTTTTAACAGTAAACATGAGTGTAAGGGCAACTGTGCCAATCTAGAAAACTCCACCAATCTTTGCTAAAATTGAGGCTCTCCTGGTGTAATTATTTATCTTTGGTCATCAAGCTATTGGGTTGATTGTTGGTTGCTTAAGAAAGTCCTGAAATGACATGACTTGGATCCTCTGTCTTTATTTCTCATGTCCCTGAATCTGTCTGCATTCTCATGACAGTAATAAAATTTCTGGAAAAGAACCTAAATCAACAAGTGTTTTTACTCCGGGTTTCTCGGGGAGGGTCACACCCGGCGATGCTCAGGGGTTATTCCTGGCTCTTTGCTCAGGAATTACTCCTTGCAGTGCACAGGGGACCATATGGAATGGCGGGGATTAAACCCGGGTCAGCAGCGTGCAAGGCAAACACCCTACCCATTGTGCTATTGCTCTGGCCCCAACAAGTGCTTTCAAAACACCTTCTATTAACATCAACTTTACAGTTCATTGGTTTAATAAGTCACATTTGCTATGTTTCAGGTACTGTAGAGGTAAGGATTCTGCTTCTCTTGCTCATAATAGATGCAGCAAGACAAACAAATATCTTAGGGCATTTTCACACAATGAAAGTTATAAATAAAACAACTGTTAGTGAGTAGTTGAAGAGGTCAATGTGGTTTTAAGTAAAGAAATCTGTGGAAGATGGTATTTCTGAGATAAATAAAAGTAACTCACGGCATCAGCTGCAACAAGAGTCAGTCCTGGCCTGAGCTTCACACTGAAGGGGTAGCCATTACACAGGATCTGAACGCTTTGGATGTGAGAGGATTAGAAAGGTGGTTCAGTGTCAGAGATGACTGTAGAGGGAGAAGTGTAAAAGGAAGCTAAGCTGGACAGCGTCTCATCACTAATGAGGATAAATGACACTGAAATGCTTTCCTAAGAGAAATAGGTGATTGAATGGCTCTAAATGGAAGGAAGGAAGGAAGGAAGGAAGGAAGGAAGGAAGGAAGAAGAAGGAAGGGGGGGGGAGGAGGGAGGGAGGGAGGAGGGAGGGAGGGAGGGAGGGAGGGAGGGAGGGAGGGAGGGAGGGGAGGAAGGAAGGGAAGGAAGGAAGGAAGGAAGGAAGGAAAGGAGGAAGGAAGGAAGGAAGGGAGGAAGGAGGGAGGGAGGGAGGGAGGGAGGGAGGGAGGAAGGGAGGAGGGAGGGAGGAAGGAAGGAAGGAAGGAAGGAAGGAAGGAGGGAGGAGGGAGGGAGGAGGAAGGAAGGAAGGAAGGAGGGAGGGAGGAAGGAAGGAAGGAAGGAAGGAAGGAAGGAAGGAAGGAAGGAAGGAAGGAAGGAAGGAAGGAAGGAAGGGAGGAGGGAGGGAGGGAGGGAGGAAGGAGGAAGGAAGGAAGGAAGGAAGGAAGGAAGGGAGGAGGGAGGGAGGGAGGGAGGGAGGAAGGAAGGAAGGAAGGAGGAAGGAAGGAAGGAAGGGAGGGAGGAGGGAGGGAGGGAGGGAGGAAGGAAGGAAGGAAGGGAGGAAGGAAGGAAGGAAGGGAGGGAGGAGGGAGGGAGGAAGGGAGGGGAAGGAAGGAAGGAAGGAGGAGGAGGAGGAGGAAGGAAAGAAGGAAGGAAGGAAGGAAGAAGGGAGGAGGGAGGAGGAAGGAAGGAAGGGAGGGAGGAAAGGAGGAAGGAGAAAGGGTGGAAGGAAGGAAGGGAGGAAGGAAGGAAAGAAGGAAGGAGGAAGGGGAGGGAGGAAGGAAGGGAGGGAGGGAGGAGGGAGGGAGGAAGGAAAGAAGAAAGGAAGGAAGGAAGGAAGGAGGGAGGGAAGGAGGGAAGGAAGGAAGGAGGGAGGGAAGGAGGGAAGGAAGGAAGGCAGGAAGGAAGGAAGGAAGGAGGAATGAAGGAAGGAGGGAGGGAAGGAGGAAGGAAGGAAGGAAGGAGGGAGGGGGAGGGGGAAGGAGGGAAGGAAGGAAGGGAGGAAGGAATGAAGGAAAGGAGGAAGGGAGGAAAGGAGGGAGGAAGGAAGGGAGGGAGGAAGGGAGGAAGGAAGGAGGGAGGGAGGAAGGAAGGAAAGAAGGAAGGAGGAAGGAAGGAGGAGGGAGGGAGGAAGGAAGGAGGGAAGGAGGGAAGGAGAGAAGGAAGGAGGAGTGAAGGAAGGACGGAAGGAAGGAAGGATAGAAGGAAGGAAGGAAGAAAGAGAATGTCATTTTTTACTCTTGTTTAAGATTACTGGGCCTGATGTGTGAAAAATGAACTGAAAAGAATGATAGAAGTAGAAAGACAATATTTGAGGCTAATTTAAGTTTTCCAGGAGAAAGAACAGAATGGTTAAATTTATGCGGATGTAGTGACTGTGGAAACAAATACCTGGATTTAACAAATATTACTGTGATATAAAGACTTGTGCTTCTAGGGGCCAAGAAATAGTACAATGGCCTTGCATGCAGCTGCTCCTGGTTGAATCCAGGGCATACCATAGGGGCCTTTAGCCTTCCAAAAGTGATCACTGAGTGTAGAGCCATGAGTAAATCCTGAGCATTGCTGAGTATGGTCCCCAAACAAATGCGAATAAAATAAAAAAGATTTGTGCTTGCAGTACCTGTTTTGGCTAAGATTACAGGAGATTACACTGTGGACAAGCTTGTCATAAAGATGCCTCCATTTATTTTTTTAACATAGCTTGTAAAGTTCCATACTTTTATTATTGAGTAGTACATAGATTTTAATTATTAGCCATATGAGGATTAGCAGTCATGAGAAGAAATGTCATCTTAATTGCCAAGTAATTAAAGAAAAGAGACTAGGTCTGATCCCTGAAGCATTCTAATTATTAGAATTGTGATACTGATTGAGAGTTAATGAAACTTTAGGAAGCAAAAGAGTGGAATGTCACAATCCAATATCAAAACTATGAAAGAAGGAAAGAAAGAAAGAAAGGAAGGAAGGAAGGAAAGGAAGGAAGGAAGGAAGGAAGGAAGGAAGGAAGGAAGGAAGGAAGGAAGGAAGGAAGGAAGGAAGGAAGGAAGGAAGGAAGGAAGGAAGGAAGGAAGGAAGGAAGGAAGGAAGGAAGGAAGGAAGAAAAAGAAAGAAAGAAAGAAAGAAAGAAAGAAAGAAAGAAAGAAAGAAAGAAAGAAAGAAAGAAAGAAAGAAAGAAAGAAAGAAAGAAAGAAAGAAAGAAAGAAAGAAAGAAAGAAAGAAAGAAAGAAAGAAAGAAAGAAAGAAAGAAAGAAAGAGGAATGGAGAAGTGGATTGAAAATATTCCCTAATATAAGCAATAATTTCCCCAAAAACAAGGGGGAAAAGGTGCCCACTGACTTTAAAAAACACAGAGAAATGTGCTGATTTGTCATTTTTCTTAACTGATTGGAATGAATGTCAATTAAGTGGGTGTGAAATTGGAGGAGTTGGGAGCAGTATTATGGTCAAAATGGCGGGATGGGTGCTGGAACACTGTATGACCAAAACCCAAATATGAACTTTATAATTGTATATCTTTGTAATTGTAAAAATAAAAAATTTAAAAAAATAAAATAAAAAAGTTTAGTTCTTCCATAGAAGAGGAAGAAGTATATGATGTGAAGCAGAGATTTTATAGATTGCAGTGTCACTTTAGCTTTGGGCTGGAGTCTCAGGGGTTGGCCTGCTCAGGGAAGATCACACATCTGAGATTAGGAGTGGCAGAGTGATTGGACAGCAGCAGCGGGGGGGAGAGAAGTGGCAAGTGTCTTCCAGGCTTGCTGGGAAAACAGGGCAGCTACATGTAAAAAAATGAACTTAAACCTTCTTCTAACACCATACCCAAATGTCAGTTCAAAACAGATCAAGATCTCAACATCAGACATAAGTCTATAAGGTAGATCAAAGAAAACAGGATAAATGCTTTATGACATTGAATCTAAAGGCATCTCATAAGACAAAACAGCAGTGACAAAGCAAACAGAAGGAAAAATAAATGAATGGGATCATATAAAACTGAAAAGCTTCTGCACCTCAAAAGAAACAATGACCAAGATACAGAGAGCCCACAGACTGGGAAAAAATATTCACTCAATCACTATCACTATCACTATCTTCCCGTTAATCAACTATTTGCTAGAGAGGGCATCAGTAATATCTCCATATATCCTGTCTCATGCTAGTAGAACCCAAAAGCATCCACTTGCTCCAGGAACATAAAGAGCCTCAAACCATTATATTAGGTCACAGGAATGACCTAATATAAATGTTACTGGTATTTGGCATATCAAATACTACACGAGCAGCTTGCCAGAATTTCCATGGGGGTGGCATACTGTTGTAGTCACCTCTAAATAAAGCATTTATTGATGAACTGTACGGCCGCTAGCGGGCACGCGAGCCGGGCTGTGATAGTCTGGTCTGCTGGGTGGAGTTGTGCAAAGAGGGAATTCCAGATGTGGGAAATGGCGGGCCCCATGGAGTAGGGGAGAGTGGTCTGGCTTGTTGCGAGGCTCTGCTGGGGTGGCAGGCGAGGGCCAGAACCCGTCATGCCTCCCGGGCCTCATGAGCAGCTGGGCACAGGGAGAGCAAGTAGCAGCTCTGCCCCATGTCTGAGAGTCTCTGGTTCAGCATACTTGGGCCGGATTGAAAAAAAACTGCTGCAGGGTGGGTGTCCATGATCCGGGCCCATCTGATAAGGGGTTAATATCCAGGATATATCAGGCACTGGTAGCACTTTACAAGAAAGAAACAGCCAACCCCATCAAAAAATGCAGAGAAGAAATGAACAGAAACTTCCAAAAAGGAGAAATTTGAATGGCCAAAAGGCATATGATAAAGTGTTCTTCATCACTAATCATCAGGGAGATGCTAATCAAAACAGCAGTGAGGTATCATCTCACACCACAGAGACTGGCACACATCCAAAAGATCAAGAACAACCAGTGCTGGCGTGGATGCAGGGAGAAAGGGGATTCTCATCCACTGTTGGTGGGAGTACCGACCTGTTAAGCCCTTTTGGAAAACAATATGGACATTCCTCCAAAAACTTGAAATTGAGCTCCCATTTGACCCAGCAATACCACTCCTTAGAATATACCCTGGAGACCCAAAAACACACAGAAGAAACACTATCTGCACTTCAATGTTCATTGCAGCACTATTCACAATAGCCAGAATCTGGAAGCAACCTGAATGTTTAAGAGAAAGAGAGAGAGACAGACAGACAGACAGACAGAGACAGAGATAGAAACAGAGACAGAAGTGATAAGAGAAATAGTGCCTGCTATAGAGGCAGGCTGGGAGAGGGAGGAGGGAATTTGGGGACATTGGTGGTAGGAATAGGGCACTGGTGGAAGGATGGGTGCTCGAAAAATGTATGATGGAAACCCAATAATGCATATCTTTTAACTGGACATCACACGGTGTTATAATAAAAAAATTAAAAATGAATGAATGAATGAATAAATAAATAAACAAAAAGTCACTTGAGATTTTATTTTTGTTTTCCTCCTCAGGTTTGATATGATATTGTTCTTTACAAGATGGATACTTTTAGAACACATGTGTACACAGATATGGATGCGATGGTTGAGTGAGAAAGAACTCATGATGTATGTGAGAGAATTTGTAAGATGAAAGTGATGTTTTAAAATACTGATAATGAACAGATCTGACCCTATTCCTTATATCTCATAAAGAGAGCACACTCCTTATTGTTCCTATTAGCAAAGAACCGGCTCAGCAAAGACAGATCAAACTTGGCATGGCCTCGATTCCCATGCCGACAATGAATCTCAATCTTCTCACTTTTCCTTCATCTACTAATTTATTTTACATCCATAGCTGTTACTAGGTTATGAAATATGTATAACGTCAGCCTTTCTACAGTTCCCTTATGAAACAAAACTAATGCTTTAAAAAGAAAGTGAAAAAATAAGATAATGGAAAAATGAAGAAGTATTATCAAAGGACACTTTCAAACACCATTATTTTAATACTCTAAAGTTTATTAGATGCTGAATTTTTTAAATGATGTTTCTTTGCTAAAATACAATTTAAAAACCACTGGTAGCAAGGTAGACAACTTTACAGCAAGGTATTGAGTAAGGAATTGGAAGATGGAGAAAGCCTCAAATGTAAGAATTTAGCTTAGTTCATGAAAGGCAAGGAGATTATGATAAATATGAAGGGAAGGCGGGAGCAGGTGGTATTGGAAGGAATCCCAGAGGCTGCTGTAGCTTCTCTGCGGGATTTTTGATATCTAACTCTGTCTCACTTGGTCTTCATAGATAAACATACATACAGATTTCATAAACTTATGCCAGATTCCTGGAAGTTGTTCTACCTTAGTATTCTAAGCAAGGGGTGGACAAGCTGAGTGGAAATGCACTAGTCCAAGGAAGGTCATCTACTATGAGACCATGTAGGAATTCAGGCCAAGTACTTGAAGAAAAAAAGGCAACTCAGCATGACAAGAATTTGTTAAATTAATGTCAGGTAGAATTATATTCTGATGTTCATTTTGTACTTATTAATATGTGAGCATACATGCATCATATCAGCTCTTTAGTATTTTCAAATGGTATAAGTATAATTCTAGCCTACAAGGTATTGAATGTCATACATAACTCCAAAACAATATGATGGTCAATCAAATAATATAGGATCACTAATTCAAAAAAGAAAATTCACTCCTGATTTTATTGCAGCACTTCTTACAATAGTCAAGATAAACAAGCTGCAAGTGATGAGTACATCAGTTGATCACTGTATCACTGTCACTGTCTTCCTGTTCATCATCGATTTTCTCGAAGTGGGCACCAGTAACATCTCCATATGTCCTGGCTCATGCTAGTAGAGCCAAAGGGCACCTGCTTGCTACAGGAACATAAAGAGCCTCAAACCATTCCATCAGGTCACGGGAATGAGGTCTATAATTGTTACTGGTATTTGGCATACCAAATACAACACGGGTAGCTTGCCAAGCTCTGCCTTGTGGGTAGCATACTCTTGTAGTCATCTCTAAATCCAGCATTTATTGATGAACAGCGCAGTTGCAGGTGGTGGCGCGAGCTGGGCTGTGATAGGCTGGTTTGCAAACAAAAAATATTTGTACACAATGGAGTACTAATTAATTACAAAGAAAGAATTCAGAAATGAAATCCTTCCATCTGCTGCACTATAGATATAGATATGCCTGGCATGAATTATGCTGCATGAAATAAGTCGGGTTGAGAAAAACAAATGCACTTTACTCAAGGGTGGATGAGAAATAAACATAGATTTTAAAAAATTGTGCAGCATCAGGTGACTTGATATTGAAGTTGTAGAATGTATATTCAATAGAATATTACTCTGCCATTAAAAAATAAATTGGATCTCATGGGTGGAAAGCACCTACCAGCAAACTAGCTTGTGTTACATCATCAATGATGCCCCCTGTAATGCAAATGTTCTTGGAAGCACTGTTGCCCATGCCTAATAAACCAAGTGCTCTTCAAAACTCCATCAGCTAGCTAGATGCAAATTTTGTAACTGAAGGTGCCACAGCAAGCTCAGTAACTAGCGTGTTGAAGAAGCACTACAGCCAAGAGGGCAATCTCCAATGAGTGCCACAACCAGACTGTACAAACACCACAATCTAAAGAGGAGTATGAGCTCTGTTGAGCATAACAATCAAGCAGGTGAAACCCCTCACCCCACCCTGTTCATTAAAATTACAGCACCAATAGGGAAGGCAAGTTAACAAAGGAGATATTTGGCATTTAAAAACCAAATAAAAATTGTGAAATTAGAATAGAATTCTAAATAGAATTTGGAATAAAAAGGATGAAATATGAGGTGATTAGTGAAGTAAAATAGGCCAGGAATTGAAAATGGTGAGCTCATTCATATGTAAAGTACTTAAAGCAAACAAATTAGGAAAAAAAATCAGTAGAACTAATTCTTAGACTTAGTGAAACTATGATTGACATTTAAAGAACAAGGAGACAGCACAGAATTAATGAATTTACCTTGCATGCAGCCCATCCTTGCTAGATCTCAGCATAGCATATAGTCCCTTAAGCACTACCAGGAGTGATCCTTGTGCACAGAGCCAGGATAAAGTTCTGAGCCTGTACACTATGGCCCCTAAATTAAAAAAAAAAAATCACAAATGTGGTTACTACTGTGGGGAAAGAAGAATTGGTTGAAGGAATAGGGAGAGAAAATTTTTTGGTAGTGGGATTATACTGGATCTTTATGGTTATATGAAAGTATTAAGCTTACCCATGAAGTATAGTTTCATGGACCCATGAAGTTCCATGATACTGTAAACTATTAATAATTGAAAATTAGGATGTGTTAACCAAACACACAAACCCAAACTCTTACATTCTGGCCACAGAATATAAGAGGGAAATGGGAGAGCATCGTGTAGAATCAGTGAAGAAGTCTATGGTGACAGATAGAAATGCTTTTTTTCATGCTGATCACAATGCATGCATATTTGAGCTCTTAGGCTGCATGCCTGAAACTACAGCAGCACTGTAAGCCAACTAGAAGAGGAAACTAGCAGGAGGGGAAGGAAGAGAAAGAGAAGAAATGAAGTCAGACCTTCAATTGGAAATTTTATCTTTAATTTATACAATCAGTCTTCCAGTCAACAGAGATAATACTTTTAATTACCTACTTATTAACTATCAGAACAAAAATAGCTGAAAAGATCCTAAACATGAATAAATTGTTTATAAAACTCGGAATGGTTCAACACTTGGATAGTATGGAAGGCCAAATATCTCCTTCAAATAAAAGTCTGTTGATTGAAAGTCCTGATGTCAATATGGTTAAGAATAATGATAGTGCTAGAGGAATGATTAGATAGCTTTTAAATTTTCCCACTACAAAGACATGCTGTTTATGTAAATAGCTTACATAAATAACTTTACTCACTATTCTAAGCTCAAATTGTGTAAGAAAATACTGTACAATTTCTAGTAATAAACCTCAATGTTTTCCACGCTTTCACTGAAGAACTAATTTGAAGCTATAAGCTTTGCAAATTAATTCCATATATTTTGCTATGTTTTACATTTTTAAATGTTCAAAGTAAATACTTTATCTAAATTGCATTTAGTTTTATATTAAAGACATGTTTGTAGACATATTTGAGAAACTTTTTATATGATTAAAAAATTATTATAATTAATTTATTTTTAATTAATATTTTATTATACCACCAGAAGATATACAATTATAATATGTTCATGTTTGAGTTTCGGTCATACAGTGTTCCAGCACCCATCCCTCCACCAGTACACATTTCCCACCACCAATGTCCCCACTTCCTTCCCCCTTCCCCAAGCCTACCTCTATGGCAGGTTCTTCATCTCTTTGCTCTCTCTTTCTCTTTCTCTCTCTCTCTTCTCTGTCTCTGCCTGTCTCTCTCCTTCTAGCTTCCATTTCTTACACATTGTTGATTGCAATACACACATTTAGAGGTTATCATGTGTATCTTTTTGCCTATATTCAGTGCTCAGTTCTCAGATGGTATTATCGTTTTCAACGATTATTAGCACACTGTTCCCTTCTCTGCCTTACCTAGCTTCTGACTCCCACACATTTGTGGTATAACAGGTTTTGAGATATTGCGTGGGCACTCGTGCACCGTGGGGATCAGACTGTGTCCAGCTGTGGAGTATGGACCTTGAGGATGACTGTGGTTGTGTCACGCGAGGTTTTCTGGCTTCTAGGTGCCTGGGGGTGGGGGCATGCCAAGGAGCAAACCTGCCCCCACCCCAAGATGCCTCATCAACCTAGCACAGGGTTGGGCAGGCAGAGACTCCCAATTAATTTAAAATCTTAAAATTAAAGTCAAATAATAGTATGATATTATAATAAATTATTATGAAAGTCATTCTAAAATATGCTCTAAAGTTCAAGAATGCCATACATAAAAATGTTGATATTATTTATCGAACACATATTTTTTCCATACATTAGTGATCAAAAAGAATTAAAGTTGTTTTTTAAGACATTGTTCTTATGTGGGATCAGTTTCTTAAACAAATTACTATTTTTCTTTAGCCGTAAAAAATGATAAAGTAGCTGTATGAAGAAAATGGTGCTTATAAATCCTCCAGTAAAATCTATATAGTAAAGTTTTTGCTACCCAAAAGCAAAGGTTTGGTTTCCTTTGTTCATTAAATCCTTTCCTCAAAGTGTTCAGTTACTGGTTTTTGGTGGCAGTAATAGAATATCCATGAAATGAGAACATCTCCATCTGGTAAGTCCAAAACAAGACCACTCAGTGTGTGTGTGTATGTGTGTGATATGCATTTTGAATATTTTAGAGAGAATATATACATGTTTATGTGAGAGAAAGTGAGAAGACAAGAGACAGGAGGCAGAGCCAGAGATTGTTTTGAAATGTTGCCTGATTTTTCTATTGAATTGGCAACTTCGATTTTCTCTCTGAATAAAAATTGTTTATTCACTCAGAGGCTATGGGGCCAAAGTCTACAATTATTTAACTTGGAAATTCCCTAATTTAAGGGCCAGTGAGATAGTGCAGCAGATAGAATGCTTGCCTTGCGTGCAGCAGACCCAGGTTTGATCTCCATCACCCCATATGGTCATTGGAGCACAGTCAGAAGTGATCTCTGAGCACAGAGTTAGGAGTAATCCTTGAGCAACACCAGGTGTGCTCCAAATAATTTTTTCTAAAAGAGAAGAAATTCCCTAATTTAGGTTTGCTATTGACCCCGGGGGGGGTTGGTGGGGGGGGGTTTTCGGGGGGTGGGGGGGGGGGGGGGGCACCCCCCCCCCCCCCGCGGCGGGAAAGGGGGGGGGGGGGGGGGGGAGGGGGGGGGGGGGGGGCGCCCCCCGGTCGGGGAGGTTACACTGATAGTGTAAAGAAAGACAATTGAAACCTCAATCATGCTCCCTAGGAAATACTCCCAATAGGTTGGCCAAGACTTTTTATTCCTCTGGATCTAGACTCAATTTTCCATGGAAAAAGCTGAAAGAATACTGTCTGCTGCCTCTGATAATACATATTAGAAAGGCCATCCAAAACAATTATTGATCATAGAAATGAAGAAATTAAGGGTCCAGAGTTTACTAGTAGTGTTGTGTGTACACATGCCAACACACACTACATACATACCTACACATATATACACACATGTCACACACACATGCACACAAAAAAACCAGTATGCCAAATGATACCAAAATATCCTATGCTCTTTGGAAAATAAAGCCTTTTCCAAAGATGTGAAATCTCATCACATTGGCATATGTCATTAGTTGAAATCATCCAATTCTAAACTGTATCTAAGAATGCATCTACCTGAAATTGTTTAGGAGTCAGCAGTACCAATGATACTCGAAGAGACCTTGGAGATTCTGAGACCAGCAGCCCAATTGAATAGCCTTCGGCTGCATGACATTGAGGCTACCAAATTGTTTGGGGTCCTAGTGTAGCTAGAAAAATAATTCTCTCCTTCCCGCAGAGGTTCTGGTAGCCAGCTCACAAGCACTAGAGTTTATTTCTTAAAAATTATGCATACATAAAGATTCTTTATCTGATCATGAAAGTAATCATTCAGGGTTTTTAGAAGAAACCTGGAAAAGAACAGAAAATATAATTAAAATCCATCAGAATCCCACTAAGTAGGAAATTATTGATGCCCTACTCAAAATCCATTCCTATTCCTGAGAAACCCTGATCTTTGAATCCATGTGTTTATGGGAAAGCAATTTCTTCCTTCAAGCCCCCAAGTGGGTATCCTGTCAGTGTAGACCCGCTGTGCTTGGCCATGTTTACAATCTCATGATCAAGAAAGGCTGTATCTCCTAAGCTCACGTCAAGTGCTTCCCTACAATAAAGCCATTAATGCTTAAATATCATATTGCTGATATTTCCCTCTTGGGTTATGTTACTTTTATTCCTTTATGACATTTCAGCTAATGTGCTTTTTCACAATTTTTCATACTTGTCAAGGTATACCTCTTCTACCATTTTGTTGGGGTTTTGAGCTTGAAAGCTCATTCTTATTGTAAGTCTGTAGGTTTGTTTTCTGCCTAAATGCACATGTTGAAAATCTAATCCTTCAATAGATGTTATGGAGAGGGAAATGTGAGAGGTATCTAAGTTATGATGATAAGATATAATGAATACTTTCTGGTGCTTAATAAAAGAGATCCCTAACCCTTTCCCTCAGAAATGCAGAGGAAGAAGATAAGATTCATGTTTCAGGAAAGGATGAACACCAGAACACAGTCATACTGGTATCTTGATCTAAAATTTACAGCTCTTACAATGGTGAGAAGTAAATTTTGTTTTTGACACACTATTTTATTGTAGCAGCTGAAAGGGGCTCAGTTACTTTCCAGGAATAAACTATAACCACCTATTACATTTTTGTCTAAGTTTCATAGTCTCACAGTTTGCATTAAAGAAAACGATTAATATCAGTTCTCAAAACTCTTATAAAACTATAAAAGTACATTCTGTATATAGGACAAAATGTTTTCTTTTTCTACATGTAATATTAATTCACAATTTATCATTCACCCAAATTATATTCACGGAGTTCATGCTCTGTGCTAACCATTGTGTTCGACATAAAAGTAGAATTTCTATTAGAATGAAATCAGGCTTACAATAGAGTGTGCTTAGAGAATTATAAGAGAGAATTGTCTACTTGGCCATGTGTTTGGGGGATAGATTGAAGACTGAGCAGAGAGGAGAGAGCTTAAATGCAAAAATAAACTATACTCTGTGAACAAAAACAATAGCACAGAAGACTCAACTAGCAACAAAAGCTTTGTAAATTCTTAGACAGGTCTTAACACCCCTGTGATTAATGCAGCAATTTCCAAATAAAATTTGATAAGTTATTGATTTTAATATTGGAGTTTTGTTATCAGTTTCAACTTTTCTTTATTTTTTCTTTATTTTTTAAAAAATTTTTTATTATACCACAGTGAGACATCACTTATATTCCCGCTGTTCATCAATTTGCTCAAGCGGGCACCAGCAACATCTCCACTTGTCCCTGTCACCCGCAAGTGTAGCCCGATGGCATCTGCTCACTCCAGGAACACAAAGACCCTCAAACCATTCATTCAGGTTTTTGATGAAGAAGTCTGACCATCTCCTAGGTGGGTGGCCACATGTTCTTTTGACAGCCCGGTGGAATCCAGTCAGTAACAGCTCTAGTTCAGCAGTCATCCCTAAATCGCATTATGGGTCCAGCCCATCTGATTTTCATCATCTTGGCAAATGAGACAACTTCCCTGATTCTTGATCATCAACGGAAGTCGGAACTACAGATTCCTTCTCTCTTGAGTAAAACGTGAAACTCCAAGTATGACTCTTTTGATTCCTCTTTGGACTAACCGAATAGCCTTCTCATCCTGTTTCAAAGGGCCCAGGTCTCTGAGCCCTGGTATACTAGTACAGGAAGAATGGTGGAGTAGAAAAGTTGTGCCCAGGGGCCACAGCTATAGCACAGTAGGTAGGGCATTTATGTTGCATGCAGCCGACCCGGTTCGATCCCTGGCATCCCATATGGTCCCCCGAGCACCACCAGGAGTAATTCCTGAGCAAATAGCCAAGAGTAACCCAGGAGCATTGCCAGGTATGACCCAAAAATAAAAAAAAAGGAAAGAAAAGTTGTGCCCGGAGCTGGAAGTTCTTTGTCTTCTTTACCACTTCCTCGATGCTCTTGAAGGCATTCCACGATGCTCTCTTCCACCTGCATAGGTCAGGTGCTAGGTCATTCATCACGTTGAGTTCTCGACCTAGGTACACATAACTGCTGCATTTGGAGATATTCATTCTGTTGAGAGCAAATGGAGCATAAGGACTAGTTCATTTCTCATGAACATTGTATTCTTGAAGTTCAGCTGCAGTCCAACCTTTACACACTCATGGTCTGGTGAAGTCGGTCAGCATTTGTGCAGCTTTGCAGATATTAGAATGGTATTATGAGAACGATGTCATCAGCAAAACGAAGGTGTGTAGTTGCCGACCATCTATCTTCACTCTCATTACTTCCCATTCTAGTCATCGCATGACGTTCTCGGGTGTAGCATTGAAGAGTTTTGGTGAAATGATATCTCCCTGTCGAACACCTCGCTTTACATTGATGATTCCTTCCTTGTAGAATGGTGAGATCCTGGTTGAATCCATAATACAGCTCATGGAGGATTTTGATGTACTGAGTTTGAGCACCCTGTTTGGCTAGGGCTTTGATGCCTGTTCCCATGACCGTGAGATATAGTTACAAAAGTGTTCATATTTGGGTTTTAGTCTACAGTCTTCCAGCACCCATCCCTCCTCCAGTGCCCATTTCCCTCCACCAATGTCCCATGATTTCCTCCCTCTCCTTCAATTTCAACTTTAGGAGTTGAATATCAACAGTGTGGCTTTTGTCTACATTAAAATTCATTTTTAAAAATATCCAAAAATAAAGATAAAGAAAGAAGAAAAAGAAAGAGAAAAGTAAGGCTTAAACTGAAATATAATGGAGAAGTGCCAGAAGAAATTCTTTCTGAAATTTAGGAAGAATACAGAGAAGGACATTACACCCCAAAAAAGTTCCAAGAGGCGAGAAAAGGGGAACACAGTGTTGTTTGTAGTGAACATGTCTCTTTAGAATGTTTGTTGAATTTGAAACAAAGATATTTCAGCAACTATATTCCCCTCAAATTTGTTGTACCTCTATTCCACTCTGAGGCCCCCTCCTTTGTGTGATTTTTCTTATATCCAACACCCCTGCAATATCCTAGGGTCCTTATGGCCCAACTTAGAAGCATTGATTTAATATAAAGGAAAAAAACTGCATAACTATATATTTCTGAATCTTAGAATAAAGTTAAAATAAAATCTGAAAACTTTTGGTAACATCAGCAGATCTTCCATGAGCAATGCTTGAGTTTGATGATCAAATTTTTATTTGCATGTCTCTAGAAAACTCTTTAGGAATACAATGGTGACAGCAAAATCTTGAACTCAGTATTACTGATAAAATCTGCCCAGACCTGGGGGAAAATGCCATAACCACACATCTTCATAGCTCCATCAAGGGATGCTATTTTCCTGCAGGTGCTGTAACATTTCAAAATAGGAGTCTCTTCTGACAAAACTGTTTTACTTGACCCGACGGGAAAAAATTATGTCAGTCATTCACTCCAATAGTGTTGAAAAGGCACTTAATAAAATTGAAAGAGGGGGAGGTGAGAACTTCGATAAGAGCTGCAGATAAATTAAACCACACCTACTGTTTTTAACCTCAGCAATGACACTGTTCAGTTACCCTGTTAGAGGAAAATTACTGACTCACCCTTCCTTCCCATTTTTCAGAGTTTAAAAGAGCTACAAAGATCATTCTTCTGGTCTTCTCCTCCTACTTTAAGTCTCCAGAAGAAGAAGAAAAAAATATGCAAAGCCACGCTAATGAAGAATCAGGCAAATACAAGTAAGAAAATGAGAAGTGAGGCTTTGCTCCCCCCAGAATGGTCCTAAAGACTCCCAAATAGCATATTTAAATGTTATGTCGTTTCTATCCATTTTATATGTTTAATTATTTCTCAGGCTGATATTCGTCTTGGGAGAGACTAATAATCATATTTCTAGTCAACAGCAGTGGCCTAATTTCTTTTCATGCATTGTACTCTGCTGCTCTGCATTGAAATCTGAGCTTATAATGAAAGTGTTTTTCAGTTGCTTTAATTTTTTTGTAACACACAGTCTAGTTGGAGTCAGAGGGACCCTTCATAGTTCCTCCTGGGACAGAGTGAAATTCACAGAGTCAATTTATAGCCTCCTATAGCAGTATCATGAGTCTGAAAGTGCAAGAATACTCCTATGTGACTTCCGTGTACCTGAGAGAATCTGACTCAGATGTAATAGAATTAATCTAGGTATAATATTCTATGAAATGTTGATATTTTCATTCCACAGCAGCTCCCTAAAAATAATACATTTTAAAAATATTAAGTATTGAAAAATAAAAAAGATCCACATTCATCTTGGTCAGGTAGAACAAGATGCCCAGATAGAATCAGGGTCTTATTTGAACTAAATCCTAATTGAGAATCTCATTGTAAATGTGACTCCAAGATTTTTATGGCCAGGCTATAGTTTGAATGAAAAATTACCTCATTTAAACATAGTTTCAGGTAATGTTTTTCTTGACTTTTATACAATGAAGTGTTTTATGGCAGTTCCTGGTAGATAAGGTGCAAAATTTCAAATCAATGTGCTCAGCGCTTTTGGAGAAACTAATGCACTTTTCATAGAGCCCAAATCATATGAATTTATACTCAAGCATTAAATCCCTAAAAATTCCTATTCCATAATACTTATCTAATAGTAGTATGCTATTTTATTTCTAATTCAATCATTTGAACATTCTAGTGGTGCTTTTGTAACAAAAACAAAACTGTTAAAAATTGTTATTGTTAAAATATCAACATTTTATGAATGGATCAAGGTTTTATGACAGATTTGGAAAAATGGGCAAGAAGTGTTTTATTAGGCCATAAAATAGTATAAAATTAACAGTATTAAAAATTAACCTCATTACATTAAAAACTACATTAGAAAGGTAATTTTAGGGTAACATTCTAAAAATACTGAAACAAATGCAAGGTATAGAATATATTAGGAAATGTATTATTTGAATGATAGGGAAATATCAACATTATATATTAGAAAGCAGAAATAAATACAACTTGGAGCCAGAGCTATAGTACATTGTGTGTGGTTATTGCCTTGC
Source organism: Cryptotis parvus (assembly GCA_021461705.1). Lineage (NCBI taxonomy): Eukaryota > Metazoa > Chordata > Mammalia > Eulipotyphla > Soricidae > Cryptotis > Cryptotis parvus. The sequence goes on along the minus strand of JAJIBD010000733.1, from coordinate 20,133 downwards.
ATTTGGCCAACCTAGTTCAATCCCTGACCTTGTATAATATACTCCCTGAGTCTACTAGGAAAAATTCCTGAGTACAGACCTAGGAGTAATCCCTAAAAATCACTGGATGTATCCTCCCCAAAAAATAAAAAAGAATGAAGGAAGGAAGGAAGTTTGTAGAAAATAGCTATCTATATAATGATTCTGATTATATAATTTATAATTTATTTATGAAAAAGATACCGTTGAAAGAAAATTGAGGTAGACAACCATCAAAAAGTTACAAGAAAATCTTGGAATCCTTAGAGTTAAAGCTAAACAAAAGCAGTGGAAAGTGTCTAAAGGTAGAACCTCTTATATTGACACGGAAGATAGGATGCATGGAAGCTAGGGACTCAGCACATTTCTCATTATTGTGAGCTGATACACTAGTATTTCACTGAATCACTGTCTTCCCGTTCATCATTGATTTGCTAGAGCAGGCACTGGTAACATCTCATATGACCTGTCTCATGCTAGTAGAGCCCAAGGGCATCTACTTGCTCCAGGTACATAAAGAGCCTCAAACCATTCCATCAGGTCATGGGAATGAGGTCTATAATTGTTACTGCTATTTGGCATATCAAATACGACATGGGTAGCTTGCCAGGCTCTGCTGTGCAGGTGGCATACTGCTGTAGTCACCTCTGATCTCCAGCATTTATTGATGAACCGAGAGGCTGCTTGCAGCCACACGAGCCGGGCTGTGATCAGCTCTTCTGCTAGGTGGAGTTCTGATGAGAGGGAGACTGTATGTGGAAAATGGTTGCCCTCATGGAGTGGAGGGTCGCCTGGCTTCTTGCGAGGCTCTGCTGGGGTGGCGGGCCAGGGCTAGAACCTACCATCCCCTCCCGGTGCCTTGTGATCAGCTGGGCACAGGGGGACCCGCCACCCCAGCGGGCCTTTCTTTCTTTCTTTTTTGTTTCAGAAAAATTCCCAGTTCTACCCAAATATATCTGGGATCTAGTACGGGAATAAATGCATCCAAAGCATTTTATGAGTCTGCTATTATAGTAATGTCAAAACAAAACAAAAATTACAGAAAATTTCAGGCACCATTTATAGTGTTTTAAAGGTCCAAAATCCTTAACAAAATTGTGTCCAATTAAACATAGAAATAATTGTTAAAGCAATAATTGAACCAATTAGTATTATCTCAAGAATGCAAACTTGATTTAACATTTTTTTGGGTCACACCAGGCAATGCTCAAGGGTTTCTCTTGGCTTTGCACTCAGGAATTACTCCTGGCGGTGCTTGGAGGACCATATGGGATGCCAGGGATCGAACCCAGGCCGGCACGGGCCGGCCGTGTACAAGGCAAATGCCCTACCCACTGGGCTATCACTCCAGCCCCTTGATTTAACGTTTTAAAAAATCAAAGTGATTCCTCGATTTGAGATAATAAAATTAAAAGTTGACTGTTTTCTATGAAGAAAATACTTTAATCATAGTATCCTATTATGATTTAAAAATACTCTGAGCACGCTAATAATAGAAAGAAATTCTTCATATTAAAAAAGGTAGATAAGGGACCAGAGAGATAGTACTTGCCTTACTTGCAGCCAAATTGGCTTCAGTCTCCAACTCTCCATATGGTCATCCAAGCTCACAAGGAATGATCCTTGAACACAGAGCCAGGAGTAAACTCTGAGCATAGCTGGATGTGGACCCCAAAGAAAATAAAGACTAAATAAAACTTAAAAAATAAAAAATTGGGTTAATGCAAAGCCTATAGGATACATCACTTATAAAGAGAGAATTATTAGAACAGGAGCAAAACAGGTGCCTCACTTCATTACTTCTATTAGATATCCGTAATGAAATAAGTAAAGGGATAGACTGGGAAGTTGATGCCTATTTAATATCTACCTGAAGTAATATTAGCGAAAATACCTTAGTGACCTATATCAAAACTTCATTCAACTGAAGTCCCAAAAGTCTTGTTTTGACTTATTTTGTTTCATATATTATACTAAATAATTGTTTCTGATATAATTATACAATATTTAATTAAAACACATTAGTAATGTTGAACAGAAAATACTTATTAGCAATAAACTATAGGGGATTTCTAAAGAATTTCTTTTTTTTTGGGTTTTGGGTCACACCCGGCTATGCTCAGGGGTTACTTCTGGCTCTGCACTCAGGAACTACTCCTGGCGGTGCTCGGGGGACCATATGGGGTGCCGGGATCAAACCAGGGCCGGCACAGGCTGGCGCGCAAGGCCAACACCCTACCCGCTGGGCTATCGCTCCAGCCCCACTTTCTAAAGAATTTCTGCTCCCTCTATTGTAATGTTCCTAACTTGTGAAAATGAGCATTCATTTGTTAAATAATTGTGATCTCTTCAGTAGTTGGATTCTTGTGGACTGTCTGAAAGCATTTCCCTACTAGTAAATGCTTTACTAAGAAGTCTACTGTATATAATTAGATAGTTCAAAATTGCATATTATAAAGCTAATGGGCTGTAATAGATTTAATTTTCCATTTTGTTAATCTTTCATTCCTGATGTAGGTCCTGCTTGCTCTTTAGAGAGTAAATTTTGTTGTATTCTTTGCCGAACTTCTTGAGAATATACCGAAATAACCGAATTTCCACTTTGAAGAGAAACACCCTAAATAAAATTCATATTATAGCCAAGGTGAGAAGCTTTCTCATATGCATTCTTTCTTAAGACAATAAATGTCAGCAAAATATATATTAATACAAAAACAAAGAGAAGATATCTCATGGAAATGTCTTTTTTTTATAAACTAAGACACAGAATTTCTTTCTGTAGTTCCAAAACTCCTATTTTGTATGAACTAAGTTGCTTACAACGTCAAGTTATTTCTAAAATTAGAGGTATGAAGTTTGTGTTTCTGTTTATTGTTCTAATTTTTTTGTACCCGTATATATTCAAAGCTAGTGCTAATCAAAGATGAAATGAATCAGAGGCCAGAGCCATTGTACAGCATGTACAGTGTTTGGCTTACAAGGCCAACCAGGGCTCTCTGTCTAGCATATGCGAGTATGGCAAGTCCTACCAGTAGTGATCCCTGGGCACAGAGTGGTGACAAGTTTTGAGCACATTTGGGTATGACCAAAAATTTTTTTAAAAGTAAAAACAGATGAAATGAATTATCTTAGGACATCCAGAAACCACTGAAATTAGTAAGGATTCATGGATAGACATCTTGCACTTCTGTTGTTTTGAGACAATATTTTGTAACGTTGAAACTGTATATCACCATATTTGAAAATCTTGGTACTCTTTCAAACCTAATCATTTTGACCTAATATTTTAACCTAATATAGATGCTTACTCTTGCTCATTCTTCCCAAAAAAAAAGCTTGTAAACCATAGAAATAGGATATGTGAAGAAGTTAGAAACCTGTTGGGGAACTGAGGGGAAAGGGAAAGCAACCAGAACAACTGTCTCCATTCTCAGGGTCATTCTCAGGGTCTATTTAAAGTCCAGATAAATCTAGTGCTTCAGATTCAGAGTCAGAAAACATAGAAGAAAAGAAACAGGGTAAGTTATCCGGGTGGTTGTTTATTTTGTGGGCCTGTATTTTTCCTTCCCTCTTTCTTGGTTTCTATTATCCAAAATATTATAAAAAAAAAAGAAAAGGCTTTGCGAGAAGTTTAATATAGCCGCAAAATGTAAATTGAGCAGAGATTAAGCACTCAGAAGTATCCGAACGTCTTTCTCCCACACCTTCCTTGGGAGCACTGATGTGATTTGCATGTTCACGACTCTCCCACCTTCATCCATGTCCATAGCCATGAAGAATAAGGCAGGAGGATATTAGCAGGCACTTTGTATATGAAGTTGCCACGGGCTGAACTTTGTGAGAAAATAACGACAAAGCGGTTTACCTAAATGGACAGGAAATGTGCTTCAGAGGAAGGAGAAAGCACTTTACCACCTGTTGGAAGAGGAAAACCTAATGGGAGCGAAGCAAGAGAGCCAGAGAGGAGATGCAAAGTTCGCTCTCTCCCAGGCAATCCATCAAACTCATCACCACAGCACTGTTCCTGGCAATCTTGATTTCTAGAAAAACTAGGTTTTTATGACCTGGAGAGATAGTACAAAAGGTAAGTTGCTTGCCTTGCATGTGGTTAACCTGCACAACATAAGGCTCAGAAGCCTTGTCAAGAGTGACCCCTGAGCATAGAGCCAGGCTCTGAGAACGGTCAGATTTGTCTCTCCAAAAACAAACAACAAAAATAGACTTTTCCAAACTCCGTATGCATTCATGTATACATATATGCTTATACATTTATATTTACATGTGTAGATAGACACACATACCAAAAAATGCACAGGCGCATCAATGTCTCTGAACACTAAAACATTTCTGGTGCACTCATAAATTTCAGGCACCACATGAAAACAGCCAAGTGACATCTGGAAGGCATTTCCAATTATACTTCAAGAGGTTATAAATTATCAGAATGATATAAACTAAAAAACAAACCGTGCTTTGTCAGAATATCTTCATTTTCTCACATTTATCTTGAATACACATGCCGTACTTTCCTAGGGTGAGGGCTGGAAATCAATACTGTAAATGAAATATCATTGGTTTCCCTTCTCATTTCAGCTGCGTGTAAGTGAAGGGCAGTAATGTCTCGATAAATAATGTTTAGCTTCAGTCTCTTTTACCCTCGTTCTGAACAGATGAGCAATTTCTGAAAAGCAACTGTAGAAGATGCACTTTTACCTCTTCATCAAAAACATATAAAAATGAAATACATTGTGATATTTATTACCATGTATATTACAAAACTCCATTGCGATCCAGTACAAATGGCTTTTTCCTCTGTGGCACCGACCTTCAAAAGTGATGATGTGAAAAGCCCTCGGCTTTATGACAGCTTAACTAGAAATACATTACAGCTGCTATGTTAATATGTAGTTGTGGCTTCACTATAAAGTTTGAATATGAACAGAAACTCTGAACCTTATGCTGTGCTGTAAACTTTAAATATGAAGAAAAATATGCACATGAATATAACAGGAAGGGGTTGAAACAATGTTTATATGAAATGATGCTGCTTCTTTCACTAGACTCAAAATATCATGGTGTTTTAGCATTGTATTAATTTAACGGTAGTGACTGAATGACTGGTATCATTTTGAGGACTACAAATCAGAAATTCTAGAAATGCGCCTCTACATTTTTAGGCTCCCATGTGTATGAATGGTGACATGCAAATTGTTAGGCACTAAGGGTTAAATTCCGTTTAAAATCAACAGTTATGTTTCAGGAACCATGCGCTGATTAAATCTGATGGGCATTAAATTATGAAATGTTACTGTAAAAGTATCTGATGTGTTTCTTTTATGTACCATCAGAATATTTTCAAATGCTAAATATTGCAATGCTAACTTTTTAATAGCTTATTTATTACCTACTATCAATTTAGTCAACATTTTGGTTTAAATGGGTATAATCCTACCTGATATATACAAGAATTTGTTGATGGCATCTCATATTACTTCAAAAAGATTTTGAAACAGTAACATAACTTCTTATTTTCTGATGACTGGTGAGTGTGAGATCCTTGCACTTTATTTATTTATTTTTCAGTTTCTATTTTTTTTATTATTTTTCTTTAAAAGCCATGATTTACAAAGTACAAAGGTTTTCACAATACAGTTGCTGGAAAGATTCATCCTTCAGCACCAGTCCCACCACCAGTGTGCCCCCACCAGAAGAGACCCACATTTCCCTCCCATCCCCCATCCCTATGCCAGCTCCCTTAGTCGACACTAAGTATATTGACCATTACAATTCATATAAGGGAATGGTATTGATAAAATCCTGGCTTTTTGGGGGATTGGTATGTGCAAGTCTGGCTGATTTCTGTTCTTGGATTCACTTTCTAAGTTTCTCGAACATAGTGGGTTTGTACTAGTCAACCCCAGAGCCGCCACCACTGCACATATGGCCAACATTTATTTTGAGTTTATCTCAACCTCTGTTTGAATTTGCCCATGCACACACTGAATAATCTATTCTATATTCTTTGTTGGAGCTAATTCTCTAAATACAGTCAACAAATATATTCTTTGACAAAAGTCAATGGGGATTATAAATCTCTATTGTGCCATTTGAGCACACAGTATAGGAAATTATTGATATGTTCCCACAGATCACACATCGTGCCCAGACACTCATGATTGTATGTTCCATACTTAGTTATATTAAATGTAATGGGATACCAGGTACATCAGTATATCAGGCTTGATATATTGCCATGGGGATAGCCAACAGGATCTCCCCCGTGAATCTGAATTCCTGGATCGTGGCCCACATTGCCAGCAGCAATTCTGGACAAACCCACCAGGCTTTCCAGAGGGAACTGAGGTGGGAGAAGGGGCCCCAGCTCTAGCTCCACGGAAGCCTAGTGAGCTTAGCAGCCAGGATTCACATACCTGGGCATGCAATAGGATTCTTTTTTAATTTTTTATTATACCACAGTGAGACCTACAATTACAAAGGTGTTCATAATTGGTTCTTGGTAATACAGTATATTAGCACTCATCCCTCCACCAGTGCCCCATTTCCACCACCAATGTACCCCACCCCTCCCGCCCACCCCCAGGCAGCCTCAATAGCAGGTAGCCCTGTTTCCTCTCTTTCTCTCTCTCTCTCTCTCTCTCTGCATCTCTCTCCCTCTTCTTTTACACATTGTGGCTAGCCCTGCAGATATTTAGAGTTTATAACTTAAGTCTCTTTGTGTATATTCAATGGTGAGTTTTAGTCTGCCATTATTATTTCCCACACTTAGTAAAACACTGGTATCTATTTTTTTTAATTTTTTTATTATACCACCGTGAAACATACAATTACAAAGGTGTTCATAATTGGTTCTTGGTAATACAGTATTCCAGCACCCATCCCTCCACCAGTGCCCCATTTCCACCACCAATGTACCCCTCCCCCCCCACCCCCCAGGCCGCCTTAATAGCAGGTACCCCAGTTTCCTCTCTTTCTCTCTCTATCTCTCTCTCTGTCTCTGCATCTCTCTCCCTCTTATTTTACACATTGTGGCTAGCCCTGCAGATATTTAGAGTTTATCACTTAAGTCTCTTTGTGTATATTCAGTGGTGAGTTTTAATCTGCCATTACCATTTCCCATATTTAGTAAAACACTGGTATCTATTTATATCCTATTAATGAATGCAGCCATTCTATATCTGTCCTTTTCCTTCTGACTAATTTCACTCAGCGTGATAGTCTCCATGTCCATCCATTTGCAGGTAAATTTCATAATTTCATCTTTTCTGACAGCTGCATAGTATTCCATAGTGTAAATGTACCACAGTTTCTTTAGCCAGTCCTCTGTTCTCTGGCATTTAGGTTGTTTCTAGATTCTACCTATTGTGAATAGCACAGTGATGAATAAAGAAATACAGATAGTGTTTCTGCTATGTGTTTTTCAGTCTCTCGGGTATATTCCCAGGAGTACTGCAATAGGCTTCTTTCTTGGGTGAAGCTCTGACACTGAAAATGCCTGGAACTTGAAAATGACTGTGATTGCGGTGCTTGAGGTTTTTCTGACTTATGAGTGTCTATTGGGGCAGCAGGCAAGAGATCCATGCACTTTAGCACACAATACTCAAATAAAGCCCAGGTATGCGAGGATCTAACTAAGTAGATTGAGTGGTTTAACTCAAGACAGGCAAGATGCAAGAAGACTGGGTATGTGGGGAAAGTCTTCATTATAGATTGCGGGTGGTCATCCTCCATGTGTACTCATATAGGAGAATCTCTGTCTTCTTTTTCTTAGAAGGTCAGCATCCTCAAGATGTTACTGAACTCACATTACTTTCCAAAGACCCTAACACCACCAAATTATGCATTAAAGCTTCAACACAAATGTAAAGTGGACCACTTGATCACTTGACATCCCGTTACTCATCGATTTGCTCAAGCGGGTGCCAGTAACATTTCCTTTTGACCCTATCATATGACAGTGTAACCCAATGGCATCTGCTTGCTTCAGGAATATGAAGAGCTTCAAACCATTTTTTAGGGTCTTAACGAAGAAGTCTGACCATCTTGTAGGTGGGAGGCCACATGCTCTTTGATGTCCTGTGAGATCCAGTCAGTAATGGCTCTAGTCCAGCAGTCATCTCCAAATTGCATTACATGTCCAGCCCACCTAATTTTTGAAGCCTTGGCAAACGAGACAGCGTCCCTGAATCTGGATCATTGATGGAGGTCGGAACTCCAAATTCCTACTCTTACTTGAGTGAGGCATGATATTCCAAGCGTAGCTCTTTTGATTCCTCTTCTGAAGACCCGAATAGCATTCTCATCCTGCTTTCTTAGGGCCCAGGACTCTGAGGCATATGTTAAGGCAGGGAGAATGGTGGAGCCAAAGAGATGTGCCCAGAGCCGGAGGTTCTTTGTCCTTTTAGCTATTTCCCTCTATGCTCTTGAAGGCGTTCCATGCCGCTCTCTTCCTCCTGTGTAGCTCAGGTTTTAGGTCATTCATCATGTTGAGTTCTCGACCTAGGTACACATAACTGCTGCATTCAGAAATGTTTGTTCTGTTGAGAGTGAATGGAACCTCTGGAACTAGTTCATTTTTCATGAACATTGTTTTGTTGAGATTCAGCTGTAGACCTATCTTTCCACATTATCTGTCAAAGTCAGCCTGCATTTGTGCCGCTTGGCTAATGTTTTGTGTTATTAGAATGATGTCATCAGCGAAGTGGAGGTGGTGTAGTTTTCGACCATCTATCTTCACTCCCATTCCTTCCCATTCTAATTGTTGCATGACGTTCTTGAGAGTGGTGCTGAAGAGTTTTTGGTGAAATGGTTTCACCCCTGCCAAAACCCTCTTTTAACAACAATGATCACTTGTAGAATGGTGAGATCCTGTGTGTGAATCCGTAATACAGCTCATGAAGGATCTTAATGGATTGGGCTTGAACACCCTCATTGGCTAGGGCTTCAATGACCACTTTAGTCACCACAGAATCAAAGGCTTTCTTTAAATCAATGACATGAAACAGTGCGGCATATTGAACTCCCTACAAACCTCAGTGAGCTTGGATACCATTTGGATATGGTCGATTGTGCTGTATCCTTTTCAGAAGCCAGCTTGCTCTCATGGTTGTCCTTCATCTAATGTTCTGCCAATCCTTTTCAGGATGACTCAAGTAAATAGTTTGTAGATGACAAACAACAGGCAGATGGAGCTATAGTTGCAAAAGTCTTGGGTCTTGGATGTCTCCCTTCTTGAACAGCAGAACTGTTCTGCTGGTTTTCCGTTGGGAGGGCACCTTGCATTCAGACAGGTAGCATGTGAAGAGCCTAGCCAGTGTATTGATGAGTACTGATGGTAGATTCTTCAGGGTGAGAGGGTGAGAAAAATACATCCGACTGGATATATATATATCCACATGTGTGTTATGTAGTTTTGAATAACATGCTGTGTAATCATAACATTGATCTGAACTTGATTTTTGAGATAAAAGTCTGACCTAATAATTCTATATGATTTAAATAACTCTATTTGGAAGGTTTTCTTTGTTGTGTATATTTGAGAAAAGAATATTTCATTTGTTCTTCGTAGTCATTATTTGAGCTTCAAGTTAATCATTTACAACCCATTCCACAATGCTTATATCTGACTGGTTTTTCAATATCTATAATATAGTCTGTTCCATGCTTTAACCACTAGGCAGATCTGGTCATTCGAATAATGATTGTAATGGATGAATATTAAGTAAAATTTAAAGCTAACTTCCTTTTTGGATGTGAACTTCATTTCAGTATTCAATAGCCACATGTAAGTCATGTCTATATAATTGAATGTGCAGATCTAGGCCTCATTCTGGTATGGTCTATGGATCAAAACTACTCTAAAGCAAATATGAGCACTATTATGCTTGTGAATTAATTTTCATTGGAACATAGGTCAGCTTTGACAGAAACCTTATTTCTCAAAATCTCCAATATTCACTATATCATTCCTCAATAAAACAAAAGTTCTTATAAACCACTCTGGCAGATGGATATTTTTCAGATCACAGTACAGACACTCTAATACAAGGAGAGCGCCTCAAAGGTTTTTAACTTCCACCTGAGCAGAGAGGTTTCACTCATGACTCAGGTCAATTGTGCATAATTAAAATAAATGTATTTGAAGAATACATATTCCAGCAGTGTAAGCATGTGATTCAGTTGGCAATAGAGAGGACAGGAGAGGAGCCACTCAGGTAAGCTTGGGAAACTGAGAGACAGATGGCAGCTGGGCCTGGAGAGCGTTACTAGAGAGCACATGACTATTCCTGGAAGGGGAGGGCCATGACAAAAGTTCCCAGTGACTTCCCAACACAAAAATTAGGACCAAGATTGATGTAACCAGCTGTCTCAGGTTGGCTCCATTTAGATGCTATATTGGTACTACTGTCGCTGTCACAGGTGTGTGTCCAGAGCACCTCTTAATTTCAATTTAGGTGGAGGTGTAGCCAGGTTTTATCTGTCCTTGACTTCCTTGACTTGGTGTCTATTTACCAGAGTCTTGCTAAATAAGTGACTGCTGGTTTTATTGATAATGTTGTGTTCTGTTTCAATCATCTTTTGATCTATAGAGGCCATTGCAATGTCAATATAGGTAAGATCCTGGTCAGTTAGGATCTTTACATATCAATACATATAACAGCTCAGCAGAACAACACATAGGGATAAGTCTAAAAAAAAAGACTTATTTTCTCCAGATATTCCTTATGATCATTTATAATAAAACAAGTATTATATAGTTTATGAAGATGAAATGAGAAAATATGTACAGCAGATGTTATATCTCTGTGTGGATGCCTTGGGAATAGCTTAGTTGCAAAAGGACCTGCTTTGCAAGCTTGATGCTTTGAACTTTATGCTGGACACTGCAACTATGTGTGATAGGGGTTTTACTGTTTGGGATTCCTGACGCACAATAAAGTGTGTGATCTCTGATATGCAGCAGTTGGGTGTATGAGAGCATCACAAAAGAAGTTCCTGACAGTCCTTAAGCATAATTCAAAATATTGGCATACCATAAGCAAGCGTGCATACATTACATTACAATCATATATGTGTAGCCTCCATTATGACAACAGAAAAAGGGAGAAGGAAAAGTGAAATTTGTTTAATCCTCTCATCACAGTAATTGATATATGTCAGGTCCTCAAAAATTGTTTATGGTTAATTTTTATGCATATTTTTATTAATACCATTATTGCAATTATTGAAAGATATGCATAGTTGTCCCTTCTCAAATATAAAGGCAGAGTCATATTTCAAGAGATAAATCAACCAAAACTACAAAAACAGAAACTACTTTATTGGCATGGTGGCAGTGATGACCAGCAGGAACATAATTTACTCCAGGCACAAAATTTTAATTTTAAAAACTGCACATATTTTCATACATGCTTTCTAAGTAGACTGTAAACACATAAAACTGCTTGAACTGTAAGCCAACTTAATCTGAAATTCTTATGGCTCCTGTTCCCAAAGGCATGGTTCTATATGATGATGTGAATATGTTAAATCTCCCTTCCAAGGCTCATAGTACCAAATCCCTAATAATTTTATGCTTAGGGAAAAGACTATTTGACTCTTTGGCTTGATGGTAATGTCCAAATACAGTTTCCATGCTATTTGACCTTTTCATAATGACTAAGATTTTACTGCATAACAAAAGCCCATTCTTATGAAAGGTGAGGAAGTGTTTTAGGAACATTTAGAGCAAAGGACTTAGACAGCAAAGGGGCCATTTACAGATGGTAAAAATGAGCCTTTGGGAAAACTGTACCTGGAGCTTTCAGTGGAATTTCACATTTTGTTTCTGAATGTTAAATTCAGAAATTCACCCTTTTTTGAATTTGGAGAATCTCATGCTCTCAGTTCACTTAGGCCAATGTACTCACATGCCCTGTTCAACCAGGGCCTTGAGTCTCCATCCCAGACATCAATGTCTCAGGCATGACCCTGCAGAAAATACTAATGGTGTGTATCAAAAGAGTGCCTATGAAGATTATATGCCCTGAGATGCACACAGGAGAACAGACTGCCCTATTTCCAATCTTCCCCATTCAATCATCATTGAACAACTTTCATGATTCAGAAGAGTGTTTATCATTGCTCTCTTTCTTAAAATATTATTGACAAAATTGTTTCCAAGTGAAACTTGAAATAAATAAATAATGGGGGCTGTTTAATCACTTGTATCATTTATATCACTTGTCTTCTTGTTGTTCATCGACTTTGCTCAAGCGGGCACCAGCAACATCTCCATACGCTCTGTAACATGCTGGTGTAGCCCAAGGGCATCTGCTCACTCTAGGAACATGAAGAGCCTCAAACCATTCCTTCAGGTCATGAGAATAAGGTCTATAATTGTTACTGGGTTTTGGCATATCAAATATGACACGGGTAGCTTGCCAGGCTCTGCTGTGTGGGTGGTACACTCATACTTGACATTATGCCAACAAATTTACACCCTATTGGTGTAACCATGAAGCCATGTTTAAGCACAACAGTCAGAATTTGCTGTGAACAGTTACTCTGCTTATCTGCCCTAACCTATAGTGACATCAGCAGAAGTCCTTCCCCTAAGATGAAGGAGAAAGAGCAGAAACAATTCCAGCCTAGAGTATCTGCCTTGCTCACCTGAGGCAGAAATGTACTACATGTGGCCAGTGCAAGCAAGTCAGTAAGCTGCCACCCTCCCCCATAAAAAAAGGAGCAGAAAGGTGAGGGGGGGAGGCAGCATATATACTAACATTGAATGATACAGAGATTAGCATGACCCTGTGCATGAAGGACAATGGGAAATATGAAGACAAAAGAAAAACTGGGGGAGCCTGGTGGACCCGCCCAGGAACTGCCCGGGAACCAGTATGCAGAGCTTGCAGCGGCTGGGGAGACTGGAGCCCGGCTCGCGCCGAGCCCAGCTGGCGATGGGATCCCAAGGAGGGCAGATGGGTTTTGGGGTGTTGGCCCATCGCCTCTGAGGGGTCCCGGAAGCAGCCAGATGAAACCGCCCATCCACTAGCCCATCTTCGCTGCGGACGCTGAGAAACGACCCACGAACAGATCACTGAGCAAGACCAGTTCGAGCCCAGGTAGGCGGCTCCAGAAGGGGAATCACTGGAATTGCCAGATGGAGTCAGGGTTAGCCACCCCCCTCCTCCATTTTGCCGAGCCTGGTGGACCCGCCCAGGAACTGCCCGGGAACCGTATGCAGAGCCGGCGGCTGGGGGAGACTGGAGCCCGGCTCGCGCCGAGCAGCTGACGTGGGATCCCAAGGGGGGCAGATGGGTTTTGGGGTGTTGGGCCCATCGCCTCGAGGGGTCCCGAAGCACCAGATGAAACTCGCCCACACACTAGCCACATCGCTGCCGACGTGAGAAACGACCCAGAACAGATCACTGAGCAAGCCAGTCGAGCCAGTCGGCGCGCGGGTCCATGTGAAGTTGTCTTAAGACTGTATCCACGAAGAGCAGGAAAGTTTGTCGGGAAGGAGGAAATAGAGACGAAGGAAATGACATACAGAATCTGCCGGGTGGTTGGGGGGCGGGAGGGGGAGGGGAGGTGGGGACATTGGTGATGGTAGATGGGTTTGGGTGGAGGGGATGGGGTGTTGGAACACTGTGGATCCAGAACTCTGCATGAGCTCTCAATTGTATGTCTAAAATGGTGTAATGATATTTGGGGGGGAAAATAATAAAATTAAAAAAAGAAAAACTGGGAAGGAAGGGGAGCAAAACCTAGAGAAGGGCAGAGATAGCATAAAGGAATGATAAAGCAGAGGGAAAGCTGTTTTATATTCTGATTAAATAAAAAATAAAGGAGAATGTATACAATTGTGCACTGAGAATTTGTGCTCTTGTGTTTATAAATAAGAGGCCTTTTACAAATAGCACCTTGGTAACTAATCTTTTCGATCCCTTTCTGAAGTAGAAATTTAAGGTTTGCATTTGTTAACAAGGAAAACAGATTCAGAGAAATCAATTTGCTAGGAAATTTGGATTCGAGTTGAGTTTGTCTTATTTTAACATACATTCTCTTTTACTCTATATGCTTTCTCATCTAATCTATAGTGCAAGAATTTTATAAAATAAAAATTTTATATGATAACTATATTATAAGATATATGGTAGGAATTTTATATACAATAAGAATTGTATGATAAGAATTTTACGTGATAAAATTCTTTATTGGTCTGTAATTCACTCCTTTTGTACATGTGAATGATAGCACAAACTTAATCTGTCAATAGTCATAAATTTCAGGAATGTATTTGACTGGTAGAAAATACATATAAATCTATAGTCTAAATCACTATCCTTCACTTAGATTTGTGGGGAAGTCTGCTTTTGAACAGCAGCTGACAGAGCTTTGAAGGTTGGGCTATACCTGTGATCTATGCCCTGCACTCTTTCTAGAACACATGCTTCCAGGGACCCAAAATTATTTATCCTAAACAGGAACACCTGTGAATAAATGGTACACCTCTATATGTGCCATATGAAATTAGGTGTTGGTGACTATTTCTGATGATGTCAGAGATCAAATCTGGCTCCATCAATCACCATGGCAGAGGATTTCAGATGTTAGCCATTTGTATACAACCCAAAAATGGGCATTAAAGTGATTGGGGAGTTGAGAGAGCCTCAACTTCTACTTAGTGAAATTTGAAATTGTTTACTTACAGAACATATTACTTTCTGGAGCTTTTTCTGAGTAACGCCTCATCTTTCATGAAAAGGTAAGTGTTGAACACCTCATCTAACCAAAAAAACTAATTCTTCACCCCAAAATTTGTCTAGGGGGGATAGAAAAGTCCCATTAGATTAGTAGATACTGTTGCAGCTTCTAGTTGGCAGCAGAAACCTTTAACAAGACACCTTTTCTGCTTAAGCATTTCACATTCTGATTAGTCTTTCACTTTTTTTTTCCTTTTATTATGGATCACACCCGGCAATGTTCAGGGGTTACTCCTGGCTCTTCACTCAGGAATTATCCTGGCAGTGCTCGGGGGACAGTATGGGATGCTGGGGATCAAACCCGGGTCAGCTGTGTGCAAGGCAAACACCCTACCCACTGTACTATTGCTCTGGCCCAATATTTTACATTATTGATTTAAATGATATAATACTCCTGGTTATATATTTTATTGTACCACTTTGTCAGTTAGCAGAGATTAGTTGGATTTGGGTCCTTTCCTGGGTATCTTCTAACAATAGATGACATTTGCAGAATGTTTGAAGCCACAGAAGATCACATGGTCCATTGGAGATATAAAGCAAAGGTCCAAAGGGAAGAAGACATGCCTTAGCCCATAACCTTACATGAAGCTCAAAGCAGCAAGGGCATAATGGAAATGAATTGCTCCTCTGGAAACTTCTGTTTCACCGTTTTCTCTCACTTGCTTTTTGGCACCAGCCTACTATTTTTTATATCTTAATCTACCTTTATAACCTTCTAGAGGTGAAAAAAAAAAACAACTCCCATTTGATCACCAATTTTTTCAAAGTGTTTGGGCAATAAAGTACAGGGACTGCATGGGGTCTTGGAGTGACTACAGGTGAGTGAGCTCCAGACAGGGGCAATACTTATAGTAGAGATGATAGTCTGTTATAATGGTATTGAAGAGAGGTACGTAAAAAAAGCTGTGAGAGGGAAAATCCCAGGCAAATTATCCTCACATTTTCAGGATTAAAAATTATTGGAAGGTTTGTAATCGTCTGGAAGGGGGAGAGAAAGAGAGAGAGAGGGGAAAGAAATAAAGAACCGCTGGGCGGGCGGGGAGGGGAGGGGGGGGGGGGGGTGGGGGGGGGGGGGGGGGGGGGGGGGCGAACACTGTATGACCAAACCCAACATGACCTTTTAATTGTATATCTTATGTTACCCCTGTGGTATATAATACTTAAAAATTATTGGAAACTACATCAATGCTGGCTGGACCCCAGGAGAGCTGCCTCTTACACAATAAAGTCCATGTTGCCCTATATTCTGACAAAATAGCAGGATGGCTCAGGAAGAGTGGTACACTTGATTAATGAAGAAATAGAAAAAGTGATTTCAGTGTTCATTGACTCAACATGGTGCTATAGGACTTTTCAGGAACAATGCTTGCCTTTCATAAAATCTGATGTTCTTACCAAAATTTTCCTTTTCAAAAATAGCAGGGACTTTTTCCATAGGGATTAGTTAAGAAAAAATAACAAAAACGAAGCATAATAAATTGAATAACTCTATAGACATACCTGATCGTGTCAAGACAATCATCAATTGAGACATCTGCTGATTATTAAGTCCATCACATCTGAACGAAGCAAAATAAGGAGAGAGAAGAAAATCACAATGTGATGGATGAAGTTCCTTTGGGGAGCAAAAAACCATTTCCAAAATAGATTTCTAGCAAACCTTAAAGTAAAGTAACTGCTAATATGGTTACAAAACAATAGTAAATCCTAGAAAAGTATTTACTCCATATATACTACTACGATTATTTTCTGGAAGTTTCACTTCACAAGACTTAGGAAAGAACAATGTACCCTAAATACTTCAATGGGTCTCTGTATGAATCCATATCTTTCAAATGTGGTTAGAAAGATTGAGAAGTTCAAATACAGTAAATATAAGTACCAGTGCTCTCATTAATGCATCAAAAATTCATAATATATTTAATTTCAGAAACTGATAAATACAATGTAGTTCAGAAAATGACTCAGGGATTACAAGTACTCTGATGTAAAGAATTATTGAACCCATGTCATATAATTTGTTTGAAGCAACTAGAAGCTTCTGGAACATACCATATAGATTGTAATTTTCTGCTGTGAATCAAAATTGTATGTTTTTCCTTCTCATTCATTCTATAGCCTTCCTAAATCAGACTGGAAGGTTTGAAAGTTTTGGTTTCAGTTTTTTTTTAAAGTCATTTGTACCTTATAGAACTCCAGTGAGAGCAAATATATACTTGTTACTGATGATGGGTTAAAAATTCATGTAAAACATAAATGCTACTGATGGAAAAGTAATAGATGTCCTTGTGGGTAATAAATATCCACATAACAATATCCTTGTAGGTTTGCCTTTCAGAACCCTAATTTCATCTCATTTCATTAGTATTTCTCTAAGGAAAATTTCAAAACACATTAAAAACTTTACACCTAAATACATTGGCAATATTATAGACATTTTATTTACTTAATTATTTTATCCTAAATAAAAACCTGATGCCTGGCTCCTACTTCCCAACTAGCTTATTAAAATGAGAGGTAACCTGTTTTTTAAATCTCTATAGGAAATTCTAATCACTTGATCACTAGACATCCGTTATTCATCGATTTGCTCAAGCGGGCACCAGTAATATTTCCATTTGACCCTATCACGTGCCAGTGTAGCCCAACGGCATCTGGTTGCTTCAGGAATACAAAGAGCCTCAAACCATTAGTTCAGGGTCTTGACGAAGTCTGACCATCTTGTAGGTGGGTGGCCACGTGATCTTTAGACATTCCATGGGATCCAGTCGATACCGGCTCTAGTCCAGCAGTTGTCTCCAAATAGCATTACATGTCCAGCCCATCTTATTTTCGATGCCTTGGCAAATGAGATAGCGCCCATGACTCTGGAACAGTGATGGAAGTCGGAGCTCTGGATTCCTTCTCTCACTTGAATGAGGCGTGATATTCCAAGCATAGCTCTTTCCATTCCTCTTTGGGAGACCCGGATAGCATTCTCAC
Organism: Cryptotis parvus; assembly: GCA_021461705.1. Lineage (NCBI taxonomy): Eukaryota > Metazoa > Chordata > Mammalia > Eulipotyphla > Soricidae > Cryptotis > Cryptotis parvus. Next base: position 2,362 of record JAJIBD010000733.1, on the reverse strand, counting down.
CCTGTCGAACCCCTCTTTTGACATCAATGATCACTTCTTTGTAGAATGGTGAGATCCTGGTGGTGAATCCGTAATACAGCTCATGCAGGATCTTGATGTATTGAGTTTGAAACCCTTTTGGCTAGGGCTTCAATGACCGCTTCAGTCTCCACAGAATCAATGGCTTTCTTTAAATCAATGAACGTGAGACAGAGTGGCATCCTGAACACCCTGAAAACTTCAATGAGCTTGGTTACCGTGTGGATATGGTCGATTGTGCTGAATCCTTTTCAGACGCCAGCTTGCTCATATGGTTGCTCTTCATCTAATGTTCTGCCAATCCTGTTCAGGAGGACTCGAGTGAACAGCTTTTAGATGACAGACAACAGGCAGATGGGGCAATAGTTGTCAATGTCGTGGATGTCTCCCTTCTTGAACAGTAGAACTGTCTTGCTGGTTTTCCAAATGGAGGGCACCTTGCATTAGGACAGGTAGTGTGTGAAGAGCCAAGCCAGTGTATTGATGAGTACTGAAGGCAGATTCTTCAGGTGTTCGGGTCTGACTTCATTTGGGCTGGGTGCTATTCCCTTCTTTTACTGACAAAATGGCATGTCGGATTTCAGAAGGGAGAACAGAAGGATTTCAGAAGGAAATTATAATATGCAAAAAAATTGAGAAATATTAGGACAGTCTGTAAAAGTCTATGCAAGACCGTTGAGTCTCAAATTCCTACCTATGCCAATTTTCTGCTTGTTAGTCCTCATATAATCTCAAAGACTCACCACAGTATCCATCATTTATTTTCCTTCTCTTTATATCTACTACACAATATCTAGAACCTAGTAGAATTTTCACTGACTGCATCATGAAGGTGAAGATTAATTCAGCATATAATAATTTGGGCAACTCTATCATTTGAAAGCCAATTTTTAATATTTCCATTTCTGGATTGTATACTTTTGCAATATTTTATAGCTGAACATAAAAATATTAACATCCTTCTCTTCAATTCAGCTACCTATCACAGTTACAATCACAGCAATAATAATATAAGCAATATTATTATCCTAAGAGGCCCAATGAAAAGTTCTTGGATTTCCTTTAAAAGGAGAACTCTTAAGTCTTTGGATTCAGTTGGAGAGTATACTTTACTTCCTAAAACCCATCAATTTTCAGTGACCTTAGTCACAGCTAACCTCCAGGTTCACATATACACTTACCCCATGTCCCTATAATTCATGTTACAAATCCTTACTGCATAAACGATCTACAGTTAGAAAATGAACATCTAAGATAAATTTTCGAACATTTTGAGTTCTTCAAATCAAGCTCTTCAAAACAACTTCACAAGTGTGATGATATTTTTCAGTGTAAAGTTCCCTAGCCAGCAGAGCAATGTGAGATTTGGGCATTGTCCATAGATAAAGTTCATCAACCTTCACAAATCTAGTCAAGGCCCAAAGAAAAGGTGGGTCAAGTAACACCTTTAATGTAGGTTTTGACAAGAATTTAAATGCCTGCAGACTTTGAATCTCTAACAGTCCTTTTTTTTTTTTTTTTTTGCTTTTTTGGGGGTCACACCCAGCAACTCTCAGGGGTTACTCCTGGCTCTTCACTCAGGAATTACTCCTGGTGGTCCTTGGGGGACCATATGGGATGCCGGGGATAGAACCCGGCCGGCACAGGCCGGACACTTGCAAGGCAAACGCCCTACTGCTGAACCATCGCCTCCGCCCCAACAGTCCTTTTCTTAAAGATTTATTTTAACACCTGTATGGTCTACAAAACTGTTTATAGTAGTATTTCATCCTGATCCCTTCCCTCCACTTCTGTCCCAATTTCCCTACTTCCACTTACCCACTAGGATAAGCCTCCTGGTGAACACCACTTTCAGTTTTTGTTGTATTTAGGCATTTATTGTTGCCTTACTCTGTTTTGTTATATCCCACACATGAGAGAGGTTATTTTGGTCTGCTCCTCTCCCTCTGACTAACTTCACTCAACATGATACCCTCCAAATCCACTTACTTAGCCCCAAATTCCACGATCTCACCTTTTCTTAGAAGCAAATAGCATTCCATTGCCTATATGTGCCATAGTTTCTTTATATAGTCATCTGTTTTTTTCACTTTTGGGGTATTTTCAGATTTTTGCTACTGTGAATAGTGCTTCAATAAACTTTGTTTTATTATGTTCTCTCACCTTGTATGAATCACACCAAGCTGATCTCTTCTAGTCCCTTCCATATAAGTTCCCGCCTGATTGACTTCTCATGACCCTCAGACTTTAATCTCGGCAATTGAAGGTTGAGGGTTGCAATGTAGTGGATACAAGTTTTCCCCCCTATGTGTTGTGAGCCCTCTGCCCAGACTATCAGCACAGC
>JAJIBD010000732.1:0-12834 GCA_021461705.1 Cryptotis parvus | reverse complement strand
TGTATGACCAAAACCCAAATATGAACTTTTAATTGTATATCTTTTTATTTGTATATCTCACGGTGGTATAATAAAATACTTTAAAAAAAGAAAGTGATAACTGATGTCAAAGGAGGGGTTCAACCTGTAAAATTTTTATCAAAACTCTTCAGCGCCACCCTCGAGAACATCATGCGACAATTAGAATGGAAGGAATGTGAGTGAAGATAGACAGTCAGCAACTACACCACCTCTGCTTCACTTATGACATTGTTCTAATAACACCAAACATTAGCCAAGCAGCACAAATGCTGGCTGACTTCAACCGAAAATGTGGAAAGATAGGTCTACAGCTGATTCTCAACAAAACAATGTTCATGAAAAATGTGCTAGTTCCAGAGGCCCCATTCACTCTCAACAGAACAAACATCTCTGAATGCAGCAGTTATGTGTACCTAGGTCGAGAACTCAACATGATGAATGACCTAAAACCTGAGCTGTGCAGGAGGAAGCGAGCAGCATGGAATGCCTTCAAGAGCATCGAAATAGCTAAAAGGACAAAAGAACCTCGGGCTCTAGGCACATATCGTCGACTCCACTATTCTCCCTGCATTAACATATGCCTCAGAGACCTGGGCCCTACAAAAGCGGATGAGAATGCTATTCAGGTCTCCCAAAGAGGAATCGAAAGAACCATGCTTGGAATATCACGCCTAACTCAAGTGAGAGAAGGAATCCAGAGTTCCAACCTCCATTGACGACCCAGAGTCAGGGATGCTGTCTCATTTGTCAAGGCATCAAAAATTACATGGGCTGGACATGTAATACGATTTGGAGACAACCACTGAACTAGAGCTGTTACTGACTGGATCCCACGGTACATCAAAAGATCACGTGGCGGCCCACCTACAAGATGGTCAGACTTCTTCGTCAAGACCCTGAACAAACAGTTTGAGGCTCTTCATTTTCCTGAAGCAAGCAGATGCCATTGGGCTACACTGGCATGTGATAGGGCCAAATGGAAATGTTACTGGCACCCACTCAAGCAGATCGACTAATAATGGGATGTCAAGTGATCAAGTGATCAAGTGACCATTCTTTCACACATTTTTTAGTGTTTAGTGCTGTAATGGTTGACTCTCTGAATTAAAAAAATTTAAAAGCAACCAGATTTGTAACACTTACCAATGTTCATGGTGTAAAATGTGCCTGCTCCGTAACAATTTGGAACTATGAAAGCACTGTTGAAGGCAGAGACAGGACAGGACCTGTACATGCAGGTTGCCATGGACAGTGCTGTCAGCTCTAGCATAGTAGTGTATGTTCAGTATGCATATTCTTTTGAGTGTTTTACAACATGAGAAAGCAAGATATTAAAAAGGCAATTATCACTTTGCTAGACAGGGAAAATATAACTAGCTTATTAGCTGTAAAGTTGAATCACGAATTAAATGATTTTTTGGATTCTAAAGAAGTTCCTTTATATGTTACCTTAAATAGATTCTGTTTAAAAGCCAAAGAAACTTCAAAAGTGTTTCTCTTAATTTTGCAACCTGAGAAAGCTCACTTAAGAAAAGTAGACTAGTTGGATTACTAAATATATTTTGAATATTAAATGGAAGTGCTATTACATTCATCAAATGTTATATTCAGGCACAAACACACATGAGGATGCATGGTGACCCATTTTCTCTGGGACACTGACTGAGAAGGCTGAATCACACACAAGGTGCACCCCCAAAGAATCCCTTCTTAAGTGGTACAAGAATTACCTGGCAGACTTATTATACCACTCTTTACTTGGTCTTGCCAATGTGCTTTCTAATTCCAAAGACCTGGGGTAGAATGATAGGGCACATTTCTATCAAGTTCCCCGGTAATGTTAAAACAATCTGTCTGGAGACCTTGCTTAGAGAAGGTCTGACCTATAGGATTAGCCCAAAGCCCACAGAATTTTCTTCCAGACTGCAATTGTGTGAATGTCTAGTGATAGGTTATGTGCCTTTAGCTAGAGATGAAAATCAAATCACTGATAAATTTAGAAATATAGTAAATGACATTCTTGTCATTAATCAAAGCATTTGAGATCAGGTTTAATGAGGGAGTGGCACAAATTCCTTATACAGAGTGTACTGAGATTTATTTTCTGGAAACAAAGGACACAGATTATGATTGTTATTGATAAATAGTAATAGTTAAGAGTAATAATCACTGTATCACTGTATCACTGTCTTCCCGTTCATCGTCGATTTGCTCGAGCGGGCACCAGTATCATCTCCATATGACCTGTCTCATGCAAGTAGAGCCCAAGGGCACCTGCTTGCTCCAGGAACATAAATAGCCTCAAACCATTCCATCAGGTCATGGGAATGAGGTCTATAATTGTTACTGGTATCTGGCATATCAAATACCACACGGGTAGCTTGCCAGGCTCTGCCGCAAGGGTAGCATACTCTTGTAGTCATCTCAAAATCCAGCATTTATTGATGAACCATGCGGCGCAAGCGGCCGCATGAGCCAGGCTGTGATAGGCTGGTCTGCTGGGTGGAGTTCTGATGAGGGGGAAGTCCGGGTGTGGAAAATGGAGCCCCTCATGGAGTGGGGGTCATCTGGCTTGTTGTGAGGCTCTGCTGGGGTGGCCGGCCAGGGCTAGAACCTGCCATCCCCTCCCAGGCACCTCATGAGCGGCTGGGCACAGGGAGATCCAGTAGCAGCTCTGCCCCATGTCAATCAGTATGAAAAGCCTGAATTGACTACAAAGATCTCCTGAGGAAGAAAGAATTCCTCGGGACTGCCTTTGGGACTGACCTGGGACTGACCTTGTCTTTTTTTTAGGCGTCCTCCCATCCTTCACCTGGAACAGCAATACTGGTCTTCCTGGTGCTCCAAACTGCTGGTCACTTCAGTCACTTGAATCCCATTATTCATCGATTTGATCGAGCGGGCGCCAGTAACATTTCCATTGGACCCTATCACATGCTAATGTAGCCCAATGGCATCTGATTGCTTCAGGAATATGAAGAGCCTCAAACTGTTCCTTCAGGGTCTTGACAAAGAAGAAGAGTAATAATAAGGGGGCCGGAGCAATAGCCCAGCAGGCAGGGCGCTTGCCTTGCACGCAAACCGCCCATGCTGGCCCAGGTTCGATCCCCCGGCATCCCATATGGTCCCCTGAGCACCGCCGGGAGTAATTCCTGAGTGCAGAGCCAGGAGTAACCCCTGAGCATCGCTGGGTGTGACCCAAAAAAGAAAAAAAAAAGATGGAGTCTCCCGAAGGGTAATAATAAGTGCTATAATAATAAATAAACTGCCCAAGAAGTATCATTAATTATGTCAAGTTTTTCAACACTGAGGTGATCATACCAATAGTATCTGGGGCTGACCCTTGAACAACTTAGTTAACTTCCTGTGTCTCAGTTTCCTCATCTGCAAAATGGGAGAGATCCCATGAATGGTTATTTCCTGCACATGGTACAGAAGGAATGTGATGACTATGAAATCTGTACTGAGAAAAGTGCTCAACTGCTACATCAATTAAATTTTTAGTTCTACATCAGTAAATGCACAAACTGAGAGCCTACCTACTATGGAGAGCATCCCGCCTGCACCGCAGAGCCTGGCAAGCTACCCATGTCATACTTGATATGCCAAAAACAGTAACAATTATAGACTTCATTCCCATGACCTGAATGAATGGTTTGAGATTCTTTGTGTTCCTGGAGCAAGCAGATGCCTTTGGCTACACCAGCATGCAACAGGGACGTATGGAGATGTTACTGGTGCCTGCTCAAGCAAATCGATGAACAACGGGAAAATAAGACAAGTGATAAGTGATTAGTAAGAAAGCATCTTTAGACAAGAAATAATGAGTCAAAACATAGGTCTCTATGTTGCAGGACTTTTGGTCCTTTTGTAAATTCTTTACACAAAAGTATAAAATGGTGCTTTCCTGAGGTTAGTTAGCCACTTTATTTTTGAAAATGGAATTTGAGGATTACAATTGTTATAATGAAATTAAAATTTTTCTAAAATTATGGCAATCAATAAGTATTTATTGGCTTGCCTACACAACTGAAAAAAATGAACCTGCTGCCCCAACATATCTCAGTCATGTTTCCAAGACTAGTGTGGAGCCAAAAAACTCTTTGTTCCTCATGAGAATTCTCTGCATCATCTTCAAGGTGATTGTGTTTCCTCCATCATTCCGTAATACTTGTGTTCAATAGTTTGAACAAATATATACATATACATATACATATACATATACATATACATATACATATACATATACATATACTCTTAGTACCTTCTAAATAATAGGTACTATAGGGAATAGGGATTCAATTCTGAGTGAAATATTAAAAATTCCTGTCCCTATGGAGTTTGCCTCCTAGAAAATAAATAATATTCAGGTAAATTAGTCAATATACAGTACATCAGGTGGTGACATGTACCATGAACAAGAGTGTGATGGGGCTAAGAAGTTAAAAAGGCAGCTGGCTATGGAAGCAGAAAACTGGAGGAAATTCTTGAGAAGACTGTAAAGAAGTGCAGGCAAAAAATAAGTTGCTCTTTTTCTTTTTTTAATCAAATCACTGTGAGATTACACTGTGAGATTACAGAGTTGTTCATGATTAGGTTTCTGTCATACAATGCTCCAACACCGGTTCTTTCACCACTGTATGTTCCCCACCATCAATGTCCTCAGTTTCCCTCACTGTATGGCTACCCTCCTCTATGGAAGACATGTTTCCTTCCTCTCTCTTTCTATCTCTCTCTTTCTCCCTCTCTCTATTTCTCTCTTCTTTTTGGGCATTATGGCTTACAACACAGATACTGAAAGGTTATGTATACCCCTTTTACCTCCTTACAGCACTCAGTGATCATGTCCAACTATCACTGTCATAGTGGTCCCTTTACTATCCTAACTGCCACCCCCTACACACAAACACACAAACACACACATACATACACTGTGGCAAGCTTCCAACCATTTACCAGTCCTCCTGGCTTTTGGTTCTACTGTATTTGGGTAATAGTCTTACATTTCTTGATCACTTGACATCCCTTTATTTGTCGATTTGCTCGAGTGGGCGCCAGTAACGTAGTCTTATACTACGTTTTTATATCCCATAAATAAGTGCAATCATCCTATGTCTGTCCCTCTCCTTCTGACTCATTTCACTCAGCATACTCTCCATGTCCATCATTTGTAAGCAAATTTCGTGATTTCATTTTCCCTAGAAGGTGTACAGTATTCCATTATGTAGATGTACCATAGTTTCTTTATACAGTCATCTGTTCTCTGGCACTAGAGTTGTTTCCAGATTCTGGAAATTGTAACTAGTATTGTAATGAACATAGGAGTGCAGATGGATTTTCTGCCGTGTGTTTTGGGGCCACTAGGATATATTCCCAGAAGTGATAATGCTGGGTCATATGTAACTTCAATTTCTAGTTTTTTGAGAAATGCCTGTATTGCTTTCCAAAAGGCTGTACCAGTCAGCATTCTCATAATTAATGAGAGTTCCTTTCTATCCACATCTGCACCAGCAATTGTTATTCTTGTTCTTTTTATGTGTATCAGTCTCTGTGGTGTGAGATGATATCTTATTGTTGTTTTGATTCGCATCTCCCTGATGAAGAGATCTAAAGCATTTTTCATGTGACTTTTGCTATTTGTATTTATTATTTGTGGAAGTTTCAAATAAGTTACTCTTCTAGACTGAAAAGTCAAGACCCTGAAGAGGGTATGTGCCTATGTGCCTGAAGTCACATAAGAGACTGAGGCAAAGAGAAGTTGATGGAGAGTGGAGAAGGGTACAGGAAACCATATCAAGGGAAAATGACCTTAAACCATATTTGTACTTAGTTCCACAGTTTGGGCATGAGAAATTTGGGAGGGACTCAGTTTCTTATGCCCTTGGGTTTCTTATGAGATGCAATCAACTGGGCATCCAGTCATGTGACGACTTGATAGGGGCCACTCCCAATATGACTCAGCATACAGTGTACAAGTACATGTTGGCCTGGGATACAGTTTCTCTCCCAGTGGTTCCTTCATGAAGTTCTGAGGGTTCTGCATGGGTAGTGGGTGCTCTTAGAGAAAGCAATGCAAAAGACTGAAGCAGAGCTGTTAGTATTTTTTCTACCTAGGCTTGCAAGTCACACACTAATCCCTGATTCCACTTAGGGCCTGGGAATTGAGATGTGAGAATCAATGGCAATCATTCAGAGATTTACCCTGACAAGGTCTTACTCAGATGAGGTGAGGAGCCACAGAGAGTAAGGCTTGTCTTACATGGGGATGTTGGAAAGGTTGAATCATGGAGAACAGCAAGTGGGCAATCTCGGCCATCCAATCGAGACAGTGCTATGGTTTACCCAGATGCTTGTGATTGAAGTATGAACTGATCAAATTCTTATACACATGCTTTGTGGTTCTTATTCTCATTCTTATTCTTATTCTCACTGCTTTGTGGTTATAATCAACCAAAATCTTGAAGGGTTGTGAAAAAGGAGAGTCAAAGATGACCTCAGAAGTCTTGTACTGATTGTGCATTTTTTGCTCTGCTGTATTCTGACCCCAGACCGAATTCCATGTAAACTTGGGAATTACAGAGGGAGCTGTCAGGGTATTGACAAATGTCACTAAAACTCTGCATAAATGGCAAATTTCAATATCCCAGCTTATCACATGACATGATCCAACTGTCATTTCAAATGAAATATAAAACCTCCAATTTCATAAACCATTAAGAATCTTTCAGGATTTTGTTCCCAAAGTTATAGTGAGGCAAAATTACAAGTTCTCTCCCCTCAAGTTCCCCCTACCTACCTATTTTTGGATTTTTTTATGTGACTTTATTTTGTTTTGTTTTAAACATTAATAGCAAGATTCCTAAAACTGTTGGCAGCTTACCCATTATACAATTTTAAATAACCTTTCTTTCCTCTTTAATAAAAGCTATTTTTATTTAACACATTTAGCCTTTTAAGCATTAAAATTAAATGCTCATGTGATCTGATGCCATAAACTTCACTTTGGATATTTCAAAGTCACTGAGAGATCAACACTGTACAGACCAATTTTTTGACTATCAGAGAGATAGCACAAGGGTAAGACATTTGCCTTGCATGTGACTGACACCAGTTCAATCCATAGCACTGCATATGGTTACCTGAGAACCACCTAGACTGATCTCTGAACATAGAACTGGGAATAAGCCCTGAGCACAGACAAGTGTGGCTCAAAAAATCTATAAAACAAAATAATTTTGGCATGACAGTTTTTATATATATATTTAATTTCCTGAGCTTTTCCAAATTAAGTGTGGTTCTAAGTTTGTGAGTCTTCCTTAAAAATTGGGAAAGAAATTATACACAAAAATTTTAAGACTTAATATTTAACTCTTATAATACTGCTACAAAGTTAAATATGAAGTCTTAAAGTTTTTGGTAAGACTTTTTTCCCAGGGACAGGATCAATAGTATAGAGGGTAGGGTGTTTGCCCTGTGAACAACTGACCCAGGTTCAATCCCCAGCATCCCATATGGTCCCCAGAGCACTTCCAGGAGTGTTTCCTGAGTGAAGAGCCAGGAGTAACCCCCTGATCATCACCAGATGTGACCTAAAAACAAACAAAACAAAAAAAAACAAAAAAAAAAGATTTCCTTCCCAATGCTGTCATTCATTCAACTACTCATTCATTCCATAAGGACCTAACACTGCACTCAAATCTTGAAATCTATGCCAGTGATTTAAATGGGAATAAATTTCTGATCTCAGGGAATTTAATCCATAATGGGAAAGACAGATGAGCAAACAGATAAAATATTACTAGAAAAAGAACCCATCTTTATGAGCCTAATCTTGAGGAGTCAAAGACAGAAAAGTGGCAGATAAGCCAAGACTTTAAGCATAGAGGTATTTAGTGTACTCCAAGAGAGAACCTGGTACAAGAGAGTGGACAAGTCAATTCAATAAAATTAAACCCAAGAAAGCTGGTGGAACGTGAAAGGACATCTCTTGAGGTAAGAAGACATCAGCCTGGGAAACACAACTAACCTATCAGGGAGTGTAGCCATAAAACAATAAAAATTACTGGAGAGTTTCAAGCAGCTTACCACTAGACTAAGGTAATGGTTTAGAAATATCTCATGGACCATAGATCAGAGTACATATTTGAGGAATAAATGAAAATAAACATATTCCACCTACTCCACCCGTCACCCCATCACCCCATTCAAGTTGCCACCATCTGTTTTAAATACTACTACATCAGTCCCCAAAAAGTCTCCCAATTCATCCCATTAGCAAATGAAAATGTATCCATCTGAAAAGTTTATTCTTCACTAAAACTATGTTTTGACAACCACTTTTCATTATTTGCATAAGGCTGAAATATTTAACAGGGTTCACAAATCTTGCCCAAGTCCAAAATTCTTTCCCAGGTCCAGAGTTCTATCCATTTCCAAGACCATCTCTGCTCTCTTGAGACTTTCATTTCTAGTTCTTCCAAGTGCCCAAACCTTTTGTTACCATTCCCTGAAACTTCAAAGGGGTTGTTTCCTCTGGTTGATTGATTGAATTCATCTATCTCTGCTGGCTAATGCCTTTCATTCATATTTCAACCTGATCTTCATTTTTTCAAGGACATTTCCCTTTGCCTCTGACTAATTTAAGTCCCACAGACACACAAGACACCTCCATTACATTTATCCACTCATTACACTTTATAGATATATGTATTCATTCACATTTGTTAATCATGCTATGACCCCCCAATTTAATATAGGCTAATTATATACTGAGCAAATGATGGAAGACAAGGAGACAAGAGACATTGATTAAACTGGAAAGAGAGATATGTATGAATCTGAGTGTTGGGTGATCAGAATGACTAGACTTGTATGTAAATTAACCATAAATTTTAAAAAAAAAGGGCAAAAGGACAAGTCTCCATACATCTGATTCTCCAGGAAGTTGCAAGACTTTTTGAACATGGCATGATAAAACACTCAATAAATAGTGGTGAAATTAGTGCAAATAGATGAATAGAAGCTATCATTTAGATTTTGACTTGGTCTCTTGTACAACTCCATTTCCCGAAGGATGAAAAGATTGAGAAGCTTTTGTACAGACAGAAAGAACTTTAAATGGTACAACTCAGTTATTTGATTTCAAAGAGCTTATATGGTGTTCAAAATTTTATTTTATTAAAGGTTTATATGCCATCAGCAGAAAGGAAAGTAGCACCAATGTATGTGAAGATTATTGGGCTATGTTCAGTTAGTGTTTATGCTATTATTTGGATATTTTAAATTTCAATCAGTTATTTTATTGGAGTTGTATCATCTGATTGGTTTCAATTCATGGCAAAGACAAGATATGATGATGGATGGGCTGCTTCTGGGAGCTATAGTTGAAATCATAAAAGAGGTACCTCCTTCCTTGTAGAATAGAAGAATTACAGAGTCTATAAAAAGCCTTTTTTTTTTGTTTTTTGGGTCACACTCAGCAATGCTCAGAGGTTACTCCTGACTCTGCACTCAGGAATTACTCCTAGTGGTGCTTGGGGACCATATGTGATGCCCGGTTGGCTGTGTGCAAGGCAAAAGCCCCCGCCAGCTGTGCTATAGCTCTGCTCCTGTAAAAGCCTTCCTACCTTGACTAGCTATGTATCTTTTCACTGCAAAATGTAACACACAGGATCTCACTTTGAGGTGATGAGAAAGTTCTGTAACTGTTTTGTGCTAATGGTAACACAGCATTGTGAATGTACTTTGTGCCACTGGATTGCCAAGTTGAATGACAATGGTACATTTGTGTTATATATCAGTTTTCACACATACTCGCACATTTAACACAAAACACATGTTCACGTTACCCAAAACTGAAATATTTTGACCATCTCGTTACAGCTCCAATGTTTTAGAAATGTGAGAAGCCTCACTGTGCCGTGCTATGCTTTTGGAAAGCACAGCTGCACAATGCTGGGGAGATTGTTTTCCTGGCCAGAAGAATTGGAGCTCAGTGTCCCCCAAAAGGAATGAGATTCAGCTTGTGTGTGACAAGACTTTGAAAGTAAGAAAAAGAGAGTCTAAGAAATAATAGAACACAATCACTTCCCAAGTCTCTATAAGAAAAGGGATGCCCTTGATTCTCTCCGTGTCTAATTCTATTTGCCTCTCAAGGCTTGTAGTCTTAGAGAATTTGAATCCCATTACAATTCTGTGCTTAAGAAACTCAAGGATATGGTACATAGTGCAGTGTTTTTTTCTTGTTTTTCCATCAACAAGAACACATTTATGTATTATTTTCCTTGAGGGATGTATTATTTTCCTTGAAAGGTACTATCCACTACACAATATCAAGCAAACTACACTCATTAAATAAATTTATTTTCTATTTCCTTTTCTCAGTTCGAAAATACATATAAGTCACCCTGCTGTAACTCTGATTAGCATGAGGTCCCCCACGTACCTGGACTCAATAGTTATAACTTAAGGTAGAAGCAAGCCAAAGTTGACTGCCTGACTTATCTGTCAGCTTCTCATCTATAAATGCCTCTAGACATTTAAACATTTCTTTAAAAAACATTAAGCTTTTAAAAATACAGAAAATAGTTTTGACTCTTCTACTGTACCTTTCAGAGTCTCTAAATGGAATAAACAGTCACTCCCACAAATAGGGTTTAAATCAGCTGATGAATCTCCTCCACCTTGATTTGGTTTATTAAAATCACCTCAGGGACTTTACAAATGATGCAAACTGGACTGCTACAGAGACATGTTTAGGTAAGGACAGGCAAGGGGATGCCTTTCCTCTTTGCATAAAGTTTCAGTGGAACCACTCTTACAGGTGAGAGTTTGCTATCCATCTTTTTAGGGCCAAGAAGAGGGGAAGAATCAAATGCTGGTGTAGGTGGCTTTTCCTGCGATACTTTCATAGCAAAACAAGTTTTTAAGGGCCACTCGCTGTCATCTTTCCTAGACTAAACAACATAGGCCCAGAGATAATACAGAGTCTTCTAAAAAATCTGAGAAAAAGTAATCATTTTTTTTTTTTTTAGTGGATTAAACATGTATTTATTTTAGTTCAGTTAAAACTAATGTTTCATGAAACGGTGTAGCACTTTGCCAACAAATCATACTGAATTGTTTGCAGCACCCATCGCACCAGTGCCCATCTCCACCACCAAGTCCCTGGTCCCTCCCCCTCCCAGCCCTGCTCCATGGGGTTCTTTTCTTCCATTTCTCTTTTTCTTTTCCTTCCCCAGACTATGGATTACAGAACATACTTAAAGGGTTGTCATGTGTATCTTTTTGCCTCTATTTAATGTTCAGTTCTAGGTTGGTATTAGTACCCTCAACAATTGTTAGCCATGTTCCATTTCTGTCTACCTACCTCTGACCCAACGTTGTGATAATTTCACCTTTACAGGACCTCCTATATATATTTCACTTGATCTTGTATTGGTATCTATTTTCCTATTTTTGTTATGATATGAGTTTTGTTGTTCTCTTCTGTAATTTCACTCAACATAATCTCTCTGTCCATCCATTTAGGCAATTTTAACTCTTTTTCCTAAAGCTGCATAGTATTCTTGTGTGTTTATCCAGTCATCGTTTTCGGGCACTCTGGTTGCTTCCAGATTCTGGCTATTGTGAATAATGCTGCTATGAACATAAAAGTAGGGATGGTGTTCCCCCAATTTTGGCTTCCCAGAGTAGATTCCCAGGAGTGGTATCGCTGGGTCAAGGGAGTTCAATTTCTAGTCAAAAGTAATAATTTTCACTTAGTGGTGCTGGGAAAACTGGGTAGCTACATATAAAATAATGAATTTGGACCTCTAACACCAGGTACAAAAATCAGACCAAAATGGATTAAATATCTCAATATCAGACCGGAATCCATAAAGTAAATTGAAGAAAATATAGGACAAACCCTCCACGACATTGAAGCTAAAGGCATCTTCAAAGGTGAAACACTACTAACAAAGCAACTAGAAGAAAAGATAAACATATGGGACTATATGAAACTAAAAAGCTTCTGCACCTCAAAAAGAAACAGAGACCAAGATACAAAGACAGTCCACAACGTGGGAAAGAATATTTACCCAATACCCATCTGATAAGGGGTTAATATCCAGGATATATCAGGCACTGGTAGAACTTCACAAGAAGAAAACAGCCAACCCCATTAAAAAATGGGGAGAAGAAATGAACAGAAACTTTGAGAAGGGAAGAAATTTGAACGGCAAAAAGACGTATGAAAAAATGCTCATCATCATTAATAGTCAGAAAGATGCAAATCAAAACAACAATGAGATATCATTTTACACCTCAGAGACTGGCACATATCCAAAAGAGCAAGAACAACAAGTGCTTGCATGGATGCAGAGAAAAGGGGACACTCATCCATTGTTGGTGGGAATGTCGACTGGTACGGCCTTTCTGGAAAACAATATGGACATTCCTCCAAAGACTAGAAATTGAGCTCCCATTTGACCCAGCCATACCACTCCTGGGAATATTCCCTGGGAAGCCAAAAAGTACGCAGCAGAAACACCATCCCTACTTTTATGTTCATAGCAGCATTATCCACAATAGCCAGAACCTGGAAACAACCAGAGTGTCCAAGAATCAATGACTGGATAAAGAAGCTTTGGTATATCTACACAATGGAATACTATGCAGCTGTTAGGGAAAAATGAAATTATGGGGATTTACCTATAAATTAATGGACATTGAGAGGGATCATGTTGAGTGAAATTAGCCAGAAGGAGAGAAAGCAGATATAGAATGACTGCATTTATTTGCATGACATAAATATATATGTACATATTATGA
>JAJIBD010000731.1:0-30949 GCA_021461705.1 Cryptotis parvus | reverse complement strand
AGCAGTACTCTAGGGGCGAGGGATGGAATCAGGGATATTGGTAGTGGGAAATGGGCACTGGTGGAGGGATTGATGCTGGAACATTGTATGACCGAAACCCAATTATGAACATCTTATGAACATCTTTGTAATTGTATATCTCATGGAGGTATAATTAAAAAAAATTAAAAAAAAAAACCTTAACCTGAGAGTACTTTGAAATGTGAGAAGCAAAACTTCCTCTTACCTTGCGGACTTCGTTGATGCACCACTTACCATGCATAGAATAGTCTCATATCATAACTTTTGAAAAACAAAAAGAATAAATTTTCAGTAAAATAACTACAAAACCATTAGTAGACCTTTAATATTAATTTTAAAATTTATCTGATCATTAACAAGCTGCATATTTAAAACTTCATTTCTAACACTGACTATTGAGAGTAAACTGTCTAACCCTATAAACTTGGTTTTCTCCAAGATTAATTTCCTTCATTTATGTTTGCCTATTGTAATGACAACTTATAAATCACAATGGTTCTAAGTGCAAAGAACTACTATAATCCTTTAAGAATAAAAGTGTATAGCATTGTTTAATAGCTACTCTTTGATAGTATATATTTTATATATTAAGACTCTTCTTGCCAAAATAATCACGATAAAAGGTGAAGTGTTCATGATAAAGCAATTTATCACTTTAAGTGTTTAAAAAGAAACTATAATTTGAAAAATAATTTCTAGGGTGGATTGTAGGTTTATGTATTATTATTAACTATGCTTCAGTCTATGCAGATATTATCCCCAAAAATGTATCTTGTAGTAAACTAAGACAGATTTTGCTAAGCAAAATGGTGTTCTGCCAAAATTACATAAATTGCATTTACTTATAAGTAAAGGACAAGCAAGCCAAACTTATAAAAACATTCTAAATATATTGGCCTAGATATTGTAAAATGCTAGGATCATTATAAAAAAAGAAAGGCATTATAAACAATGGAACTAAAATAATAAAAAAATTGGAAAAATTTTAACAGGAAAAATGCTAAGATACAGTTACCAATAACACGAGACAAGTTTTGCATTAAGGAGTGTTCGATGAACTACAGGCTGGAAGTTGTAAAGGTGACAAAGGAGCTATCTCTTCAGTTGAGTATTATGCACATAGATGCATGATTTTTGAGAAAATTTACACAAAGCAGTTTATGCACTTCAATGCACAATTTGATGGCATTTTTGCATTTACCTATTTATCTATAAGACCCTCATAGTATAGGTCTAGCACAGCATACTTTTTCTTTCCTTCTTTAAGTCACTTTTATAATAAAGGTATATTATTAATCAATTAAGTAACTTGCTTCAAAGGATCACATTGGAAAAGTATAGCTGTAGCTCATTGAGGAGCAAGACATGTTTTTGAAGATTCATGTTGGAAGACTTAGGCCAATAAAAAACACTATTCATTGAGTTACTTGACAAACTTGCTAGAAAAATGTGCATCAACATGCCAGTTATACTACAGTACAGTGTGACTGATCTTTCCTTTGTTTGTTGTGTCAGGAAAAAAAACTTTCAGAAGATCAGTGATAGGACAGCTTGTGGGGTGCTTGCCTTACATGCAACTGACCCTGTTTAGATACCTGATTTGCTGTAAATTCCCTGAGCCTGCCAGCAGCGACAACTCCCAAGCACAGAGGCACAGTGCAGGAATTAAGTCTCAAGTTCTACTGAGCTATACTTCCAGTCTCTAGTAATATTTAAGACTGTGTATCATTGAATAATTCCAACACTACCACATCAAGGACATGGAAGTTACCTGTCGGTAACCTAACTATAAAAAGTTAAAGCAGCAAAAGCACTAGGACTTATTAAGAGCAGATTTTTCTCTTGTGTTGAAGTTCTCCCCTGGTTCAATGCCTACACCATTAGAGGTTGCTGGACCTGTAGGTAGTACCCCAGTGTTCCAACTCTCTGAGAACCAGACTGTCACTTGGGTTAACTAAGATTCCTAAGAATAATACAGATTTATTGGCTTTGATTGATGACTTGAGACAGGGGAAAATAGAAATATTTGGAAGTCAGCATTACTTCAAATATGCCTCTGCATTAGAGGATCAAGGACACTGTTCCAGTGTTTTCTCCCTAGTCAAAATATAACCTGCTTCTCACCACCTGCTCATTAGTACATTATAGACATTCTCCCCAACCTCTATTAAATTATAGCTTTCCCTAATAAACTTTTTCCTAAGACTCTGAGACTATAGCAATCGGGTGTCTTTGTGTCAGCCATGTTTCCTGCTTGAACAAGTCTTTGGGCATCCATTGTCCTAGAACAATGGACAATCTCCATGGCAAAAAAAATTACAAAAAAGTCTTTTGCTTTAATTATTCTCTTATATTAAAAATACATAAACATTAATAAACAAATGTAAAAGTGAACAAATGCTTATTTTTGTTTAAGACTTTTTAAATAATGGGTAAGGCATTTGACTTGCACATGGCCAACATGGGTTCAATCCCTGGCATCCCATATGGTCCCCCTGAGCTCTGCCAGGAGTAATTCCTGAGCGCACAGCCAGGAGCAACCCCTGAACATTGCAGGGTGTTACACAAAAAGCAAAAAATAAGATAAAAACTTTTTAAATAAAGAAAACTTTGTTTTTGTTAAACAACATATTTATTCTACTCTAATAATAATCATGTTTAAGTATATTTTGCTTTAAAACTTTAATGAAAATTATGAGACTGAGGATTTGGAATAAAAACTGATTTTCAGATATGTATCAACCTTCTTCCATAATGCTAATTATGAGAACTCTATATATTTTCTCATTTTCTCATTTTCTTATTAAATCACCAATTAGTGTTATATGTCTACACGTATAGGTTCATTTTGCAATCTCATGATCTGAACAAACTTGCTCCCTAAGGCATGTTTAAATAAAGAAATAAATCATGGGGCTGAAGTGAGTGTCCAGCAGGTAGGACATTTGACTTGCTTGTGGCTGGCCCGCATCCAGCCCGGGTTCGATCCCCCAGCATCACATATGATCCCTGAGCACCGCCAGGTCATGGGAATGAGGTCTATAATTGGTCTATAATTGTTACTGGTATTTGGCATATCAAATAAGACATGGGTAGCTTGCCAGGCTCTGTCGTGTGGGTGGTATACGCTTGTAGTCACGTCTGATCTCGAGCATGTATTGATGAACCATGTGGCAGCAAGCGCCCCACAAGCTGGGCTATGGTAGGCTCTTCTGCTGGGTGGAGTTCTGATGAGAGGGAAGTCCGGATATGGAAAATGGCGGCCTTCATGGAGTGGGGATCATTTGCCTTCTTGCAAGGCTCTGCTGGGGTGGCAGGCCAGGGCTAGAACCCACCATCATTCCCGGATGCCTCACAATCAGCTGGGCACAGGGAGAGCATGTAGCATCTCTCTTTGTTCCTTCTCATTCATGCAAATGACTCAATAGGTTCATAACTCTAACTTGAGGCCCCATCTTCCAGAAGGACACTCACTGTTCCCTAATTCCCTGGTGGACTAAGGATACCTCAGGATTGGGCACATCTCTTGAGGCTGTACCTGGCACTTCACCCCATTACACACTGTTGGGTTGGGCTCACTCGAGAAACCTGCATAGGGAGAACTGGTAGAAGCTCTGCCCTATGTCTGTCACATGTGATATTATCATATCACAGACATGATATTAGGTAATTAGACTTATCCAATATACTCAACTGGGAAGGGGGAATGGAAGAAAAGTTGACCAAGACTGGGAAATTTGGAGAACAATATCAAGACTCCAACATACATGCAAAAGGAGTGCAAGGAGAGGAAAGACATAAATAGAAAGATCGCTTCAAAAAAAAACAATGTTTCAAACTTCCCAATTTTGATAATACACATTAATCTACAGACCAAAGAAGCTCAACCAATTCAACTAATACATGTACAAGAAGCTGTGTACCTAGATGCCATAATCAAACTTCCATAAACCATCACTTATATCACTTGTCTTCCCGTTGTTCATGGATTTGCTCAAGCAGGCACCAGCAACATCTCCATACATCCTGTCGCATGCTAGTGTAGCCCAAGGGCATCTGCTCACTTCAGGAACATGAAGAGCCTCAAATCATTGCATAAGATTATATATATATGTATATATGTATATATACATATATATAATCTATAATCTTGTATTGTAATTATATATAATCTTGTATTATATATATTGCATACATAATCTTCACTTGAACATTTGACATCCTGTTATTTGTCGATTTGCTCCAGCAGGCACCAGCAACTATTTTGACTTGTTCCTTGTCCATGTCACTGCCAGTGTAGCCCAATGGCATCTGCTTGCTCCAGGAATACGAAAATCCTCAAACTCTTTGTTCAGGGCCTTGAAGAAGAAGACTCACCATCTTGTAGGTGGGCGACCATGTGATTCTTTTTTTTCTTTTTTGGGTCACACCCAGGCATGCTCAGTGGTTACTCCTGGCTCTGCACTCAGGAATTACTTCTGCTTTGCTCAGGTTACAATATGAGATGGCCAGATGTCGAACCCAGGTTAGCCACATGCAAGGCACATGCCCTCTCTGCAGGACTATCGCTCTGGGCCTGGTCACGGGATCTTTGATGTTCCATGGGAACCAGTCGGTAACAGCTCTAGTCTAGTGGCTGCGCCCAAGTCACATTACGTGTCCAACCCATCTAATTTTTTGAGACCTTGGCAAATGAGGCAGCGTCCCTGACTCTGGATCATTGATGGAGGTCACAACTTCAGATTCCTTCTCTCACTTGAGTGAGGCATGATATTCCAAGCATAGCTCTTTTGATTCCTCTTTGGGAGACCCGTATAGCATTCTCATCCTGCTTTCATAGAGCCCAGGTCTCTGAGACGAATGATAATACAGGGAGAATGGTGGACTAGAAGAGATATGCCAGGAACTGGAGGTTCTTTGTCCTTTTAGTTATTTCTTCGATGCTCTTGAAAGCATTCAATGCCACTCTCTTCCTCCTGCACAGCTCAGATTTTAGGTCATTCTTCATGTTGAGTTTTCTTGACCTAGGTACACATAACTGCTGCATTCAGAGATATTTTTTTCTGTTGAGAGTGAATGGAGCATCTAAAAAATAGTTCATTTTTCATAAAGATTGCTATGTTCAGATTCAGCTGTGGACCTATATTTCTACATTCATGGTCAAAGGCAGTAAGCATTTGTGCCTCTTGGCTAATGTTTGGTGATATTAGAAGGATGTCATCAGTGAAACAGAGGTGGAGTAGTTGCCGACTATAAATTTCACTTCCATTCCTTCCCATTCTAATTGTCACATGACGTTCTTGAGGGTGGTGCTGAAGAGTTTCAGCAAAAAGGTATCACCCTGCCAAACCCCTCTTTTTATATCAGCGATCACTTCCTTGTAGAATGGTGACAGCCTGGTGGTGAATCCGTAATACAACTCACAAAGGATCTTGATGTCTTGAGTGTGAACGCCTTTTTGTCTAGGACTTCAATGCCAGCTTCAGTCTCAACAGAGTCAATGGCTTTCTTTAAAACAATGAACATTAGACAGAGAGGCATCTTGAACTCCTTACAAACCTCAGTGAGCTTTTGTACTGTGTGGGTATGGTTGATTGTGCAGAATCCTCTTAGGAAGCCAGCTTGCTCACATAGTTGTCCTTCACCTAATGTTCTGCCAATCCTGTTCAGAATGACTCTAGTGAATAACTTGTAGATTATAGACAACAGGCACAGGGACAATAGTTGCTAATGTCATGAATGTCTCCCCTCTTGAACAGTAGAACTGTCCCGGCTGGTTTTCCATTGGGAGGGCACCTTGCATTCCAACAGGTAGCATGGAAGAGCTGAGCCAGTGTATTGATGAGTACTGACGGCAGATTCTTCAGGTGTTCAGGTCTGACTTTGGGTCGGGTACTATTCAATTATTTACTAATGAAATGGCATGTTGGATTTCAGAAGGGGGATGTTAGAAAGACATATCCATCCTGCTGAATTTGGTATTTGAGCAGGTGGACGTGGCTATCAATGAGATCTGAGTAAAAATCATGGATAATCTTCTCCATTGCCTTTCTGTAAGATGTGATGGATCCATCAGGACTTTGGAGGGCAGCCATCTTGGTCTTATAGTTGGCGAAAGACAGGTGGGTATGCGAATGCTTTCCTGGCTCTGCTGTATAGGCCAATATTGCTGTTCTTCTCTCTTTGAGGTCTTCCTTTAATGCTTCTCTGCACTGCTTTGCGAGCTTGGACATTATCATATGGTTGCCTGAGGCTTGCGCCTTGCCACATTGGCGCTTGAGCTGGAGAGTTCTTGAAGACAGGCATTCTTTTGTGTCTTTTGCCTCTCTCAGCGTTCTTTGCACAATCACGTAGTTGCTGAACCAGTTGGTTCTATTCTTCGTTGATGTTTTCAATTATGGTACTTTCCTGTAATGCCCTAATGGAGTCAAAAAGCTCCCAGTTGGTGGTCATTCTGGGAGTTCTCTTCTTAAGCTTTTCATCCCTTTCTTCCTATTCTGATAAGTAGAATTTTGCATGAAGGAAACTGTTGTCCAATCCTATTTGGAATTTTGGCATGATGTATCAGTCAGGTTAAACCATAGATTGAATATGATGTGGTCAGTTTCATTGTGGAACTGTCCACCAGGAAATTCCCTGCCCATTTAGATTCAGCCTTGTGGAACTGTGAGTTACCATGAATGGTCTTGGTAAACATGAAGATCTCGGATAATCTCTCACCCTGTTCGCTCCATTCTAGGTCATGGGTCCTGATGTGGAATTCTTAGACAGATCTTGATCCTATCTTAGCATTAAAATTGCCAACCATGATCTTGTAGAAGATGTGATCTTTTATAGAGCTCCTCCAGTTCAATGCAGAATTTCTCAACTTCTTCTTCCTTGTATGTGAATGTTGGTGTGTAGACAATGAAGATAGAAACTGCCCAGTGAGCCACATCTCTTCAAGTGTAATCATCCGATTCATTTTGTTAGGCACTCAAATGAATCAATGCTCATTGTCAGATCTGTGTTGATAACAACACTGACAACACTGACACCTCTTTCATCGCATGTTCAGAAGAACAGTTAACCACTGTCAAAAATGGTGTGATGTGATTGATGCCTTCTGGTCTCTGTCAGACCAATGATGGCGTGCTTGATCTTTTGCGCTTGCACCATCAGGTCCTCGATATATGCTTCCAAGGACAGGGTATGTACAGTGAAAGTAGAGACAGTCATTTTAGTTCTTTGTTTTGTCAGCCTACCTTGACCCTGAGATTTCATCAACCTCTCCTTTTGTCTTTCTTAGTGCTGCCATTTTTAGGGTTCTTTCAGATCAGGGGCATGGAATCCATTGTTTTTACTGGTTTTTGGCATATCGAATACCCTATGGACAGCTTGCCAGGCTCTACTGTTACACAATCTTATGTATACAAATTAAATATCCTTTATTAGTATAGCAACAAAAGTTGATTCTTCAATTTTAGATAAACTTTGAATTTGTTTTTAATCTTTATAAGGGCCAAATCGCATTTCTCTGTATAGATATAAAAATTTTCATTGGCATTTATCAGCTAACAGTCCTGAAAATTAGCAAACTAATGTTTGCTAATGACAGTGGTTTAGAAGTAATTATATGTAATATTAATTTTTAACAATTGGTTATTTCCAAGAACAAAATATCAATTCTAATTCTCCCACTTATTTTATTTATCAGTCTTTTTTTGCTTCACACCCAGCAATGATTAACGTTACTCCTGGCTCCATAATCAAGAATCGCTAAAGGCAGTGCTTGGTGTCCACAGCATGAAAGATAAACGCCCTCCCCACCGGACACTCTCCCTGGCCTTCTGATCACATCTGGAGGAATAAAGTATGTTTTGCTTAGTTCGCTATTTTAAAATATTTCTTATAACTATTACATTGTCCTTAATTTTACTTATTCTTAAAAATATATTTCTGCTATTACATTTATTGTTTAAAATATTAACCTCATATCTATCTGAAAACAATTGAATAGCCGCATTAAGATAAATTTGCAAAAATGAAAATATTTTACACTAATCTGTCAAAATATTACTGATGTATTAGAAAAGAAGATATTACCTTTATTTTGTTATCTTGATGTTGTGAATTTTCATAAGATTGCTATTATTTCTTTTTTTTTTGTTTTTGTTTTGTTTTTGGGTCACACCCGGCAATGCTCAGGGGTTTCTCCTGGCTCTGCACTCAGGAATGACTCCTGGCGGTGATCGGGGGACCATATGGGATGCCGGGATCGAACCCAGGCCGGCATGGGCCGGCCGCAAGGCAAACGCCCTACCCGCTGGGCTATCACTCCGGCCCTGCTATTATTTCTTATTGAAAATTTTTTCTCTTACACTCTACCTTATATGGAGATGATAAATAATTATAGAGTGATTAAATGCTAATATACAAAGACCTACTTTATAATGCTTGTTTACCTAATTGTTGGTTCCATTTATACTAACAAGTCAAAATTTTTACTTAATTATTGACTATGACAACAGTTGTAGTATTTCAATATTTAAAACATATTACAAATGTATGATTTTCTTAGTAACAAAGATAATACTCGCAGATGTTTTAATAATAATTTTACCCATTTATTTTCTTTCAGGACATTTTCCACCAGAAGCATAGGTCACAAAGAAATAAGATTATGAATAAGTATGTTTGTACTCAATTTTCCAGTATTAAAATTATCACATTTTCTGCAAGGATAAGGAAATTGTGCAGAGATAAATTTTTGTCTCTATATATCATTTATTTTATTTCTGTAGTATATAGGCTTTACTAAAAATAAATTATTAGATTCTGTGTTATTTACCTGATTCCTCCCTCTAAATCAAACAAAATATATGTACTAATGGTATAGTAAATCAGGCATGAATACTAATAATAATCATTAAAATGTTAGTGAAAATTAAAAGTGAATATTAATGCATGAATTATAGTAAATATCTTTACCTTACTATATAAGAACATAAGAAAATTTGTGAAAGTTTAGATATTAAGGATTTAGAGAGTATCTTGTTAATTAATCAATTGTTATTGTTTAATGTTTGTTTTTTTCGCAAGCATACCCAAATATGCATACAAACTCCTAGCTTTGAGGTTTGAAAGATATAGGTACTTGGGGGGTCTAACCAAGGCATAGAAGACAAACACATTGCCTATTGTACTACGTGATTCAGCCCTAGTTCAATAAACCTTAACATTTCCAGGCTAACATATTTCTTTATGAATCTGATAAAAGTTATGAGTAGCTCCATAGAGCAAAGCCACCGACCTGTTATTTCAGTTCTTAATTAACTGACTGTATGCACCAGAAAACTCTAGTAGACTCCAGTGAACAAACAGACTTTCCTACTGGAATTTTAATATGTAAAAAAATTAAATTAAATCAAGTATTTAAAAATTTTACAGATAAAACATACATAAAACAAATTATTTCTTGAAAAGTCAACACATACTAATGTCATTCAGGTCAATATAAATAATGATGTCATGATAATTTTATGAAAAATAAAGGCAGACTGTCTTTTTTAAATTTGTATGCAAAGTCTTCTCACTAAAGTGATGATAAATTATTTGAGGTGCAACCTCTGAGATATAGGTAGGTCCTGATAACAGACACCTCACAAAGAGAATTAGTATTATTTCAAGTGGTGAAAGAAGAGACATGGTCTCTTTCTCTTTAACATGAGGCAATACAATACGAAAAATGGACTTTTTCAAATCAGAATGAAGGTTTCCATCAGACAACAACTCTTCTGGAAGTCAGAATTTGCATTTTCAGTTTTCAGAAGTGAACAATTTGAGCTAGCCAGTCTTTGTTCATCCTAGGCATACTGGACATGTAGTCAATGAAACATGGTGAGAGGCAAAATAAAATCTGTCAGACAAAATACATGCAGGGTCACTAAAATTATAGAAAGTACAAAATAATTACAGAGGGATGGAAGTACTGATTATAATAAAACTTAGAGAGGAAATCAATGAGTTGGAAACCAAAAAAATAAATCCAAAAGATTAATGAAACCAAGAGATGGATTTTTTGAAAAAAATAAACAAGATTGACAAACCATTGGCAAGACTTGTAAGGATAGGGAAAGAGAGAACCCAAATAAACAGAATCAGAAATAAAAAGGGTGACATCACAACAGAAACCACAGAAATCCAAAAAGATCATCAGAGATTACTTTGAGAGTCTGTATGCCGTGAAACATGAGAATCTAGAAGAAATGGATAAAATCCTGAAGTGCTATAACCTCCACGGCTGAAACAAGAAGACCTCCAATACCTGAATGAGCATATCACCATTGAGGAAATAGAAACAGTAATTAAGTCTTCCCAAACACAAAAGCCCAGGTCCAGACGGATTCACTAGTGAACTCTACCAAAACCTTTGAGGACCTACTGCCAGTCCTTTCAAGCTCTTCCAGGAAATAGAAGAAACAGAAACACTCCCAAACAGCTTCTATGAGGCACATATCACCCTGATACCCAAAGCAGGGAGAGACAACACAAAGAAAGAAAACTATACACCAATATCCCTGATGAACATGGATGCTAAGATCTTCAAAAAATACTAGCAAACAGAATCCAAAGACTCATCAAGAAGATTATACATCATGACCAAGTAGGATTCATCCCGGAATGCAAGGATGGTTCAACATTCGCAAGTCAATCAACAAAATGCATCATATCAATAAAAGAAAAAATAAAAACCATATAATCATATCAAAAGACGCACAGAAAGCATTTGACAAGATCAAGCACCCATTCATGATTAAAACCCTCCAGAAAATTGGAATTGAAGGGACTTTCCTCAAGATAGTTACAGCCATCTACCAAAAGCCCACAGCAAGCATCATTCTGAAAGGGGAAAAGTTGAAAGCCTTCCCCCCTGAGATCAGGGACAAGAAAAAGGTTGTCCACTCTCACCTCTTTTACTCAATATATTACTGGAAGTACGTGCCATAGCAATCAGAGAAGAAAAGGACATCAAGGGCATCCAGATAGGCAAGGAAGAAGTCAAGCTATCATTATTTTTAGAAGACATGATATTATACCTAGAGAACCCTAAACTCTCTACCAAAAAACTCCTAGAAACAATAGATGCATATAGTAGAGTGGCAGGATACAAAATCAACACGCAAAAGTCGGTGGCTTTCCTAAATACAAATAACGAAAAGAGAAGAAAGGGATATTAAGGAAACTATTCCAATCACAATTGTGCCACAGAAAATCAAATACATAGGAATCAACTTACCCAAGTGTGTAAAGGACATGTACAAAGAAAACTACTGCTCCAAGAGATAAAAGAGGACACAAGGAAATGGAAACACATTCCCTGCTCATGGATAGGGAGAATCAACATTGTCGAAATGGTAATACTCCCTAGAGCTCTGTACAGATTCAATACAGTCCCTATAAGGATACACATGACATTCTACAAAGAAATTGACCAAACTCTCCTGAAGTTTGTATGGAACAATAAACCCCCAAGGATAGCTAAAGCAATCCTCGGGAAAAAGAAGATGGGAGGCATCACCTTTCCCAACTTCAAACTGTACTACAAGGCAGTAGTAATTAAAACAGCATGGTATTGGAATAAAAACAAACCTGTGGACCTATGGAATAGAATTGAGTATCCTGGTAACCAACCTCAAACACATGATCATTTGATCTTTGATAAAGGTGCAACGAGTCTAAAATGGAGTAAGGAAAGCCTCTTCAACAAGTGGTGTTGGGAAAACTGGGCAGCAACATGTAAAAAAATGAATTTGGACCTGTGTCTAACACCATACACAAAAATCAGATCAAAATGGATTAAAGATCTCAATATCAGACTTGAATCCATAAAGTACATTGAAGAAAATATAGGAAAAACCCTCCACGACATTGAAGCTAAAGGCATCTTCAAAGGTGAAACATCACTAACAAAGCAACTAGAAGAAAAGATAAACATATGGGGACTACATGAAACTAAAAAGCCTCTGCACCTCAAAAGAAACAGTGACTAAGATACAAAAGCAATCCAAAGAATGGGAAAGAATATTTACCCAATACCCATCTGATAAGGGGTTAATATCCAGGATATATCAGGCACTGGTAGTACTTTACAAGAAGAACACAAACAACCCCATCAAAAAATGGGGAGAAGATGGGGCCGGGCGGCCGCGGGGGGGCGTTTGGCCGCGGCCGTGCCCGGCCGGTCGGCGCCCCCCCGGGGGAATGAACAGCAACTTCAGCAAGGAGGAAATTGAATGGCCAAAAACATATGAAAAAATGCTCATCATCACTAATCATCAGAGAGATGCAAATCAAAACAACAATGAGATACCACTTTACACCACAGAGACTGGCACATATTCAAAAGTGCAAGAACAAGAAGACTGGCGTGGATGTGGGGAAAAGGGGACACTCATCCATTGTTGGTGGGAATGCTGGCTGGTACAGCCTTTCTGGAAAACAATACGGACATTCCTCCAAAGTCTAGAAATTGAACTCTCATTTGACCCAGCCATACCACTCCTGGGAATCTACTCTGGGAAACCAAAAATACGCAGCGGAAACACCATCCCTACTTTTATGTTCATAGCAGCATTATTCACAATAGCCAGAATCTGGAAGCAACCAGAGTGCCCGAAAATCGATGACTGGATAAAGAAGCTTTGGTACATCTCCACAATGGAATACTATGAAGCTGTTAGGAAAAATGAAATTATAAAATTTGCCTATAAATGGATGGACATGGAGAAGATTATGTTGAGCGAATTTAGCCAGAAGGAGAGAGACAGATACAGAATGACTGCATTTAACTGCATAACATAAATATATATGTACATATTATGATACCAATATCCAAGGTCAAGTGAAACATATATCAGGAGGTCTTGTCAAAGGTGGAAATTATCACAAACTTGTGGGAGTCAGAGGCTAGGTAAGACAGAAAATGGAACAGTGTGCTAACAATTGTCGAGGGTACTAATGCCAACCTAGAACTGAGCATTCAATAGAGGTAAAAAGATACACATGACAACTCTTTAATGTATGTTCTGTAATCCATAGTCTGGGGGGGAAGGAAAAGAGAAAAGATTGAAAAGGGAAAGAAATAAAGAACCTGCCATGGAGGAGGGCTGGGGAGGGGGAGGGAACCGGGACGTTGATGGTGGGAGATGGGCACTGGTGGAGGGATGGGTGCTGGATCACTGTATGACCAAAACCCAAATATGAACTTTTTTAATTGTATATCTTTGTAATTGTAAAAGTAAAAAATTTAAAAAAAGAAAATGTCAGGAAGAGAGATTTAAGAGCCAAAGGTTAATGCTATGTAAATTCCTAGCATACTTACAAGAATTTTCAACTTTTAGTGCAAAAAGAAAACTATCAATATTTTTGAGATGTGAAGTTGTTAATTAAATGGAAATATTCTATTGATACAATAATGGTTTCAAAGGGGCAAATTATGAAAATCTGCTTCATATATTCATGTTAGGTCTAGATTTCTTTTATCGTGAAGATACTTATAAATGCATATCATTTTACACATCTCAGTTGAAAATAACAAAACTAAAATTGAACAGTGTATGAGTGTAGACATACCTTATCCAAATAGCAATATCCTAGATATTTGGCAAGTATAAAACTCAGGCTGGTAGATAACAATTTGGAAAATGTGTTAAAAGTAAATTCTTAGAATACTGAAGTGTATTTAAAGGGGAAAATTTTGATATATTGAACATGCTTGCCATCCCTTTGAGAAAACATATTGTAGTGAGCAATATAGAAAAAGAATCAGTACTCCTTCACTCAGATCTTTTGCAGGGATGCAAGGATGATTTAATATCCCCAAACCAATAAACATAATACTCTAAATCTACAAGGGAAATTACAAACATCATATGATTATGTTAATAGAAGATAAACAGTATTTGATAAGAATCAGTATTCTTTTATGATAATAATATTTACCTCAGCATAATAAATGTCAGTTTTTTTTCAACTTTGGAGATGCCTGTGCTCACTCTTTAAAACACATCCCTCTCTCTACTCTCATTCTTCTCTAAATAAATTTGCTTTACAGGCAATATATAAAATACTCTAGCTAATCTCATGCCAATGATTAAATATAAAAATAAGAGCTTTTACTCAAAGATAAGGAACAAGACAAAGATATCTATTCTCACCACTACTATCACTGCTATTCAATTTAATTTAAGAAATTCTAACCACATCATTAGGAATAAATGGATATATAAGTAATCCGAATTGAAAAGAAAATAGTAAACCTGTAATTTTTGGCTCATGACATGATTATCACTTGTCTTCCGCTCATCGATTTTCTAGAGCGGTCACCAGTAGCATCTCCATTCGTCCCTGTTCACATGCTAGTATAGCCCAAGGGTCTCTGCTTGCTCCAGGAACATGAAGAGCCTCAAGCTATTACTTCAAGTCATGGGAATGAGGTCGATTATTATTACTGGTTTCGGCATATCAAATACTACACGGTAACTTGCCAGGCTCTGCCGTGTGGGCGCTCAAAGTTTTTGCATTTATTGCTATACTACAGCTGTGTGGAAATGGGAAGAGACATGATTATACAAATAGAATATTGAAAACACTCCAGTATAAGCAATTTAAACTGATAAGTTCAATTAAATGGGATAGCACACAGCTAATGTGAAAAATAATTGTATATATGTGCAGAAATAGTGCAAAAATAGAAAGTAAGGGAAAACTATTACATTTACTATTGCATCCAAAAAAAGAACTAGTAATTTGGGGAAAATTAACTGAACTATACATTGAGAATGTCAAAATGCTGTTGAAAGACAAGATCAGACATGGAAAGATATCCTGTGATTATGGATGGGAAGAGTAGAAAATTTAAAATGGCCAATGTGCTTAGCTATATACAGATTTATACCAATTATTATATAAATACTATTTTCATTGCAAAAATAGGAAAATTTATAAAATTTATTTGGAATTATTAAAGATCCTAAAAGAAAAATGTGACTTGAAATAAATTTAATTTAGCTTGAAATTAAGAATACATGGATGCATATTTGAAATTACAAGATACATAATAGAAATCACAGTGATATGCATCTTGACATCAACTTCAAAGATATATTAGGTGAATAAAATCCAAAGTTCTAAAACAGAGAAAAAAAAAAAATAGGACAATATCAAATATAGAAGTCGGTGCATAATAAAAGGCTGCATCTAAATAAAATTGTACTTGAATGCAAGAAGACGTTTGCAAATCATAAGTTTGACAAGTTGTCAATTATCAACAAATAAAATAAATTTACAAAGCATCATTATTAAAATAGAATGAAGAACAGAATTTTAAAAAATGACTAGAAGAAGGTGAGAGAGAATACAGAGAAAAGATATTTGCTCAACATATGAAGATGCCAGTTTGATTTTCAGCACTACATACGGTACCCTGAGGAATTACTCACCATTATTCCTTAGAACAGTTACAACACTTAGACCCTGAGCTCCATGGGGTATTCCTGCCCTGACTAAAAATGGATAAAAGATCTAAATATGCTTCCCCAATGAGGCATATACATACAAATGGCAAAAGCAGGTTGCAAAAAGAGTCATCATTTCCCTTATTAGAATGATGTGAATTAATGCAATATTAAAGATCATTTCACACCAGTAACAGTAGTCATTATAGACAGGAAACAGCAGTTGTTGGAGAGGATGTAGTTGTATAAATTAGTTTGGCGTTAAGAAAAGTTATATAAAGATTTCTCAAAAAATTAAAAATTCGCTGAGATTCTGTTATCTCATTCTGGATATACACCCCCAAATACCAAAACACTGATTGCAGGGATATATATTCCTCCATGTGACTTGCAATATGATATAAATCAGCCAGGATCTGGGTGGAAGGAGACTACAGAATAAACAAAGTAGATGTAGTATATATATATATATATATATATATATATATATATATATATACACTAAGTAAAGTAATTGATCTGAAAATACAGAGTAAAAATACTGGGAAGCTGCCTGGGCACATTCTTTTTTTTCTTTTTCTTTCCCTCCCCCCCCCTCACCTAAAACCTCCTCAATAAAACCTATTTTACTTCAAAAATAAATAAAATAAAATAAAATACTTAATTGGCTGTAGCACAGATGAACATAGAAGATAGTGTTTAATTAAAAAAAAGTAGATGAGGGTCTGGAGCAATAGCACAGCCAGGAGGGCATTTGCCCAGCACGAGGGCTACCTAGGTTTGATCCTCGGCATCCCATGCGGTACCATGGTCCCCTGAGCACTGTCAGGAGTAACCCCTAGGCATCACCTGGCATGACCCATAAAGCAAAAAGCATATTACAAATATGTGCATTGTATGAATTTGCTGCATATAGGAATGCACTGGATATTTGTGATATAGAGAAAACTGAATTAAATAAAATAGAAACTGTATAAAACTTAACAGTGGTTACTATAATACAAAAAGGGGGAAGCTAGAGAGGTAAATTTAGACAAAAAAGGAAAATCCCAAATTAAAGCATAGAATAGGACTTTTCTGGGGAGTTTAAAATAGTATATAAGATATCAATTTTCAGTGATGCTCAACCTGAAAAGTAATGTAATAAAACGTTATTCTGGTAAAACATACATTAGTAATATGATTTTATTTCATAAAATAACCTCTTTTTAATAAAACATTTAAAGTGAAAACGTGTATGCCCATAAGAAATCAGAGACTAAAAAGTGTATTATAAAAATTACACCAGTGTCTGCAGAGATACTTAATGGGTAAGTCATTTGCCTTACATGTTGCTGAGCTGGGTTTGATGCCTAACCCTCCATATATTCCTCCAATAATGCCAGGAGTAAACTCTAAGTATAGAGACAAGAGAAAACACTACATTATGAGAATCATATTTCAAAGAAAACAATGGCTAAATAAATTTTTAAGTTATAAAATTAAAAAATGATAAAAAGTTTTCCTTAGACTTACCTGTTAGGTAAATACTAATATTACAAGTCCTACTTCTGAAGGAGAATCAATGAGACTAGGTGGGGGAAGAGTCAGAGTACACAGTTTTATTTTTCACAAACAGTATAATATTCACTAAACACAATAGTATTCAAAGGTTTTATGTATATATTATTCAATTTCTGTGAATAGTTTAGAATAAATAATGACATGCTTCTGTTAGAATGGGTAAGATTTGATAGCAAGCATCACTGTCACTGTATCACTGTCTTCCCGTTCATCATCGATTTGCTCGAGCGGGCACCAGTAACATCTCCATATGTCCTGTCTCATGCTAGTAGAGCCCAAGGGCACCTGCTTGCTCCAGGAACATAAAGAGCCACAATCCATTCCGGAATGAGGTCTATAATTGTTACTGGCATTTGGCATATCAAATATAACAAGGGTAGCTTGCCAGGCTCTGCCGCACAGCAAGCATATGCAAAAGAAATAATTGCTACAGTGAGTCAGAGGCATCCCAAAGGATTTCAGCCTATTATTCTAATTAGGTAAGCTCACTTGAAAAACAATCATGTTTATAAGGGAAAAATATGATTTCTTTCATTTTTTACATTTAAATACGCATTACACATAAGGAATATGCAAGTTATCACTCAGCATTGCATAACAATTAGAATAAAGGTATTTGTAATCTCATAGAGATAGAATTTGTCAGTATTATAGAGCAGAGAGTAATTATATTACATAATTTTGGAAAATGTAACAGCTCATTTTCACTTAACTGGATCTACTGGTGAAAGAATGGCCCCTTGCCCACAGAACACAAAAACAGGTACAAGGAGTAACTGATAAAATGATGGCTCAACAAGAGCACAACAGGAAGGGCCTTAAGCAAATAATTCCAGGGAGGGCTATAAGACAAACATTCCAGAGAAGTTGCTCTCTATATTTGGTGTGGTATGCGAAAGACTGGGAGACTGGGCCCATGCCGTGCCAAATGTGGAAAGGAGTATTAGGCATGCTCAGGTTGTTAGGTGATGGTTAACTGGTACAAAGTGATTGGCTGCCTGCGCCGCAGACCTTGATGTAATATTTTAAATCTATTGGATGGTTATGCGTGGGCTTTTCTGTAGAGGTGGGAATTATCTCTTAAAAAGATCCTCCCTGGAAGGGCTCGGGCTCTTAGCCACTGACCACTTGGGGTCACGCTATGAGCCCGAGTATACTCGTTTATTAATAAAACCCTTGCTTTTGCATAGGACTTGGTCTCTCAGAGTTTTCCTTGGTAGTTGCGGTGTTCCGAGGATCCCAGTCAGTCACCCCATTGGGTGGCCAACCCTTTACCGTAAATCAGTGAGGAAGGAAAATGGAATCCTTGATATCCAGCTACTTAAGATTCGTTGTTACTAGATGGCCAGAGCTCCTGTGGTTTTCTCCTGATGAACAAAAGTAAGTCCGAAAGCACCAATATCAGATTAAACCTATCTTGATTATTACAATTAAGGAAAAAATCAGAGTTACTACCTATCATTTCTGAACATTGAAAAAGATCATTGCTCAAGACACAAAAACAAACACAAAAAGAACTAAGCATCCTATAATCTAAGATAACCTAAGATTTACTGAAATGCCATACAAAAACAGTATGGTAGTTAAAGATAAAAATGCTTAAATCATTTTTTTAGTTTTCCTTTTCTTGTTTTTGGTATCACAACGAGTGGTACTTTGGACTTATTCCTGGCTCTGTGCTCTAATACCACTTGAGGTTAGTGAGTTTAAAAGAAAACTATATGAAACTAGGGGTCAATCCCAATTTGAACATATGTAAAGCAAGCACTTTATTTGTTGTGCTATCTCAGAAGCCCACAAAACACACACATGAATATGTATGTATATGTATATTCACACATATGTGTATATACATGTGTGTATACACTCATACACACATATATATTGCTATATATATTGCTATATATATATATGCATTGCTATATATATATATATATATATATATATATATTGCTAACATTTGTTTGAGGCCACACCAACAAGAGCTTATTTGTGGCTCAGAGCTTATTTGTGGCTCTGTACTCAGAGATCACTCTTGCACAAGTGCTTGAGAAGGATTCAGGATGTGTGGGATTGAACCTAATCATTGTCATGCAAGGCAATCAGCCAACCTCCTGTACTATCACACCAGCCTGTTTTTCCAAGACACAGAAGCATAGGAATTTCCTTACATCGATGGAGAAGTCCAGCTTTTTTAAAAAACTTCCTTCAAATTACCTTCTTTAAATCTCTAATATACCGTGAGTCCATTCAGTGTTCTGGGGCAAATTATATTTAAAGAGAGATAAAAGATCTTCAAGAAAAATCGGGCTTCTTTAGAAAGAGAAGAGCACCTCTTGAAATAACAGAAAGGAATTTCACACATTGGGTTGCCATGGGGAGGACCCTACTTTCACAAGTTCTTACTAACCCTTTATCATGTAAATGTCCCTCATTTCTGCCTAGTTTGAATTATATTTCTGTAAATAGTATTAAGTCCAACTTGTTTGATTGTTATTAATAATGGTCTTTGGGTTTGGAGGAAATTATCAAAACTTAGTATTATCCATGTCCCTTAGACTTACAGCACTCTTTCCTTCCCCCAACACACACACACACAACACACACACACACACACACACACACACAAACGTAATGTTTGGAGAAATTAACATTTGGGAAATTTTGTAAAATTTGATTTGATTTCACCAGTTGAAAACAAAATAATAAACCTGGATGTTTAAAATAATGTCTGAGCAATTCTGCAACAATATAATATTTGGCCTGACATCAGATCTTAATAAATTTTTGGATGCTGCCGATGTTAATTCTCCTACATATTGGATCGCTATTAGGTGGTGAGAAAAGTCAGTTTAAAAATGTTATCCTGTCTATCACAATCTAGTGTCTTTAAAGATCATTATATGCTCTTGCCATTATTAAATAGCTTTCAAGCTTTTATATTCAGCAAAATCACAGTAGGAAATCCGGCTTAGTGATTTTATTAGACCAAAAAAAAAAGATGTCTTCTTATTTCTCAAGGTTTTCTCTGTGACCCTCTGGTTTCATTTCTTTGTATTTCTTTGTAACCAGTTTCCAACATGTGACAGCTTAACTTTTCCATGTGAAAATGATGATCAAAAACTCCTGCTCTCTTCCACGTCTGCCTGGCTAGAGAAGTATTACATGAATTGGTTCGCACTGCTTCTTGGCCAGTCCCCTGTTTCCCATTTGCTCACTTGATAGGTTTTATGAAGGACACTAAGTGCACAGTTGCCGCATCATTTATGAGTTCATCTGTAACATTGTACCATGTGCCTTTCCCAGTTTGAGCTTGTTTACTGCAGTTTTTTTTTTCTTCTCTTCCAGGAAAGGTGAAGGTTATTTTATGGCTCTGCAGATGATGGCCTCACACTTGGTACCATCTATATGGTCCCCTGATACCTCATATAGCTTCTTGAATTATACCTTCCAGTGGTTTTGGATGTCTTCCTGTGCTGTTAGCACTTTGCCATCTGCTGTCCTGATGCCACTGCAGTCTTTGGGTAAAATTAAGTTTTTACAAACTCCCTTGATCTGTGTCCGTTTACCTCTAATTTCCAATACTTGTTATTATTAAATCTAAAAATAGCTCTTAGAGTTCAGTTTTAATTATTCTCAGGAATTTTCTGTTTCACAGAAATAAAAACCTTTGCTTTATTGAATGCATCATTTCAACATATACAGTTAATGTCCTAACTGATAGCAAAGACACTGAAAGTATTTAGTGAGGTGAAAGTGTCTGCTTACATCTGTTGATCTCAAACACTAAACTCTGCCCATCCAAGTCATAAAGATTTATGTTTTTCTTGTTTTTTCTGAAAAAAGATTTGCTTTACAAATCTCCAGCCCTTTCAAGTACCTGCTAATTATTTTAACATCATTTGTAGTGGTCACTATTCTTATTTAAAATGATTTTCATATCTGATACATTATTCCCACGTTGTCAATATTTTAAAAGTTTTCAATAATTAAACAACTAATAAGGGACATGGACTTCTACAAATCTTTGAAAACAATTATCACTTTATTTACAGATCCTTCTCTCTAATTATCGTTACTGACAGGTTCCTTGAAACATATTTAGATGTGCCTGTCACGTTCATAAAAAATCTGTTGCTCACACATTGCACAAAAAAAGTTTCTGCTCCTGACAAGATGAATTTATGTACTCTCATTCCCCACAATAGAGTGACACAAAATAATGTCTTTATGGTTTTTATTACATCACCTTTACACATTCTTCCTTTTTCACTAATAGGAAATACTTGTAATAGAGGAAATTTATGGCCATAAATAATAGTGATGTGGAAATACAGCTACCAACTACTGTAAGAGTGATTCACAGAACTCAAGGGAAATCTTCCAAAATGTTCTAAAGTCTCAAGTGATTACAAAACCATATAGATTAAAGTAATAATGTGTTGAACAATTAATCTTTGATAAAGGAGCAAAAAGTACAAAATGGAGCAAGGAAGGCCTCTTCAACAAGCGGTCTGGGAAAATTGGGAACAATATGTAAAAAATGAATTTGGACCTCTGTCTAACACCATGCACAAAAATCAGATCAAAGTGGATTAAAGATCTCAATATCAGACCTGAATCCATAAAGTACATGGAAGAAAATATAGGAAAAACCCTCCACGACATTGAAGCTAAAAGACATCTTCAAAGAACAAACACCACTCACAAAACTACTAGAAGGAAAGATAAACATATGGGACTACACGAAGCTAAAAAGCTCTAGACTCTCAAAAGAAACAATGACCAAGATAGGCAGTCCACAGAATTGGAAAGAAACTCACCCAATACTCATCTGATAAGGGGTTAATATCCAGGATATACCAGGCACTGGTAGAACTGTACAAGAAGAAAACAGCCAACCCCATCAAAAAATGGGGAGAAGAAATGAACAGAAACTTCAACAAGGAAAAAAGTTCTAAGGGTCAAAAAGGCATATAAAAAATGCTCATCTTAATTAGTCATCAGAGAGATACAAATCCAAACAACAATGAGATATCATCTAACACCACAGAGACTGGCACATATCCAAATGAGCAAGAACAACAAGTGCCGGTGTGGATGCAGGGAAAAAGGGACTCTCATTCATTGTTGGTGGGAATGA
Source organism: Cryptotis parvus (assembly GCA_021461705.1). Taxonomy (NCBI): domain Eukaryota; kingdom Metazoa; phylum Chordata; class Mammalia; order Eulipotyphla; family Soricidae; genus Cryptotis; species Cryptotis parvus. The sequence continues at coordinate 8,725 of JAJIBD010000731.1, read as the reverse complement.
AGACTGGTGTCAGCCATTTTGGAAAACTATATGGACATTCCTCCAAAGACTTTAAATTGAACTCCCATTTTGACCCAGCCATTCCACTCCTGGGAATATACCTGGGAAGCCCAAAACAAGTGTGAAAAAACATCCCTACTTTTTTATATTCATAGCAGCATTATTCACAATAATCAGAATCTGGAAACAACCAGAGTGCCTGAAAAATTGATGACTGGATAAAGAATGTTTTATCCATCTACACAATGGAATACTATGCAGATATTAGGAAATTGAAGTTATGAAATTTGCCTATAAATGGATATGGAGGTAATCATGTTGAGTAAAATTAGCCAGGAGGAAGAAGACAGATATGGAATGACTGCATTTATTTACATGACATAAATATATATGCATATATATATATTATGATACCAATATCCAAGGTCAGGTAAAACATGGATCAGGAGGTCTTGTCAAAGGTAGAAATTACCACAAACGTGTGGAACAGAGGTTAGTTAAGACAGAGAAAGGAATAGTGTTCCAATAATTGTTGAAAGTTATTACCATATAGATCTTAGCATTTATACAGGCAAAAAGATTCACATGATAACCTCTAAGTGTATGTATTATAATACACAATATGTAAGAGAAGGAAGACAGAGAGAGAGAGAGAGAGAGAAAAAGAGAGAAAAAGAGATGGAGAACTTGCTGCCACGGAGGCAGGCTATGGGAGCAGGGAGAGAATCCAGAATCTGGGACATTGGTGGTAGGAAATGGGCACTTGTGGAGGGTTGGGTGCTGGAACACTGTATGGCCAAATCCAAACATGAACATTATTGTAATTGATTTTTTTTTTTTGGGTCACACCCAGCAATGCTCAGGGGGTTCTCCTGGCTCTGCACTCAGGAATTACTCCTGAGTAATTCCTAGCGGTGCTTTGGGGACCATTTGGGATGCCAGGGATAGAACCTGGGCTGGCATGGGCCGGCCGCATGCAAGGCAAACACCCTACCCGCAGGACTATTGCTCTGGCCCCGAAACATTATTGTAATTGTTAAAAAAAAACATTTAAAAAATTGAAAATATAATCATGTATTTAGAAAATGCAATTTGTTTGGTACATCTGCTCCCAAGAGCACTAATTCATGAGAATAATTCAATTGACTTCACAATGCTATGTTTTTCCAAAATAAAGGTGTCCTTATAATAATAATAATAATAATAATAATATTTACTGGATGTTCTCTCTTGTTTCAGTGCATCGAAAATAGGCTTTTTGAATATGTATGAGACCTTTCTCAGGCACCATATTTTTGTGCTAATTTTGTTATCCCTTTCTTGAACCAAAAATAAAAGGAGAACTAAAAGTAAATAAAGATAAACCAAGTACTGATAATCCACTATCTTTTCTTCCCTGCATTCTTATACCTGCAGTTTTGGTTATATTGAAAAAACTATTTGTTAATAAAAATCGAGATGCTTCTATTTGGTCTTCATTTTACTTGATCAATATAAGCATCTTCAAATAACAGAACTAAGGGATTAATAATACCATTAGCATGGCTAAAACAGAATGTAGATGATTCAGGTATATAGAGTCCTAAGCATTTTGCTACTAAAATACATAAAACAAAAAACACAAAGATATACTATAAGTCAAGTAAACTTAATTTATCCCGTATTGTTTCCTTTCCCCAACAATCATCTAGTTTTGTGAAATTGGTGAGGCTATTCTAGAAACAGCCATTCAACTTATTATTATAAAGTTTAGAATCTAATAATACTGATAATACTGCAGTAGCATTACCTATATGCTGAATATAGAATATCAATTATTAATTTTTGGCTAGGGAAAATAGATTTGTGAAATGAATGTTTAAGAAATATTTATTTATATAAAAATAAATATCTTTCCAGATATTTAGCATTCAAGGAAATAAATTTGGTGTCTATCTGATGCAGATAATAAAACTCAGTAAATGAGTTTTAATGCGTAGAAAGATTTTGTTGGTTTCTTTCAGTTTGATGTGGTCATGCTAATGATATGCTCTTGAAAATAAACTCAGATGTAAGGTCTGGTACAGAATACATTGAACAAGTACTCTTTGACTACTCCTTACTTTTTTATTTTCCAAAGGGTAGCAATAAAAATATTATTTTGTTAGATTATATATTTTTTGGTTTGGATATTTACTTCACACCATGTGATGAACAGGTTTTACTCTTGGCTCCTATTTGGGAACCATTCCTTGTGGTGTTTGGGGATTGAATATATAGGCATACACGATGCTGGAAAATGAATCCTGGTGTACTGTTTGCAAGGCAAACACTACCCACTGTACTATTGCTCTACCCCCTAACCAACTTCTTATACCTCTTCTTTTCATAGATACTTCTTTGGCAATCAATGCTTGAAGGAAACATATTTATCTTATGAGAGTGAATAAAATACAAATGTATATTATCCTAGTTTAGAAACTTGAAAGCTATTAGGCAAGTCCTTATAGTTATCTGTCTTTATAACTAATCTTTCAAGATAGATAAATAGAAAGAGCTCCCTCATTACCTACAATGTCTACCGCTATTTAAAAATCTCTATTTTTAGTCTGACACTCTTTAACATCTATTTAAAGTTTTCATCCTGAATTTTCCTAGACTTGATATAGTTATATCATCCTTTCATTTGATGACAAAACTAATGAATAAATGAATAAAATATTTCTATTGTGATATTGCCCATAGTCTTGTGCTCTTTATTTCTAGGTACTCACTACACATTCCCAAATTACCCTGTGAGTTTGCATACTTTTATTGTGCTTAATGTATGTTTGCACGTTTCTCAGTTTCAGTCACATATTTACATAATGCACCTTTATATATCTTTTCTATTTCATTTTGTATTTATACTTGTCTTATCCTTTGTTTGCTTTGGAAATTCACAGTAGTCTAAAGATAAAATTTTGCAGCAAATATCTGAGCAATTCAACAAAGTTTTACATCTTTTTTCTTTTTTCAGCTTTACTATTTGCAGAGTTGGGGAATATATCAATATAGAAACACTTATCAGTAAAGTAAACCTTTCTTTTGATCTACATATTAAAGGTAAAATCATGCTGTTGTTGCCATTAAACTCTTCAATTTTTTTGTATAAACATTCTGTTAACACCAAACAGCATGCGAAAAGTATGGTAGTCCATAGTTACAGAATGGTCGCGCAGTTTTAGCATTTCTCAAAATTAAGCTCCACACTTTGAATTGTTTTAACACACTACGGAAAACATTAAACTGTTTAACTCATTATCAGAGCACTTTCATTACAGTAATAACAGTTTAACACCCTGCAGTGGCAATTCTGAATAGAAAATTAAGTATATATTTGTGTTAGTTTAGGTTATTTGTATGTTAGATGATACAATCTTGGTATTAAGGATATTGTTCTTCAGAGAGAAGGATATGCTTTCAAGCAATTAGTTTAAATGCATCAAATCAATACAGTATATTGTTAGGTTAATTTTCTATTTTACTGTTTAATTGATTAAAGTTTTTTTTCAGACTATGTTTCCCATGAAAATAGAGTGCAAACTATATCAGCATGAACCATAAAAATAAAAGCATAATAGCAATGAAACATTTTCATCCAATCTAAGTTTAACGATCTAACTGCAATAGAAAAAATGGATTGTAATAGAAATAATTAATATAAAATAGCAACAGCAATTAATATATATAAATTATGTCCTTATGTCTATAATTTTGTTTGTGGTTCACACCAACTGTGCACATGGCATAGTTCTGCTCGGGTGATCAGGATCACTCTATGCATTTCTTAGAGAAACATGTGAAACTGGGGCTCAAAACTGGGTCAGCTCTTTGTAAGGCAAATACTTTTCATTCTGTGCTATCTTTCTGGCCCATATATGCTTTTATTTATTATTGTTTTGGAGGGGGTTGTATCCATCAAGGTTAGGGTTTACTCCTGGTTCTGTAATCTGGCATCATTCTTGGCACATTATATTCATATTTTTAATTCAAACTTGTGAAACAAAAAAAAAACTGACTCTGGTATCTTTTTTTTTTTTGCATTTTTGGGTCACACGGCAATGCTCAGGGGTTACTCCTGGCTCTGCACTCAGGAATTACTCATGGAGGTGCTCGGGGACCATATGGGATGCCGGGGATCAAACCCGGGTTGGCATGGGCGGCCACGTGCTAGGCAAACGCCCTACCCTCTGGACTATCACTCCATCCCAACCCTGGTATCCTTTTAACTCATAAATTGTATGTAATATTTTGGGATTTAATATTTGTTTATATTGAAATTTATGGGAATTTTTATCTAAAATTATTACTGTATTTGTTATAAAATTGTGTGTAACTCATTTTTTTTAGAAATTATTGCACTTAAAATTTGAAATTAATTCATTTCTTATAGATCAAGTTATTGTTTTTATTTAAATTGGCAAATTATTTGTAAGAAATTAAAATGCTAAAATAATATGTATGCTCATATCTCAAACCTCAGTCTTTCTATTTGACAACAGAGTTGATTACAGTTGCTTTAAACAAAAAAAAACTTACTTATCTTGATCTATCTTTCCTTTTATCAACATTTAATATATATTTTATTAAACTTATGTCAGTGTTTCTCTATAGAGAATCTATATCCTTGAACTGTGAGTTAATATGAATGTTGTTCTCTAACTTGGATAACTTGTTTCATAGAAAACAATTAAAAAACCCACTTACATTATACAGATATATTCTAACTATGGCATGGAGGTGAAAGAAAGGGTGGGGAGCCTCAATCCCAGCTCCTGAAGTCCGGGTAGCCAGGCCCCCGCACCGCGTGTGAGCAAACCCTTGGAGCAATGTTGGACTTGGCCGGGGGCGCCAGTGACCCGTTCCAACTACCGGAGGTCTGCTCTGTGGGTTGCTTCCATGGGTTGAGCGATGCAGCTGTGGTTCTGGAGTGGTTGAGTCTGGATCTCTTCCTAGGTGCCAAGCGGTTGCTGTGGGTCTGGCATGTCTCTGTTCTAGGGTAAAACTGGTGTGGAGTCCAAGCAATGTTCCAAGGGTTCCACTCACCCACTTGGGGAGGGGGACCAAGCGGTCAGACTTGGAGCATGAATTTAGGCCTCCTCCCGCCCTTTCCACTTACTGTCCACATTAGTACACAACAATACACTGGCTTCGGCTCTTGACACACTACCCTGTCTGAATGGGGAGCCCTCCAATGGAAAACCAACAGGGACAGATCTCCCCATCTGCCTGTTGTCTGTCATCTAAAGCTGTTTATTTGAGTCATCCCCTCTGAACAGGATTGGCAGAACATTAGATGAAGGACAACCATGCGAGCAAGCTGGTTTCAGAAAAGGAACAGCCAAAATCGAAACCATATCCATCGATGGCAACCAAAAGCTCATTGAAGTTTGTAAGGGAGTTCACAGATGCCAAAATACTGTCTCATGTTCAGCTTGATTTAAAGAGAGCCTCTGATTCGTGGAGACTGAAGCAGTCATGGCAGCTAGCTAAACAGGGTAGTTCAAACCCAATACGGCATCAAGATTCTTCGTGGAGCTGTATTATGGATTCATCACCAGGATCTCATCATTCTGCAAAAAGTGATCATCAATGTCAAAAGAGGGGTCCGGCAGGGTGATACCATTTCTCACGGGAAATTCTTCCAGTGTCACCCTCGAGGACAGCTCACATGAAAATTAGGAATGCTAAGGAATAGTGAAGACAGATAGTCAGCAACAACACCACCTCCACTTTGATGATGACATTGTTTAATAACTGAACAAACATTAGCCAAGCGGCACAAATGCTGGCTGACTTTGACCAAAAAATGGATAGATAGGTCTACAGCTGAATCTCAACAAAACTATGTTTCATGAAAAACAAACTAGTTTCAGAGACCCCATTCACTCTCCATTGGAACGAAGCATCTCTGAATGCAGCAGTTATGTGGCACCTAGATCCAGAGAAGTCAACACTTGATGAGCGACCTAAAATCTGAAGAACTTGTGTGCTGGAGGAAGAGCGGCATGGAATGCCCCCAGCTTCAAAAGCATCAAAAATAGCTAAAAGAAAAGACAAGAGCCTCCAGCTCCAGACACATCTCTTCAACTCCACCATTCACCCTGCATTAACATATGTCTCGAGACCCAGGCCCTACAAAAGCAAGATGAGAATGCTATTAGGATCTCCACAAAAGATGAATCAAAAAGAGCTATGCTTGGAATATCCCCGCCTCACTCAAGTGAAAGAAGGAATCTGGGCTCCAGCCTTTGTGGCTGTTCCAGATCCAAAGAAATGCCTCGTTTGTCAAGGCATCGAAAATCAGATGGGCTAGACATGTAATGTGTTTGGAATGACCACTGGAACATAAGACTGTTACCGACTGGATCCCACGGGATGTCAAAAGATCACATGGCTGTCCACCTACAAGAGTCGAGCTTCTTTGTCAAGATCCTGAGCGAGACAATTTAAGGCTCTTTACATGTTCACAAAATAACCAAGATAACATTGGGCTACCCGGCACATGATAGGGTGAAATGGAAATATTACTGGTGCCCGCTCCCAGAAGCAAATGGGGCGAAAATGGGAATTTATCAAGTGATCAGGTGATCATACGGTAAATATTTAATTTAATTCAAAATCAAATCTCAATATAACAATCATGTCTCTGTTGTCATCAATAAATCAACATATTTTGCGAATTTGCAATGATAGTAAAGAGTCTACACTTGTGAATTTCCCCCCTATACTTTATATGAACACTTTATTGGTTTGCTGCTTCTGATGAATTCTTGAGCATCCAATATTCCAACATAAATCCCCCATCACCATTCACCTTCCCCCTTCCCACCCAGACTTCAGTTTGACCAAATGCCCCTAAACCTCCCCATAGCAGACCTCAATAATTTTATTATTTTTTATTTTCCCTTAATTTTATTATACCACTGTGTGATATACAATTCAAAGGATGTTCATACTTGTCTCTGTCATATAGTGTTCAGCACCCATCCCTCCACCAGTGTTTTCCTATTCCCACCATCATTGTCCAGAAACTCTCCCTCCCACCCCAACCCCAGCTCACTTTATAGGAGGCACCTTTTCTTTCTCAAGTATCTCTCTCTGTCTCTATACCCTTATATCACTCTCTCTTCTCTTATGCTTGTTGCTTGCCCTATAGATATTAATGGTTTTATGATCTCTATGTGTATATTCAAGAGTGAGTTCTAGTATGTGATATAATTCCCCATTCTCCATCAAAGCCTCCCCAGTTTGTTGCAAATAGAATGATCATTGAAGTGCATAAATGTGAAGATCCTGGGAGGACCTGCGACCTAACTTCCCTTATTGTCTAAATCTGTAGTGCAGTCATAGAGCACCCCAATAATGTCCAGCTCAGCAGTGGGTCTGGAATGTGTCTTGTTTGGTATTGCTGGCTGCCAAGGCTGAGATCCCCCAAAGCCACTCCCGCCGACATGGAGGTGGAGAGATAGGAAGAACCCAAATTACTGCCAAGTCCGGCCCAGGAATTTGACTACCGAGTACTTGGCCTCCCTGAAATATATAACTCTCTCTCTCTCTCTCTCTCACCTACTCTCTCTATATATATATATATATATATATATATATATATACATATACATATGTATATATGTATATATGCATGCTATGTATATATTTTATATATATATGTATATATATATATTTTGCTCTTTAGATTTTACCAGAGGATTGAACCCTGGCTGTATGGACAGGCTGTGGCCACAAAAGGCAAATGCCTTACCCACTGGACTATCGCTCTGGCCCAATACTATATTTATCTGATGATTCAGTACAAAATTACAGACTTAGTTCTTTTGCTCAAAATAGATCATCCTCAGAACAATTTTATATCAATATATGGGTAGAAATGAAATTTCAGTGGAAAAATAAAATCATGTTTTTTTGTCTTTTTATTATTTATTATTATTGTTTTAGCCTTACAACTAGAGATATCATATTGCTCTCTGCTTTACTCATGATTGGGTTTCAGTCATGCCATAATGTTGTAGCACCACGCCACTGTGCACCAGTGCACATTTCCCACCACCAATATTATACCCCCAATGAGACCATTTTTTAAAATGTCCTTTTCTTTCTTTTATTTTACATTTTTATTGTACTACCATGAGATATACAATGACAAAGAGAGTGTTGTAGAGGTCTACGGTTTTTTAGTCATACAGTGTTCCAGCACCTGTAATTTCCCTTTAATCTCTCAAATTCCATCCCACCTCCCCCAGCCTGCCTCTATAAAACACACTTTGCTTCTTGTTTCTCCTCTCTCCTTCTCTCTTTCCCTCTCTCTCCCTTTTCCCTCCCTCTCTTTTTCTTCCACATTGTGACTTGCCCTGCAGACATTTGGGGTTTATAAGTATAAAATCTCTATGTGTATATTCAATGATAAGGTTTCTACTCTGGGTGTTTACCATTTCCCACAATAGTAGAACAATGGTATATTATATCCCATTAATGAATACCAGTCAAATCTATATCTGTCTTTCACCTACTGACTATGCGCTCAGCGGAAAAGTAATCTCCATGACAGAGAAATCCATCTGAGGGGTACATTTTAAAGCGACTTAGTCTTTTCGACAACTACATAGTATTTCATTGTAAATGGACCATAGTTTCTTTATCTAGTCTTCTGTTCTCAGACATTTAGGTTGTTTCCAGATTCCGGCTA
>JAJIBD010000730.1:0-34493 GCA_021461705.1 Cryptotis parvus | reverse complement strand
CTTCCTGTGGCTTGACCCTCATTACTTCACTTCTCTGAATTTCTACCATCTGTTTTATAGAACAGGGGTAAGAGTCTCCCTAGATGGGTGTAAGCATTCTTACATGGAAAGTGACTAGTAATGCCAGAGTCTAGTAGTTGCTTCCCTGTCACTTCGTCACTTGTCTCCCATTGTTCATCGATTTGCTCTAGAGGACACCAGTAATGTCTCCATCTGAGTGTAGCCCTAGGACATCTGCTTGCTACAGGAACATGAAGCGCCTCAAACCATTTATTCAGGACATGGGAATGAGGTCCATTATTGTGACTGTTCTTGGTATATTGAATACGATATGGGTAGCTTGCCAGGCTCTGCCATGCGGTGGGATACTCTCTGCAGTAGTTAGGCTTCAGTTCATTCATAGTTGCTTTATTAAACAATAAATAAATTTAAAATGAAAGGTCCTTTGGTATCCATACTTCCTTCTTATCTCCCTTCTTCTCAGGCTAACGGACCCAACCTGCTGAAAGACAACACGTCCACACCTTTCAAGACACCAGGTCCCAGGATACCCTAGAGAGCACAGAAAGAACAAAAATGTGTCATGAAACCCACTGGGGCCCAGCCAAGTGTCTTCAGATATAAAGTGTGACTGAGAGAGACAGAGACACGTGGCCTCTGACATGGTGGTGGTGGGGTCTCTTCTGTTATGAACCTTTCGGGTCCCAGGAGAGAATCCAGCCATGCTGCCTGCTGGTCTCATCAGCTGCGCCCTTCTCCCAACAGGCAGAGGGACCGATGCCCAAAGCACATATGCAGATTCTGAGTGGCTCCCACAAGAGCCCCTCCCACTCTGCTAGCTTGTGACCTCCCCATCTTAGCCTCCCCGCCCCTCCCACCCCCCAACACCACCAAGATTTATGTCATCTCCTTAAACCTCAGGTTTTCGCCTAAGAAACGGCCACTAATGCCTCACTAGGTGGGCTTCAAAGCAAAGCATGTGGAGGGTGCAGGAGACTCAGCACAGCATCCGGGTGGCCTGGGGGCAGAAGCAGCACTGGGAACATTGAGTCTGCAGGGCACCAGGTTTGGAGTAAGAAGTTGGGAATGGTGCAGAGGGTCACATGAGAGCCAGAAGTGGGATTGAGGTGTAAGCATCAGAGGTCAAATGGGGGGGCAGATCTGGCAGAGCCAGAGGAGGTCTGCGGGGCTGCCAGAAGCATCCACAGGTCCAGGGCCCGTTTCCATGTCAGCAAGGGTGGTAGAGGTTACAGGTGGCGTCTATCTTGAGGAAACAAGACGATGCTTACAGGAAATGATTCCTAGCTCGGCAGGAGGAAGTGAGGAGCAAGGAATGACCCGTACCAATGCAGATCCTTCCTTGCTGAGGACAGTTCTGTGATGGCTGCTCAGTAGTGTCTGTATTTGGGAGTGGTCAAAGGTCCTCTGCCCACGTGGGCTCCCCACACACTTCACTCTGAGAGGCCTGCGCCAGCTCAAACAAGAGCTACTGAACCGTCCCGACTCTCTTGCTCCCTTGCTTGCCTCTTCCCCTTCCCCAGACTTTAAAGCATTCACAGCCACCCACAAACATCCTTAGGGAAGGAGAACGCGCCCTCGCTCCTCCTCCCAGCTTCACTTTGCAGAACCTGGGCTGGAGACCCCAGATAGAGTTTCCGACAGTGCCTTCATGGCTCAGGCCAGAACTCCTTCTCGTGGACACTAAAGAAGAGCCAAGGGTGAGTGTCTGTGGCTCATAGATGATAAAGACCCCATTTCTTTTCCTCAATGATGCTCAACGGTGGGAGCTCAACTCCTACTGCCAGGTCCTACCAGGAACACTTCAAAGACAACCTCAGGCTGAGAGACAGTACAGCAGGGAGGATGTTCGCTTTGCACTCAGCTGATCCAGGTTCAATCGACAGCATCCCATAGGGTGCCTTGAGCACCGCCAGGAGTAATTTCTGAGTACAGAGCCAGGAGTAACTCCTGAGCATTGCTGGGTGTGACCCAGAAAAGGAAAAATCCTCAGGAAAGATTGCCAGTGATTTTCAGGATAATTAGACTTTTACGCGACCAAACCGTGAGTTTTTTTTTTTGTCTTTGACAAGTCGAAGAGGAGAGAGAAGCCATGATTGGGGATATTCCTAGTGTGAGTCTTTCTGCTCAGGGAGCATTTAGCGCCTGGCCTGAGTAAACCACCCAGAAACTACCCCTCATTCTGATGCAAGGGAGCAAAAGATCAAACATACAAAGAACAAGCAAGGGATATCATCAGGGGTCAGAGACTAAGAAATGGAATCATTCCATCTCATGCTCCACAACCTCGCTCCAAGTGGGTTCCAAACCACCAGGGTAGAGCCTGCAACAGCCGGGGTACAGACATTCAAGGGAAGGAGAAAAGAGAAAAAGTAGACCCAGAGCGACATCCCAATGTACATCTATGCCAGAGAGTCGTGGTCCTCTGCTTCTGGAGAACCCAAGGCAAGAGGGCAAAGCACAAATTGATTTGGCCTTTTGGATTTGTATGTACGTTGGAAGTGCGGTACAGGACGGGGAATTGGAGCCTACTGGAAAATTTTTGTTTTGGGCCACACCCCAAAGCAAAAGCTGTGTTCAGGGCTTACTCCTGGCTCTGCATTGAAGGATCACTCCGCAGGCTCTAGGGACCCTATCGGATGCTGGAGTTAGAACCTAAGTCGGCAAAGCAAATGCTCTACCTGCTGTACTGTGGCTCTAGTTTTTACTGGTAAATTCTTGCTGTATTTTCACCCTGGAATCTCCTTAGACAGGGTTTCTCAAAGATGATTTGGTTTCTTCCACCTCTCTCATCACCCATATTTCAGCATGTCATTTCTCTCCAAATGAATCCTTATGGTTTTTAAATGAGGGTATGGCAAGCCAGCCCTTGTCCTCTGGTTTAGACCCACTATGAAACATTGTCCTTCCATGCTTCCCACTCACGGATCTGCATCTTGACCACAAAGACATGTCATCTTCGGGGAAACTGACCAGAGAACAGTACAAGAAATTAAGCTGCCAGTAGCCTGGTCTCCCCGCCTTCATCACCCTTTTCTCCTCTAGAGTTTGTAGCCATACCATTTCACAATTTGCAATCGAAACACAGTACGCTCTGGGACATGCCCAGATTCTATCAGGACGCATTCAGCATTCTTACTTCTGTGATTTGCTGCTTCATAGTATACTGAACTGTATACTTGCCTTTGCACTCTGCACTCTCTAATGTCAGAATCCTAGCCACAATGTCTTGCTGAAATGTTGATTATTTGAGGGATAGGATCCATATTTTAAATTGAAAATACCTGCCAGTGTACTGTCATCCATCACTCTTTTCCCAACAAAAATAATTGAGTGTTCAGAGTTTAAATGTTTGCTCAATTCACTTTTCTTAAACAAAGTCATGTGATCATAACTAAATGAGACACCACCACCTGGTGGCGAAACCTGCAAATTGCAGTATTAGATTTTCATTTTGTTTTACCTTAAAGACTGAATTTAAAACTGTTAAGAATTCTGGGCTTATAATCATTCAGTAATTTAATTCTATTATCATTAACAGGTTCAATAATGACTTTAAGTTTCTTCAGATATTTTCTTTACCTATATTCAATTGAATCATCAATTTACGCATTTTTAAATATAAAGTCAATTTACTGAATTTAAATATAAAACTTTAAATATCTTACAGATCTTTAAAAAGTTCATTTTTTAAAGTCTATTCATAGTCCAATAAATTTTCGTAGAGTCACCAAATTTGCACCTTTACTAAATGAATCTGTTGTTGGAAAAAATTGTGTTAGACAACAAATTTTCAAAAGTTTAATCTCTGTGATTAAAAGAGTATGATTTCAATGCATCTTCCCAGCTTTTAGTGAACCAAAAATGTGTATGAGTTAGTTTCTTTCTAGGCTAACATGTTTTCTGTGCGTTTGAATCCTTGCATACACTAGACATGCTTGATCGTAAAGAAAATTCTAATTATCAAATAAAAATTACATTCTGTGTAGGTTCAGAATTAAGTATTTCAATATGGCAAAGCATAAAAGATATAATCACTCATGATTTCAACAAAGGCTCCCAATTGGATCAATTCATCAACCCTGACACCTTTTCCATAATCTCAGGAAAATGTATGACATCATAGTTACAAGCTGCTGGAGAAGCAAGCATCAATGTTTTTGCTTGTGCCATTAAAAATGTTATTCCTGTTTTCCTTATAATTTTCTCCTATTGGGGGCTGGGAAAGTGTGCAATGGATGAAATAGCAAAGCTCTTTCTACCTAGTGTCTGCCACTCAGAGTAAGATGTAGGCTATATCTCTATTCAAATATATGATGTAGCTGTGAAGTCAGGCTGTGGGGGAGATAAGAAATCCTTAAAAGTAAAACAATATGCTTTAAAGATAAGAACTTGCCTCCTGCATTACACCCAGCTCTGAGTCTTGCTCTTGCATGGGAAATTTACACATCAAGAACTCTCTAAAAATATACTAATCTATCAGATTCTGCCTTTTGGCTAAGATCAAGTGTAGTATCTGTTCTTATCAGTTTTGTATCTGATATGTACTCTCCAAGGACAATATATTAAATAGATTTTTTTGGAACAGAGAATTGGAATATGAGTTTGTTCTGTCCATTCCTCTCATTCACCTGGTATTGTTGAACCTCCAGGAATGGTGAACCTCCTCAAAATAACTAATTAATTAATCCATATGAAAATCCATATAAATATATGCATATATATATATGTGTATATATACATATATACATTAATATAAATATATGGATAATTAATTAATTAATTAAAGAGACACACACTTGTTTCTACCTTCTTCTGATCTGCTCTCCAAACCCTCTGCAGATTGTCATCGTCTACCTAATCCTGTACAGATCACTTTCATTTTGAAGTGTGTAAACTTCCAAACACAGACCATGCAGATTTTTCAGTTCCATAGTTTTCTGCGCTATGAATGCCATCATCATCCAATACTTGTGATGAGTAAGAAAGATAACTCACACACCTGCTTTTGTGTTTACTGGATCTCTGCAACAAATGCTTGCTGTTATTATTGTATTAATTAGCCTTCTAAGTCTGCCTCACATTGTGTAATATAGAAGTAAGCAGTCAATAATCATTTGCTGGATGAATAAGTCAATAAATGATAGAGAATAAATCATATTTAATTGCTCTGAAATAAAACCAGAGCACCTAGCCTCTATCAAAAAAAAAAGTTCAAATTAATGAAGGTTATCTATTTGTAAGTGGTTTTAGTATTGATGCAACTAGTGGCCTGGTTAATTCAAATAAAAGGCAATGGAAGAGACTGGACAAGGGAAAATAAAGATCATGTCTCAAAACACTTTAAAAACATTTTCAGGGGACCAGTGCTACAGCACACTTGTCTTGCATGCAGCCAACCTGGGTTACATCCTATATAGTTCCCAGAGTCCCACCAGGAGTGATCCCTGAGTACACAGCCAACACTAAGCCCTGAGCACTGCCAGGTGTGGTCACCCCCAAACCAAATGAACAACAAACAACATTCAGGAGTACTTCCCCCATAAAACACTAAACCTCTTAGCATATAATTAAAAGCTTTTATAGAAAATTCTCCTTTCTGTGGGACTGAGGAGTAGTAGTACAGTGGGTCAGGCACTTGCCTTGCGTGAGCTGCCCTGGTTTTGTCTCTGGTACCCTATATACGACGTCCAACCCCACTAAGTGGGATGCCTGTGATCCTGAGCATAAAGTCGAGTAGGTCTAGGGAACCACTGATATGACCATATGTGAGTATGTGTGTGTGTGTGTGTGTGTATACATACATATACATACACAATTCTTTTCTGGAGAATACCTTTAAAATCCAACCAAAACTTCAGCCAATACTAAACTCCGTAGTCTTCAACTCCTTGGAATTTTTAGTGTCTCTTCCTGAGGAAGTACGCCATCCTCCAGCAGGAAGACACTCCCTGGCAACCGGAAATGGATAGAGCCCAGCTTTATAGCCATCCCCTGACAGGGCACTTCACCACCACGAGCAGGAGTAGGAGGTGAGCAGAGACACAGGCCACAATACAGGATGTGCGGGGCTGGGTGACGCCTGTCTCTTACCCGTGAATAGAGCACTTTTGCTGAAATCCATCCTGGTGGAATGGAATAGCCTCTGTTCTGTTTATTGATTACACCCTAAGTATTGAGGTAAACGGTGGCTAGAGCTGCCCAGAAAAAAAGAAAGGAAAAAATCTCCAGCTGCCATTGTGTGTCTTTCATTTTGGCAAGGCCCATAGAATCTGTCAGAAATTCCAGCTTAAAACTCAAAACAAAATGTTCGATATCTTTACATGGCCGAAGAATAAAATCCAACAGAAAGTGAGAGATGTCTTGAGCAACTTGTATCTGTGCACTTTTCAGGATCTCCTGAGCTGTCCGCCTCAGCTAGATGCACCTTGGACCTTTGCCCAAAGAGTCACTGCACGGTCGGCCCTTTTGACTTCATAGTCAACATTATTTTAAAAACCACCCTTGGGTCTGTGTCTGTATATTCAGCTCTAGAGAGAAAGAAGAAAACTGCCTGCCATAGAAGCAGGCTTCTAGGTGGGGGTGAGGGTGGATGCTGCAGCATTGGCGGCAGAAAACTTATGCTGGTGGAGTGACGGTGTCAGAACACTGTATGACTGAAACCCCATTAGGAAAGCTTTGTAACTGTGTATCTCCACGGTGATTCATTTAAAACAAAAACAACAATAATAAAACACCGCCCTGGAAGCAGACCCTGTTCCACTTAAAACAAAACCTACCCATACTTGGTCCTGTACTGGGAATCAACTCAAGATGCCTCCATGGTTCTTCCAGTCCCTCATTGCCCACTGATCACTCCTTTCCCATTCACCTCAGACCAGTTTTAGGCCACACCCAGTGGTGCTCAGGGCATCCTCCTGGCTCTGTACTCAGAGATCACTTGTTGTGACTGGGGAGACTCTCTGGGGTCCCAAGGGATTGAAACTAGAATGACCACATGCAGAATAAGCACCCTATGGGTTATACTATCTCTCCTGTCCCTCTGTATGAGTCTTCAAACGCTTGCCACTTGGGTACACTAGGTCATGGAATCATTCAGACAATTTCCTTGTCCCTTGCCCCAGAGTTCTGACTCCTAAGAAGTTGTAAATCTCTCCCTCATTCACTTCCCCCCAGAGGATTTCTAACTCCACGCCCCTTTTTTGTTTTCTTCCTAGCAATTGTCATGATCTGCTGTCATGATCTTTAAAAATGTACTTGTTATCTCCTCTGGTATCTGATTTCAAAGAAGCTTGTGGGCCATAAAAGATTTATCTGTACGACCAAAACCCAAATATGAACTTTTTTAATTGTATATCTTTTTTTATTTGTATATCTCACGGTGGTATAATAAAATACTTAAACAAAAAAAAGAATCAGTTATATATATATATATGTATATAACACATGATATATAAGTGCATGATATATAAGACATGTATGATATATACAGATGCATACAGCATATATACCATATTACATATGTCAGATGATATATTGAATCATATATGCACATATAAACATACATATCATATGTCACATATGTTTTATATACATATATTTAACATATATCATATGCCGTTTATGTTATAAACACACATGTAACATGTGTATCGTATGACACATGATGCACATATATAACATGTGTGTCATATGCCATATGATGCATATGTTACATATACATGTGTATATATCATATAAATCATCCTGCAATTTTAATGCCTGTCCAAACTACAAAAATATCACCTTCAATAAAAAAAAAAACAGAAAATTTGATCCAGGAACTTTTCTAAACAGAAATTTCCTACACAGAAAATTTTTTGTCAACATTTTTAAATATTTTAGAGATGAATTCAAGTATTAAAAAGACAAAGAGCATTGACAAAAAAACAGTGGAAGGAAACCGGAAGTTTTCATTAGTTTCCATGGAGAACAATAATACATGTTTTTTGTGACTGAATATTTAAATCAATCACAATACCCTCAGAGCACACCAGAGTTACAGCAAGCATCCATAATTTATTAATTTACTTTTATTGCCAGTAACATTCCATTGAATGGATATACCTTATTTTATTCATATATTAAATGATTTCAGAGTCCACTGGAGTTACACTGTGTGCAATCCAAAATTCATTCATTCAATTTTTATTGTCCACTAACATTCCATTGAATAATATGCCCTATTTTTATACACATATTTATCAACTGATAGATAAAATATCTGTACTATTTATATATTTAGTGAACATTGCTGTTTCACCTGACATTTTTACGAACATGTACTGCATAAGCTTTATATGTTCATAGATGAGTTTTGTTTCAGTTATATTTAATCTAGCTTGGCTATGCACCTAAAAGTAAAAGCTACTAGACCTTAGGAGAGCTAGTTAACCTGCTGGAAAACTGACAAACACTTTCCCAAAGCAATTTAGATGACCACCAATTCAGAAAACAATTAGTATATCCAGAAGCAATAATGAAAGTGTTCAGTTTTTCCATATCCTCATCAGTACTGAATATTGTCAGTTTTTTTTTAATGATATACCCCCAAAAAAGGACAGTTTACATTTTTCATTGCATTGGGGCTACTGATATACATACATACATACATACATACATATATATGTGTGTGTATTACACATATACATGACATATATATGTATGTATGTATGTATATATATATATTGTACGTTTTTTCCTTCTGGATAATTTCACTTAACATGATCTTCTCCATGTCCACCATTTATAGTAAAATTCATAACTTCATTTTCCTAATAGCTGCATAGTATTCCATTGTGTAGATGTACCAAAGTTTCTTTATCAAGTCATCAGTTCTTGGGCACTCTGGTTGTTTCCAGATTCTGGCTATTGTGAATAGTGTTGCTATGAAAATAAAGGTGCAGATGGTGTTTTGTGCCCTCACACTTGTGATTGTATACCCCAAACTTAATTCTATAAAATGTGGTGGGATACCTGGTACATCAGTAAACCAGGGGAGAGCCGGTAGCAACTCTATCGTGTGTCTGTCTACATCTCTGATCCGACAACACTGGAAGCAGTTCATAGGTGGGCCCATCAGGTCTCCCGGAGGGGACAGAGGTGGGGAGAAGGGACCCCAGCTCCATCTCCACGAAAGCTTTATCACCAATAATTTATTTTTTTTAATTTTTTAAAAATATTGTAATATACCACCATGAGATGTACAATTACAAAAATGCTAGTAAGATGTTCATATTTGGGTTTCAGTCATACAGTTATCCAGCACCCATCGCTCCACCAGTGCCCATTCCCACCACCAAGGTCCCCAATTCCCCCTACCTAGCCTGCCTCTATGGCAGGTTCTTTATTTCTTTCTCATTCTCTCTAATCTTGTTCTCTTTTCCTTCCCTTCCACATTGTGGACTACAATACATACATTAAGAGGCTGTCATGTGTATCTTTTGCCTGTATTTGATGCTCAGTTCTAGGTTGGTATCAGCACTTTTGACAATTGTTAGCACACTGTCCCATTCTCTGTCCTACCTAGCCTCTGACTCCCACACGCTTGTGATAATTTCCACCTTTGACAAGACCTCCTTGATCCATGTTTTGCCTGACCTTGGATATTGGTATCATAATATGTACATATATATGTATGTCATGCAAATAAATGCAGTCATTCTATATCTGTCTCTCTCCTTCTGGCTAATTTCACTCAACATGATCCCTCTCCATGCCCATCTATTTATAGGCAAATTTCATGACTTCATTTTTCCTAACAACTGCAAGGTACTCCATTGTGTAGATGTACCACAGTTTCTTTATCCAGTCATCAATTCTCAGGCACTCTGGTTGTTTCCAGATTCTGGCCATTGTGAATAGTGCTGCTATGAACATAAATGGGGGGATGGTGTTTCCGCTGTGTGTTTTTGGCTTCCCAGGGCATATTCCCCAGGAGTGTTATGGCTGGGTCAAATGGGAGTTCAATTTCTAGTCTTTGGAGGAATGTCCATATTGTTTTCCAAAAAGGCTGTACCAGCTCGACATTCCCACCAACAGTGGATGAGAGTCCCCTTTTCTCCACATCCATGCCAGCACTTGTTGTCCTTTCTCTTTTGGGACATGCGCCAGTCTCTGTGGTGTGAGATGATATCTCATTGTTGTTTTGATTTGCATCTCTCTGATGATTAGTGATGATGAGCACTTTTTCATATACCTTTGGGCCATTCAATTTCTTCCTTGTCAACGTTTCTGTTCATTTCTTCTCCCCATTTTTGATGGGGTTAGTTGGTTTCTTCTTGTAAAGTTCTACCAGTGCCTGATATATCCTGGATATTAATTAACCCCTTATCAGATGAGTATTGGGTGAATATTCTTTCCCATTCTGTGGACTGTCTTTGTATCTTGGTCTCTGTTTCTTTTGATCACCAATAATTCCTTAAGAGTAATTATCTTTGAACAGGGACCGAGAGTCAAGACAATGACTCATGGAGCACCAATGCTATTGGCCAGTGCCTCTTGCTTCACCAGGAGGGTGATAATCTGAGTGTTCACTGTGTTATCAGTCTTATAGCCACATATATTTTGGGGTTCACACCCAACAATGCTATGCTCAGGGGTTACTCCCTGGTTCTGCACTCAGGAATTACTCCTGGCGGTGCTCAGGGGACCATATGGGATGCCGGGATCGAACCTGGGTGGGCCGCATGCCCTACCCGCTGTGCTATTACTCCAGCCCAAGCCACATGTTTTAATTTTGATCTCATGGGTGAATATTTTATAATAATAGCATTTAAGAAAAATGATAGTCCTTAGCAGTTAATATACATATGTTATAAATCTAATATCACCCTCCAATGATTTA
Organism: Cryptotis parvus; assembly: GCA_021461705.1. Classification (NCBI taxonomy): domain Eukaryota; kingdom Metazoa; phylum Chordata; class Mammalia; order Eulipotyphla; family Soricidae; genus Cryptotis; species Cryptotis parvus. Next base: position 23,590 of record JAJIBD010000730.1, on the reverse strand, counting down.
TTACTAAAGAGCTGTCTTCCCGTTCATCATCGATTTGCTCTGAGAGGGCCCCAGTAACATCTCCATATGTCCTGTCTCATGCTACTAGAGCCCAAGGCATCTGCTAGCTCCAGGAACATAAAGAGCCTCAATCCATTCCGGAAAGAGGTCTATAATTGTTACTGGTATTTGGCATATATATCTAATACAACACGGGTAGCTTGCCAGGCTCTGCCGTGCAGGTAGCATAGTCTTGTAGGCATCTCTAAGTCCAGCATTTATTGATGAACCGCACGGCTGCAAGCCGCGCGAGCTGGGCGCTGATAGGCTGGTCTGCTGGGTGGAGGTCTGACGAGAGAGAAGTCCGGATGTGGAAAATGGAGGCCCTCATGGAGTGAGGGGTCGTCTGGCTTGTTGCGAGGCTCTGCTGAGATGGTGGGCCAGGGCTAGGAACCCACCATCCCCTCCCGGGCGCCTCGTGAGCGGCTGGTCACAGGGAGAGCCAGTAGCAGCTCTGCCCCATGTCTGCTAGTCTCTGGACTGACATACCTGAGCCAGATTTAAGAAAGACTGCTGCAGGGTGGAACTCGATGAGCCGGGTGCTGATAGGCTGGTCTGCTGGGTGGAGGTCTGATGAGAGAGAAGTCCGGATGTAGAAAATGGAGGCCCTCATGGAGTGGGGGGGTCGTCTGGCTTGTTGCGAGGCTCTGCTGGGATGGTGGGCCAGGGCTGGAACCCACCATCCCTCCCGGGCGCCTCGTGAGCGGCTGGTCACAGGGAGAGCCAGTAGCAGCTCTGCCCCATGTCTGCGTAGTCTCTCAATTAAGAGACACAGAGGGGCAAAATTGTTTAAAAAATTGAATCCAACATTCTGCTGCCTACAAAACACATGAATAATCAGCGCAAACAGAGTAAAAGTCAAAGGCTGGAAGAGAATACTCCATGTAAACAACTCTTCTAAAAGGCCGGGTGTCGGTGATCCCACTGGGGTCCCCAACAGTGTCAGGACAGAAGTTCTCTTCTATCTCAGAGGACGCCGGGGGAACGGATGAAAACTCACTGCTACTAAAGAGCAGTCAACATATTTGATTCATTAGGGAGCCTCTCCTGGACACACACTGTCTTCATTTGGAGCAACTATTTTATTCACATTGTATCTAATCAGGGGTAGGTTCTAGGTGCCTTTCTCAGCCATGAGCACACAATCTAGAAATCTCTCCCGCTTATGCTTTGTTACTAGTGGGAGAGAGAAGTAATAGCGGCCCTAAATGATAAAGTGTATCAGTGTTTGATTATTGCAGGAACCAAGGAGGAGAATAAAATATCATCAGGCTATTTCTTTTAGGAAATTTTGAGAGTTGGTACAATTTTAGATTTGACAACCTCGGCGATAGAAAATGACAGTGCATTGAATGAGGAATCCAGTCATATGGACATTCAGCGACAAAACCTTTGAGCCAAAGAAAATGCTAGTGCAAAAAAAAAAAGATTGAAAAAGCCAGAGAGATAACATAGCCTATAAGAGGCCTGTGCCTTGCACGCGGCTGACCCCGGTTCAGTCCCCCATGAGTGATCCCTGAGAACAAAGCCACAAGTAAGCTCTGAGCATAACTAGATGTGGCATAAAAGTGAGCGTGTTTCAGGAGGGGGTTGGGGGAAACAAATCTAAATCCCTCAATGAAATATCCATGTGTCTAACTGTGTAGCTGTCATCCTTAGTAACCACGAGAGACTAGGTCAAAGAGTTTGACTTGATGTCTACAAACATAGCAGGGATAATTAAATGAACCAACCTTATTTTCTTGTACGTTTCTTTGAAAGTGTAAGAAGCTAACAGAACAACAAGCACTACATATGCAAGCCTCAGCCATGTCAGCCTGTGTTCTCCTAATCAAATCGCTTTTGTGCCATATATATTGGCATCTTCCATACTGCCATGGGCAGTCAAAATGTGATTACCACATCCACTGGCAGTTTGACAGTTTTCACCTGAACTTGAATCCTAAGACTTGCTTGTCATTTTAGAAAGTCACCCACATGACAGTATTAAATCTAAAATAGTGGATAAATATGCCAGCAGTTACATAGAAGCTGTCGCTCTGCAGTTACTATTTTACCAGGTCATACTACAAGAGTTATAATTTAGTTCTTCCTTGGTCTCTTTACTTTTTTCACAGTGTATTTAGAAATTGCCTAGTTCAAGTTAAAAAATTTAAATAACATGAATATGGTAGGGTAGTAAACATTCACATAAAAGGAGAAATGTTGAATTTTATTGTTTTACATGATGGAACATCAAATTGAGAGCTGGAAAAATTAAAGTATATAGGAGATTTTTTATCTATTCTATCCATATGTTTAGCATCATGAAAATTGAGTTTTGATTTTATAATTCTGGAGCCTTTTCAGTATTCTTTCTCCACTAACCTGTATTTACTCAGAATATCAATCAACTGCATTTTCAGAGCGCATAAAACACTTTCTAATTAAGCTTTATTTAATTTATTTTAACTCAGAGAGCAAAGGAGATGCCACAATGTGAATTACTCATTTTAGTTACCTCTCCTAAAAACTACACATGGGTAAGAAGTGGTGTGCATATGTGCATCTTTATGTGTGTGCATTTCTGTACCCTAACATCAGTCGCAGAAGCAGTTTCTCAGAAAGATGATAACAATAATAATGATACTTAGCATTTACATAGCATTTTCATCCATACAACCCTTTATAAGCCTCAACTAAATAATGGTACTTGCAGAGATGGGGTTATAACACCGATGAATTAGCATGTCCCTGGCTGTACCATTACTCCCTCAGACACATCACCTCTTTGCATCCATTCCCAGGGGAGTGATTGCCCCTCATGATGGATTAAAACCAGACACAATTGATTGGCTGATCCCGCCTGCACTCTGAAGGAACCTCTGGAGCCTCTGGGTGTTTATCCTGATTAACTCCAGCCCAGGCATCTTTATTTGTGCTCTCCAACCATTCTTCCATTGACATGGGCAAGTGAGGAATTATGGTAATGATTTCAACCAGTCCCACCTTCATTTCTGCTCTCTCTGCATTGTTGAGTACCAGCAGCCATTGGCAGTGGGTGCTGGAACTATCCTCATGAGAGCTTCTCCTGGAGCTGGTGGAGATGGAGGTACATTCTGTTTTCCCATCCACTGGGTGCCACTAACACACACACATGACCACACGCCCTCATTGCGATAAACAAGCATCTCTCTGATCATTGTCCAGAGTTCCCTGAGAAGCAAAAGTGTCTTCACTGAGAACTATTGTCCTTGCATGACTGGTTGCTAGCCATCCCTCTTCTGTGTCTTCATACTACATGTCACCCACATTTCATCCCATGTTTAATGAAATCCAGTGCATTATTCTAGTCGAACCTTCACTAACTAGGAAACACCAGTGTGCTGGAGGAGACCTTTACTTCACGTCCATTTGGAAGGCAGGAGGGTTGCCTGCTCCCAGCCCCATGCCTTGAATACTTCCACATGGCGTGCAAAACAGCAGTGTAAACATACCCTGAAAGTCAGTTTAGCATTGCAGGTCATGAAACACTTATTTCACAGGGTTCTGAGAAAAGTTGACAGAGGGTAGTTTGGAAGCTCAGACTTACACATTTTGCTTCTCAGCCGGGCTTAGAAAATTATTGTCACTAGAGTTGTAAGGAAAACACTACCTCAAAGCCTCACGGTAAAAGTGTCTATCAGACAGATGTCTGTGCTTATTTTAGTTCTGTATTCAGTAAGTTTTATATGGACCTACTTCCCTAAAAAGCCCCCAGTCTGTTTACCTGGATGGGGTAAACTGAATGTGTTTTGCTTTGTATTCCTGGTGTGAGCTGGTAATTATCCATCTACTGCTGGGATATTTCATGTAACCGTGGACATTTTTGACACCACCTGTATCCTTAATTTCCTGGGATTCTCCGGGAACAGAATGATTTGATATGAAAACCTTTGATATTAGGAGTTGTGTTTAACATTTCAAGCCTCATTTATATCAGTTTAGTTCACTGAGCTGCCAGGCCCACAGGAAGACATATTGTGGAGAGAAAGAACCATAGAAATGCACTCAGTGCCCTGAAGGTATATTATACAAAATAATAAAAAATAAACTGTTGAACAAGCACCTCGAATTTATTAGCATTGGGGTGAAGTCTGGGTAGTGACTCAGCACTGTCCCAGAATATTGTCCCTTCCCCAGTAAATAAGCAAATGCAGAATAGGTGAGCACCCGCAGAATGATTGTGGTCATCTTAGCATGTGGATTCTGTATACTCTGCACACAGCAGGATCTAGTGAACTGTGTATCCAGGCATAAATGTACCAAATTCAGTATTGATCTAATAGTGTATTGTTCAATTTTCATCCACCCCCGCAAATCACTAAGGCATTGGCAGTTTCCACATGGGTTAGGATTAGACAAGCAGTTGAACAGTTACTGTATATCAAGAACGTACTAATGACAGTAGCCCAAACACCTGCTAACCTGCTATTGTAAGCATTTATCCACTACTTGCCTGAGGCAGAAATAAATGAATAAATAAACTTTCACCAGTCATATTACATGAGTTAATGCATTATAGCATTATGTAAAGTAGCAAGCACATTCTTCTGGGGCTTTTTAAAAATCATTATTTGTGGCAGGTTAGAACATATTTGCTGGTTTCCCTGCTCTGTTTTCCTCACTTAGGCTTTTTTTTCAGAGCTTCCCAACACCTGACTAGTCTTTGCTCTCTGAAGAATACTGGTGAGGGCCAGGTACATGACTTGGGGGCTGGAACGCAAGTAAGCTTTGCTGCTTTGCATGAGTCCCTGCTAGATTCCTGCCACTGGCTGGTTCCCCGAGCATCCCCGTGGCACTAACCACCCACTCCTCCAAATTGAATGAAACCTCCGGCAACACAGCTTTTCTCATCCTCAGAGAGTTTTTAAACAGTGTGATGGTTCTATCAAATGTTTCAGCTGTCAGTGTTCAGAATCAAGAATAGAGGCTACGGAGCTGACCCCCTATTGACTACTTCCATATTCGGAAAGGAGAGATTTGGGGAAGTCAGGACCAGTTGTTTTAAGAAATAGCACAGCCGTATCCCCAACACGCCTGCCTCTCCTTTCATAATCTTAGGTTGAAAAAAAAGTGCTAAGCAATGACCAAAAGAGGCAAGCCACAACTAGAGCCTCATTTGCACCTCTATTTTCCTGTTAAAAAGTTTTAAGGCAAAAATTATCAGCTTAAAAAAAGTGGAGTCAGTTTTTCTGACCTTTTATAGTTATCAGGGCACAATACTTCAATCAGTGCAATATGGAAAATGTATCTCTGGAGCAACAATATCATCAAAGCCAATTGAATGAACAGCATTATTGAACATCATATAAATAAGAGTGCATTGTGCTGTTTCAAAATGTGTGGTCCATGGGGCATGGCTTGATTTAGTCTTTGAAGATGACATTTATTTGCACATTTTCTATAGGATTTGTTCTAATTTAAAACAATTTCTCTTCAAATTCAGAAATCCTATCAGGAAAATGGTGCATCCCAGGATGTAACGTAAGTCTGTTCTTCCAGGGAAAGATGCCACCGAAGGAAGGGGGAGAAGAGAGATCATCCCTTATCATTTTTAGCTTCATCTTTAAACATTTGGTGTTTTGTTGTCTGTGGGGGAAATAAAGTTCTGAATTTAACTGGCTCAGAAAATTGTCTAATTTTTTTGAGCTGAAACAAGAGTACAATGATAGACTTTATTTTTAATTATTTTATTATACCACCTTAAGATATACAATTACAAGATGCTCAAGTTTGAGTTTTGGTTCTACAGTGTTCCAACACCCATCCCTCCACCCCCTGCCCATCTTCCATCACCAATGTCCCCACCTCCCTCCCCCTCCCCAACTTGCTTCCATGGTGGGTTCTGTATCTCGCTCTCTCTCTCTCTCTCTCTCTCTCTCTCTCTCTCTTCGCTTCCCTTTTTTCCACATTGTGGACTGTAGTATATTCTAGGACATGACTGCTTCCACTAGTTTGATGGACCGCACAGCTGCACAATGGTAGACTTTAAGTACAAAATCATCCTTAGTATGTTATATAAATTTGCACAATATATCTATAAACGTGGCACAGACCATCTATATGCCATGATTTCTTGCAGGACAATTTACTAAATCATTTTAGTTTAGTGCTTTAAATTTTGGGTAATGCTTATATATAAGTGAAATTAACGAAAGAGTTCATGTTATAGTAGTACCAAGAACAATAAAATAATTAAGGACAAATGTAACACATGGAGTTTCAGAAACATACACTATCATAAACCTACAGAACTAGGGGCTGGAGTGATAGTACAGCAGGGAGGACATTTGCCCTTGCATGCATGCGCCCGACCCAGATTTGATCCCCATCATCCCATATGGTCTTCTGAGCACCACTAGGAGAAATTTCTGAGTGCAGAGACAGGAGTAGTCACTGATCGTCACTGGGTGTGATCCCCACAAAAAGCAAAATAAAAAAAAAAAATAAAAAACAAAACTACAGAACATAGAAGTTGAAGATGATTGAAATAATTGGAAATACTACTTGTGGTGCTGGCTAAGAAAACAATGTTAATAAAACAGTATTTCTCAGATTGATACATAAAATTCACCAAGATCTTTATCAAAAATAATCACTGATCTATTTTCAGAAGTTGATAAAGTTGGATCCAAAAATTTACGTGGAAATGCAAGTGACCTAGAATAATCAACAAAAATAATCAGGGACTGAGTGATAGAGCATAGAGGGCAGGGTGTTTGCCTTGCAAGCGGCTGACCCGGTTCAATCCCCCGGCATCCCATATGGTCCCTTGAGCACCGCCAGGAGCAATTCTCGATTGCAGAGCCAGGAGTAACCCCTGAGCTCTGGGGTTTTTGTGTTACACAAAAAGCAAAATAATAATAATAATAATAATAATAAAATAAAATTTTTTCAAAAGAACAAAATCAATGAACTCACACTTCCTGATTTTAAAATTATTCACATCACTATAATGTGCAAAATAGTATAGTATTGTCATGGACAATTATTTTGTTCTTTTTTTTTGTCACACCCGGCAATGCTCAGGGGTTTCTCCTGGCTCTGCACTCAGGAATTACTCCTGGTGGTGCTCGGGGACCATATGGGATGCCAGGGATTGAACCTGGCCGGCATGGACCGGCTGGCGAAAGGCAAACGCCTCTACCCGCTGGGCTATCGCCCCGCCCCCAATTATTTTGTTCTTGACAATTAATCAAGGACAATTATTTTATTGTCCTTGATACTATTATAAAAAGAACTCTTCAGTATCGTATTGTCATGAAGATAGGAAAATAATAGAATTGAAATTTTAGAAATAAATATTTAGGATCCCAAAAGATTGTTCTGGGGTTAAAGTGCTTACCCTGCTTAAACGTGGCTGACATCATATATGGTCCCACAGGTCTCTCTGGAAGTGATTCCTGAACACAGAGTTAGAAATAAGCCCTGGGTGTTCTCCCTCCACAAAAAAAAAAAAAAAAAAAAAAAAAGCTGATTCTGTGGTTAATTTTCTATAATGATAGTTAAAAAAGTTTTGTGAAGAAAAACATAGATTTAACAAATAGTGCTTGTATGAGTAGAAAACCACATACAGGAAGATAATATATCCTTATATCACATTATATATACATATTTGGGGGGTTGGCAGCAAGTTTGGACTACATCCAGCAATGCTCAGGTTTTTTTTTTCTTTTTGGGTCACACCCGGGATGCTCAGGGGTTTCTCCTGGCTCTGCACTCAGGAATTACTCCTGGCGGTGCTCAGGGGACCATATGGGATGCCGGGATCGAACCCAGGCCAGCACAGGACGGCCTCGCAAGGCAAACACCCTACCCTGGGCTATCATCTCGGCCCTGAGCAACGCTCAGGGTTTAGTCTTGTGCTCTGTATTCAGGGATCACTCCTAGTGAGATTCTGGGATCATATATGAAAGCAAAAGCAGAGATTGAACCTGGGTCTGCTATGTGCAAGTTAAGTGCCTTAACTACCATTCTTGCCTCTACATGCACATATTACTTTAAAATTTATCACAGTTATAGATGCAAGTGAGTAAAATAAGAATAAATATTTCTGACCCTAGTTTGAGCAATATGTTTGGTGATAGGGCGGGTTTATGGGTGGTGTTTATAGGATTGACACCCAACATAAGCATATAGATTAGACATCTGAACAATTAAAAAATATTTGCAGTTTAGAAGTACTATCCAAAATTGGGAAAAATTATTACCTGCAGAATGGGAGAAATATATTCCAAATTTTGGGCTGGAGCGATAGTCTAGTGGATAGAGCATTTGCCTTGCATGCAGCTGGACCCAGGCTCGATTCCCTGGCATCTCATATGGTCCCTTGAGCACCGCCAGGAGTAATTCCTGAGTGCAGAGCCAGGAGTAACCCATGAGCAATGTCAGGTGTGACCCAAAAAGCCAAAAAAAAAAATTCAAATACCGTGTATCTTGCTAAATTAAAAATAAAAAAAAAACGGAAACAGGGCACTTTGGTATGCAAATAAGGATTTATAAGAGGATCAATCAGGTGCCCGGAGTGATGGTAGCACCAGTAGAGCAATTGCCTTGCATGCTGCTGACACGGATTGATCTCAGCAACCAATATAGTTCCCTGAGCAACTCCTGGAGTAATTCCTGAGTGCAGAGCCAGGAAGAACCCCTGAGCATCACCTCATGTGACCCAGAAAGTATATATATATATATATATATATATATATATATATATATATTTATTTATTTATTATACCACCTGGACGGCAGAGTCTGGCAAGCTACCCATGTCATATTTGACATGCCAAATAACAGTAACAATTATAGACCTCATTCCCATGACTTGATGGAATGATTTGTGGCTCTTTATGTTCTTGGAGCAGGCAGATGCCCTTGGGCTATCTTGCATGTGACAGGACATATTGAGATGTTACTGGTGCCTGCTCAAGTAATTGATGATCTATGGGAAGTCAAGTGATCACGTGACAAAGTGATATTTTTAATTGAATTGTCATTTTATTGTGGAATTGTAAAAGTATTTTATGTTTGAGATATAAGTCCCTTACTGACATATGCAGAGCCTGGCAAGCTACCCATGTCATATCCAATATGCCAAAAACAGTAACGATGATAGGCCTCATTCCCATGACCTGAATTAATGATTTGAGGCTCTTAGTGTTTCTATAGCGATAGCAGATGCCCTTGAGCTACACTACGAAACAGGGACAAATGGCAACATTACTGGTGCCCACTTGAACAAATTGATGAACAATGGGAAGGTAAGTGAAGTGACTGACATATGATGCTCTTTATTTTAAATTTAATATTTTTTATTATGCCACCATGTGATATACATTACAAAGATGTTCTTATTTGTGTTTACGGTCATACAGTGTTCCAGCACCCATCCCTCCATGCCAGTGCCCATTCCCCAATGTCCCACAATTCCCCTTCCTCCCCTAGCCTGCCTCTATGGCAGGTTTATCATCTCTTTCTCTATCTCTCTCTCTCTCGTACTTCTCTTACACATTGCGGAATGCAATACAAACAATTAGAGGTTATCAGTGTATCTCTTTGCCTGTATTTAATGTTCAGTCTTAGGTTGGTATTAGCACTTTCAACAATTATTGGCACTATGTTCCCTTCTCTATCTTAGCTAACTTCTGACTCCCACACGTTTGTATAATTTTCACCTTTGACAAGACCTCCTGATCCATGTTTCGCCTGACCTTGGATATTGGTATCATAATAAGTGTATATATATGTACATATATATATTTCATGCAAATAAATGCAGTCTTTCTAACCCCCATCAAAATGGGGAGAAGAAATGAACAGAAACTTTGACAAGGAAGACATTAGAATGGCCAAAAGGTATATGAAAAGTGCTCATCATCACTAATCATCAGAGAGATGCAAATCAAAACAACAATGAGATATCATCTCACACCACAGAGACTGGCGATGTCCAAAAGAGCAAGGACAACAAGTGCTGGCATGGATGTGGAGAAAGGGGGACTCTCATCCTTTGTTGGTGGGAATGTCGACTGGTACAGCCTTTTGAAAACAATATGGACATTCCTCCAAAGACTAGAAATTGAACTCCCATTTGACCCAGCCATACCACTCCTGGGAATATACCCTGGGAAGCCAAAAACACACAGCAGAAACACCATCCCCACGTTTATGTTCATAGCAGCACTATTCACAATAGCCAGAATCTGGAAACAACCAGAGTGCCTGAGAATTGATGACTGGATAAAGAAACTGTGGTACATCTACACAATGGAGTACCTCGCAGTTGTTAGGAAAAATGAAGTTATGAAATTTGCCTATAAATAGATGGGCATGGAGAGGATCATGTTGAGTGAAATTAGCCAGAAGGAGAGAGACAGATATAGAATGACTGCATTTATTTGCATGACATACATATATATGTACATATTATGATACCAATATCCAAGGTCAGGTGAAACATGGATCAGGAGGTCTTGTCAAAGGTGGAAATTATCACAAACGTGTGGGAGTCAGGAGACTAGGTAAGACAGAGAATGGAACAGTATGCTAATAATTGTCAAAAGTGCTGATGCCAACCTAGAACTGAGCATTAAATGTAGGCAAAAGGATACACATGACAACCTCTAAATGTTGGTATTGTAATCCACAATGTGAAAGGGAAGGAAAAGAGAAAGAGATAGAGAGAAAGAGAAAGAAAAAAGAACCTGCCATAGAGGCAGGCAAGGGGAGTTGGAGGGAATCGGGACATTGGTGGTGGGAAATGGGTACAGGTGGAGGGATAGGTGATGGAACACTGTATGACCAAAACCCAAATATGAACATCTGATGAACATCTTTGTAATTGTATATCTCACAGTGGTATAATAAAATATTAAAAATAAATTTGAAAAAGAGAAATTATTGATGATAAAGTTTTTGTGGAGAAAGAGTTTGGGTCCCTTCTCCCATCTCTGTCCCTCCGAAGGCCTGATGGGCCCACCTACGAACTGCTTCCAGTGTTGTCGGATCCAGAGATGCAGACACATGACAGAGTGGCTACTGGCTCTCCCCTCGCATACTGATGTACCAGGTATCCCACCACATTTTATAGAATTAAGTTTGGGTATACAATCACAAGTGTGAGGGTACAATGTCTGGTCGGTGGGAAGATATCATTAATTTCTTATACTGTGGACCCATATGGCACAGTGGATCCAGTTGACATTTAATAATCGCTATTGACTTTCACCTAAGAATATATTCATTGACCATATTTGGAGAACCAGCTCCAACAAGCAATATAGAATAGATTATTCAGTGTATGCTTAGGACAGGCTCAAATAGAGGTTGAGAAAAATTTTAAATAAATGTTGTCCCTGGTGTGGCGGTGGATGGTTTGAGGTTCACTAGTAGAGACCCACTACTTTCTAGAAACTCAGAAAGTGAATGGAAGAACAGAAATCGACCAAATTCTCACATAACAACCCAGAAAATAAGTCATGACTTTATCAATATCATTCCATATATGGGCTGTAATGCTTAATATTATTTGGGCCGGCTACGGAGGCAGGCATGGGGATGAGAGTGAGGGAAATGAGGGTCTTTGGTAGTGGTAGCACACTAGTGGTGGGATTAGTATTTAATGATGAATCTTTCTAACAACTGTATTGTGAAAAATTTTTAAATAATGGTGCTTAAATTTAAAATAATAATAAGAATAAAGACATTATTAGTGATCATTTCCTTCATTGCTTTCCCAGTTAGCAGTTGTAGTTATTTTGCCTGTTAAACAATTTTTAAGCAATGAAATGACAATGAAGTACATTTTAAAGATGAGAAATGGCTTGTTGCGTGCTGCTGTTGTGGATTTTTTTTCTATTACTAGACTGTGTCACAGTGGGTGAATGTCTTGCAGTTATTTGCTGTGTCACTTGACATCTAAGTTGCTTTCAGTTGGCAACTCTCATCTGTCAGGAACCTTCTTGCAAAATTTTTTCACTTGCATTTGCACACATGTTAATGGTATATTTTAGACTGAACCCATTAGACTGGACCATATAAAATCAACATGTGTAATGCAAATACTGGATATTTCACATGGCTCAAAATAATAACTAAGAAGGAGTTTTTAAATTTTCCACTGCAACGAACCAAAGAGTTTAGCATCCTATTCAGAGTAGCAGAGTTCCAGAAGCTCCAAACTTGTCAACATTTTGTATCTACATCATGTAGTTTTTTCATAGCCATTCTGCTCTGCATGTAGTGACCACTGAATAGCCCTGAGGGGTAAGGCTGAATATAATCTTCTAAGTGCATCAAAGCATTAGATTGTATTCTTTAGAGAAGTGATGAAAATGATTATGCATTTTTGTTGATTGAGGATTTTTGGGTAAGGGCCATAATTGGAGGTGTTTAGGGGCTACTGCCTGTACTCTCTTGGTCATTCCTAAAATTGCATGGAGATTACGTGGTCCCAGGATTCTAACTGAATTTCCTTACTACAAGGCAGATACACTGGTATGGGATGTAATGTAGGAGGCAGCCAATATAGATTAACCAAATATAAACGCAAATGCTTAACCTACTACATCTTAGTAATTTCTATACAAGATCTTAATGGGTCCATGGAGAGACACAATAATCTTCACTAACTTTCTTCAAATAAAACATTTTCAAAATTCTGGTAATAAATTATTGAAAATAAGCACCATAAAATAAATGATTGAGGGCCTACTATAGGGGCAGGCTTAAAGGGGGTGGGAAAGTTGAAAACAATGGTGGAGGGAAAGTATAATGGTGGTGGGATTGCTTCTGAAATATTGAATGCCTGAAACATATTGTCATGAATAACTCTGTAAGTGAGTGTGTTTAAATAGCGTGTAAGGGGAAAACTGAAAAACTAAAAAATAAAAGTTAATTAAAATTAAAAACAAAGCTCATGCACCAGATCTTTTAAACTATCATGTGCCCATTTTTTTATATTGTGCTATTTCTCTTTATCTAACTGATTTGTAGGCGCTTGTTGTATATTTTGCATAACTCTTGCATGCAACAGGTATCAAGAATGTTTTTTTTTTTTGTGGATCCTTTTGAACCCTATTAATCCTATGCACTAATATAGCAATGCTGGCTGCAAGGCCTGAGACGCAGCTGTGTGTCTGAGGCCCACGTTCAATCTCTGGCACTATGGTAACAAACAAAATCCATACACAACAAGGGCCCTAACAAAAACACAGTCCAATTGCTAGTGTAGCCTTTTATACTTATGCCCAGGATCACTGTCTGTATCACTGTCTTCCCGTTCATCATCGATTTGCTCGAGCGGGCACCAGTAACATCAGGGGACCCTGCACCCGCCCAATTGGGCAAGAAGCAAAGGGAGGGTCAGGAGCAGCTGCGCCTCGCCCACTGCACCCCCAAGTGTCTTTCAATGCTAAATTTTATATTTAAGAAATGTAAAATTTGGAATCATATTTCTGTAACGTAAGATATAATTCACCTGTAACTAAATGTTGTGTGATATGATATGGGATTCCCCCCCCCCCTCACTCCTCAATCTCCTGTGGATTTCCTGTGGACATTCAGCAACATTGATTAGAAAAGCCTGTACTTCTCTCGCTCTGCAGTACCCGCTTGGCCATAAATCAAGAATCATTTACTTTCACATTTAGAGGGTTATTTTTGCTTGCAATCTTTCCTACTTCTTATATCTCTATCTGTGATAATTCTTACCTGAACTAAAGACACACTTTAGTGTATCTTTAGTGTGTCAAAGCTCCTTAAAGTAAAATGTAGCTAAACACATTGAGCACACACCCTGGATAGCAGCACACACCCTGTTTTAACACCTGTTCACACCCTACCTGATTGGGATTTAAACACACACCCTGTTTTAATTCCATCTCACACCCTACCTGATTGATACAGTGTTCACATCCTACTTTCTCCCAAATTTAAATATCCCTGTTCTACCTAAGTGAAGCTATTCCCTGAAGTGATTCCTGGAGACGTCTTGTGGGTGCTCTACTCGACCTCCTTTGTGGTGCTCTACTCGCTCCAGAATCTGACCTCACCAGCCACATCAACAGAAGAATTCTGATAATTCCCTAAAAATGCATTAGACTTAAAGTATTTACTTCTGTTACCTAAACTTAGAGGAAATATTTTTCTTTTCTATTTCTATAATACTCAAGTTTAATAATTATGTTCCTCACACTTAAATAATTCATCTTCTGCATCATGATATTGAGAAGAGAGTTGTGAGTTTGGCATTTTCTTCCTGAAGATTATTTATCCTTTTACATAGCTACTTCAAATTTACTGGTCTCACTGCTTTTGCTTTTTAAGCAATTCTGTATCATTTGCTTAGCCATGGAATACTTATTTATATATTCTACTTGAAGTTCAAAAGAAATTCTAATCTGAGGATTGGCGTCTTTCATCAATTTTGGAAAGTCCCTGGTCATTAACGTTTAAGCACTACTTTTCTACTCTTTATTATTTTCCAACTGGAACTCAAACTTTATGTGTGCCAGACGTTCTGATGATATTCTCTAAATCTTCTATAGTTTTTGCTATGTCTTTGTCTCTTTAAAGTTTATTCTAGTTACATATCTATATTGCATTTCCATTAAGTTTCTCTTACAGCTACACTTAGGATGAATTTATTCACAAAGTATCTAATTCTGGTCATTACTTTAGGAAAAACATCCTCAAATCTCTAATTTTTTGTGTTTTTTTTTTGGGGGAGGGGGGCTATACCAGGCAATGCTTAGGGCTTACTCCTGGCTCTGAGCTCAGGATCACACATGGCAGTGCTTGGGGCAAATGCCTCTGTTTACTTTTTTTTTTTAAATTTTCTTATAGTAATTAGTATATTCAGCTATGTCCTCAAGTACACCAAAATGTATAGTTCAAAACTTTAATAGTTTAAGATATCAAAGAATCTATTTTGATAAACAACTCTAAAATACATTTTTTATTGTTTCTTGGTTGTTGATTTTTACTGATACTTTGTTGAGTCTTTTACTCACTCAATCTTTTATCTTTGTGCGTAATTTTCTAAAATTTATTCTTTTTCAGGTACTCCCATTAAAGATGGAGAAATAATTTGAAGATCAGGACAATATTCATTTTCTTTGATACAAAATTAATGCTTGCTTTATAAACTGCCTGGGAATACAGTTAATCTATAATCCTCTGATCCAATTTTAAAATTTAGTTTAATTTGAAATTGTTTGTGAGGTTTTTTTAAATTAGAATTTGAAAAACAAAAAATATTATTTGGAACTACAGAGAACCCAAACTGACAAAACAATTCAGGAAATCACAACAAAAAGAGCTATCATGCTCCACCCCTCCCCCCACTCCCACCAACCACCACCACCACTTCAAATTTAACTACAAAGAGATAGCAACTGAACACTAGAGGATCAATGGACAGACATAAAGGTCAATGGAGCAGAAATGAGAGCACAGAAAATATACTCATTTATGGACAACTAATTTACAAACAGGGAATCAAAAACATACTACGGGAAAGATAAAGTCTTTTTAATGCAGAGGACAGGGGAAGCAAATAGTCACACAAACAGAGTAGAATCAGAGGCACAATCTAACTGGACAGACACAATTAATTCTGAATGGATTACTAACATTAGACCTAAAATCCATGAATTTTGAGGAGAAAATAGCAACATGCTCTCTGAGACTTGCTTGAGAGAGATCTTACTTTCACAAAGGAGTCTAGAGAAAAAGTGAATAAATGTGACTTGATCAAAGCAAAACACTTTAGGAAGGCAAATACATAAAAATGAACAGGCAGCATGCTTGATGTCGGATAAATATCTCACTGTAAATACACATATGTCAAAGGATTCACTTGTATCTACTTGTCTTCCCGTTCATCATCGATTTATTTGAGCGGGCACCAGTAACATCTCCCATATGTCCTGTCACATGCTAGTAGAGCCCAATGGCATCTGCTTGCTCCAGGGCATAAAGAACCCCAAACCATTCCATCAGGTCATGGGAATGAGGTCTATAATTGATACTGGTATTTGGCAACAAATATGACATGGTTAGCTTGCCAGGCTCTGCTGTGCGGGTGGGGTACTCTTGTAGTCACCTCTGATCTCCAGCATTTATTGATGAACTGGCGAGGCCGCAAGTGGCCCCACAAGCCAGGCTGTAATCGGCTCTTCTGCTGGGTGGAGTTCTGATTAGAGGGAGTCCGATGTGGAAAATGGTGGCCCTCATGGAATGGGGTGTCCTCCTGGCATCTTACAGTGTTCTTCTGGGGTGGCGAGCCAGGTGCTAGAACCCGCTATCCTCCTCCACGTACCTCATGATCAGCTGGGCACAGGGAGAGCTGGTAATAGCTCTGCCCCCTGTATGTGAGTCTCAAAAGACCTCACAATGGTCACAAAGAAGAACCACCAAAGTAGTAAGCCTAGAGAAAACATAACAGTTGACTAACAGGTACAGACCTGAAAAAATTTTCATTTTTTATTGAAACTAACTCAAAGCAATGAGATATTTTACCTCACCCCCTGCGAGCATGCTTCTCCAAAAGACAATCAACATGATCTGGGAGTCTATGGAAAGAAGGAAATTCTTGGACATTGTTGGTGAGAGTCAGCATGTGAGATTTCTCAAAATATTAAAAAAGAGTAGTTACAACAGAATACTTATTGCCAGTCCAGTTATCTGCAGGACTCCAGAAAGACTGATTCAGAGATGGTGTAGGCTACCTCTCCCTGTCGAGCTGCAGAGAGCAAGTCGATCGTGGACACCATGACCCACTGAACAAGGACTCCTCCCAAGACTTCAAAGGAGTCACCTTGAAAGTCATCTCTGGGGCTAGAGATAGTCCAGTGGGTAGGGTGTTTGCCTTGTTTGCACCCGACCCAGGTTCGATCCCCCAGCATCCCATATGGTTCCCTGAGCACCGTCAGGAGTAATTTCTTGAGTGCAGAGCCAGGGAGTCAGGAGTAACCCTGAGCATTGCCAGGTGTTACCCAAAAAAGCAAAAAATCATCATGACTGTAAACAGCCATCATGACCGTAAACAGCCATGGTTACGGTCCCAAGAAGTATCTGAAGTGTGTGGCAACTCCATAGCTTTGGATACTGGATACTTGAAACTGACGGGGGCGTTTGATCCTCATCCATCCACCAGGCCCCACAAACTCAGGAAGTGTCTTCCGCTCATCACTTTCCTGAGAAACAGGCTGAAATATGCTTTTAACAGGATATGAGGTAAAGATCAGCATGCAGCATTTTATGAAGATAAATGGCAAAGTCTGCCCCAATGTAGCCTATGCTGCAGGTTCTATGGATGTCATCGACACAGATAAAACTGGAGAGAATTTCCTTCGGTCTATGACACCAAGGGACCCTTTGCTATTCATCCCATTACACCTCAGGAAGACAAGTATAAGTTATGCAAAGTGAGAAAGATCTTTGTGGTCACTAAAGGAATCCCTCACTTTGGTGACACAGGATGCTCACACCATTTTCTGTCCGATCCCCTCATCCAGGTGAACCATACCATCTCAGATTGATCAAGATTATTGATTTCATCAAGTTTGACACCAGAAACCTGTGTATGGTGACTGGCAGTGTTAACCTGGGAAGAATTGGGTGTGATCACCAATAGGGAGAGATATCCCAGTTCTTTTGATGTTGCCCATGTGAAAGATGCCAATGGCAATAGCTTTGCCAACAATTTCTCCAATATTTTTGTGATTGGCAAAGACAACAAACCAAGGATTTCTCTTCCCGGAGGAAAAGGAATCCATCTGACCACTGCTGAAGAGAGAGACAAAAGACTGTGTGCCAGGGGCTGAAGCATAGCCTAGTGGGTAGGGCATTTGTTCTTGCGTGGCTGGCTCCATACCAGCCTGGGTTCGATCCCTGGCATCCCATATTGTTGCCCAAGCACCGTCAGGAGTAAATCCTGAGTGCAGAGCCAGGAGAACCCCCTGAGCATTGTCGTGTGTGACCCAAAAAGCAAAAAAAAAAAAACCCTGCCAAACAGAGCAGTGGCTGAAATAAGTTTTCTAAGTGATATGTTGATGTTTGGAAGGTTTTGTTACTTAAAGCTAATACTGTTTTTTAAAGAAATACTGATTCAAATAAATATGTGCATAGAAAATTAATTGCAATTTTATTTAGAAGTGGTTGATGGCAAGAAATAAGCTTTGAATCTAATTATGGAACTTTTGAAAATATTAGATAACTTTAGAATAGAGAGTTAAAACAGGGTTTCAGGTAATGATCATATACTGTCTCTTAGTACCTCTATAATGTCCCCTCCGCCTGAAAAATAAACCCTGGAACATTACTATCACTTAACAAGTATTAGCATAAATGAAATATTTCTGGGAGTCCAAAGCACTGTAACCAGAGAGTTAACATGGCTAAACTATATGTTTGTTTATTTTCACCTGTTTTCATATGAATCTTTTTTAATTTTTTAAAAATTTATTTTAAAAAACAAAAGCACTGTGACTCTACAAAAGTTATTCATAGTTGAATTTTAGACATACAATACTGCAACTAACCAATCCCATCATCAATGTAAACTCCCCTCCACCAATGGTCCCATCTTCTCTAACACCCCCTCCTGCCTGCCCTCATGACAGTTACCTTTCCAAGTTTGGTTGCAAAGTCTGGGTCTCTTGATTTCTGGGTTTTTGACTCTATAATTCTTTACTTTAATTAATTTATTTTTAACAATTACAAAATGTTCAAGTGATTGGGTTTCGCCATAGAGTGTTCCAGCATCCATCCCTCAACTAGTGCCCATTGCCCACCACCAGTGTCCCCAATCCCCTCCACTAGCCTGCCTCTGTAGCAGTTCTCTTTATCTCTCTCTCTCTCACTTCCTCTCTTACATGACTAAACTATATGTTTAAACTAGGCTGGTGGATTTTGCTAGGTATTTCCCCAGTCCCCCATTCCTGCTCACAGTTAAATTTCCATAAAAACTAACTTAATACTACAAAATATTTTTTTCTCACAGGAGAATAAAGACTCAAACAGTAAGTAGATCAAAAATTTCCTTTGCCTATAAGAGTCTCCTACCCATTATTAGTCGTTAAAGTAGGCACATAGAATATTAGACAGTATTTGCAATGTTTGTGAAATCTCTTTCATTTTCTTTATCTTATAAAAACTAAATTCAGATCTCAGGGCACAGTCCAACTTGATCACAGTTCAACAGTCACTCACCAAAGGTGGCTTTGGAAATCCCAATACTTTTAAGCAACAGTTATGAAAATTATTCAGCCTCTCAGTGACCTGAAACCCCAGGGAGAAAGAATCTCAACCAGTTGGAATCCTTCGTGAGGACCTTCCACCTCCACTGGGCTCCAAAAGTCCTACCATGGGAATTTTTTAAAAGTTATTTTTCATTAGTATGCTACCCACACAAAGCCTGTGCTTGATCATGCCGCATTTGATATGCCAAATGCCAGTAACATTTATATTAGGTCATTCCGTGACGGCACATAATGGTTTGAGGTTTTTTGTGTTCCTGGAGCAAGTGGATGCCTTTAAGTTCTACTCAGCATGAGATGGGACTAGGGAGATATATCTGGCGCCCGCTTACAAATAGATGACTCAATGTGGAAGATAGTGATAGTGATAGTGATAGTTTTTTTGGTTAAAATACTATGATGTACAGATTTCTTCACAGCAAGATGCCACAACATTCATTATTCAAACAGGTGCTACCTCACCAATGCCTACCACTACATGGTCATTTTCACATTTGATCACTTGATCATTTGCCATCCCATTATCCACTCGACTCTGACAAAGTGACGTCAGTAACTTTTCCATTTGTCCCTGCGATGTCAGTGTAGCCTCAATGGCATCTGCTTGCTCTAGGAATACAAAGAGCCTTAAACCTTTCATTCAGGGTCTGGAGAAGCAGTCTGACCATCTTGTAGGTGGTGCTGTGAAGTTCTTTGACTTCCTGTGGATCCAGTCAGTAACGGCTCTAGTCACATGGTTGTTTCCAAGTCACATTACATGTCCAGCCCGTCTGATTCCGGCACACCTTGGGTGAGACAGTGTCCTTGGACTCTGAATCGTAGAATGGAGGTCGAAATCCAAATTCC
The DNA here is from genome assembly GCA_021461705.1 of Cryptotis parvus. Taxonomy (NCBI): domain Eukaryota; kingdom Metazoa; phylum Chordata; class Mammalia; order Eulipotyphla; family Soricidae; genus Cryptotis; species Cryptotis parvus. The sequence continues at coordinate 3,425 of JAJIBD010000730.1, read as the reverse complement.
TTCCCTTTCACTTGAGTGAGGCATACATTCCAAGCAATGTCTTCTGATTCCTCTTTGGGAGAACCAACGAGCTTCTCATCCTGCTTTCAGGGCCAGGTCTTGAGGGGTATATGTTAATGTAGGGAGAATGCTGGAGTAAAAGATATGTGGTCAGAGCTTACTCTTCTTTTGTCCTTTTTAGCCGCTCTCCTTCCTTCTCTGCAGCTCAGGTGCTGGTCATTCATCAGTTGGCCTCTAAACTTTAGATACGTACAACTGCTGCCTTCAGTGATGTTTGCTTCCATTGAGAGTGAATGGGGCATCTAACTAGTTTGTTTCCATGAACATTGTTTTGTTGAGATTCAGCTGTAAACCTATCTTTCCACATTCATACTCCAGGCCAGCCAGCAATTGCTGCTTGGCTACATATTGGCGTTATTAGAGCAATATGATCAGTGAAGCAGAGGTGGTGTAGTTGCCAACTGTCTACCTTCACTCTCATTCCTTTCCCATTTTAATTCTCGCTTGACTTCTCAACGGGTGGCGCCGAAGAGTTTTGCTAAAATGGTATCATCCTGTTGAACCTCTATTTTTACATCACTGATGACTTCAGGTAGAATGGTGAGATCCTATTGGTGAATCCATACATCTTACAAAATCTCAGTATTGGGTTTGAATTGTCTCCCATTTGGATTACTGGATTTTGATGGTCGTTCAGTCTCAACCAAATCAAAGGTTTACTTTAAATCAGTGAACATCAGACAGAGTGCATCTTGAATTCTCACAAACCTCAATGAACTTTGTTACTGTGTGATATTGTTGATTGTGTTCTAAATCCTTCAGAAACCAGCTTGTTCACATGGCTGTTCTTCATTTAATGTTCTGACAATCCTGTTTAAGATGATCAAGCTGAGTAAACAGCTAGGATGAGGGACTAAAGGAAGATTGGGCAGTTGCCATTGTCGTGAATGTCTCCTTCTAGAACAATAGAACTTTCCCCGTTTGGTTTTCCATTGGGATGGCACCTGAGTTCAAACAGTAGGTGGAAGAGCAATGTCAATGATGAGTACTGATGTCAGATAATTCATAGTGTTTGGGTGTTGATGACAGGTTTAGCTAGTTGGGGCATTGCTGTTTTGCCCATTCACAGCGTAACCTACTTAAGCCAAGTTTCATTCTGCAGAGATCTCTCTTATGTAAACACTGCTAGAGGGTGTGGCAGTTACAGACCTCACCTTGACTTGAACAACTTCTGACTCATACATCAACTGAGACTGGCAGCCTAGATTGGGCACAGCTCCTCCCTTACATCCACTGCACCCAGCGCGCGGGACAGTTAGAACTCCCAGTAGACTATCACCCTGACTACGCTGAGATTATAGGAAGATTGCAGAAGGACTACATTAGTTTGTTCTCAAGCAGTGAGCGCACTGTTTCAGCATATGGAGAACAAGATACACAGAATCACCCTGGTGCAGATAATAAATAAGAATCTCGGGTACCATCTAGATTACAAGAAGCTCACAAATGAAGATGTATATCGATACCACCAGCTCTCGCTCCAGTGTTTTACACAAGAGATTTTTCAAAAGAGATTAGTCACCCTGGATAAGCTTCTATGTTTATACCTGTAAGAGGGTAAGGCACTGCCCTTCTACACACTGTTTAGGTTCTTAAGTTGATAGATTACTTAGTGTATTCATCAACTGATTACTTTTGGTGTATATATGGACTAACTTGAGGCCCCTTTGGTTTTTTGCCCCTGGGCCTTTGCTCCTTCGGTTGGTGACCTCTCTGGTGAGATGGAGGTTCCTTGGATTCTTCCAAGGCTCTATTGGGACTGTGAGATTGGGTCGTAAGCCACTCTCTCCAAGGAATTTTCTCACCAAGGGAATTTTCACCAGTGTATTATTTTACGTTGGAGCCACAGCAAAGTTGCAGAGAAATTTGATGTCAGGAGATCCAATTGGCATTCTTATGCACACAACATAGAGTCCAGTCCTCTTAAACATCTCCCCAATTTACTGGTTTATTACTAGATTTTCTATCTGACTTCACTGAGAGAGCTGAAATAATAACCTAGGATTTATCTGACCTGAAAAAATAAGCTAAAGTCCACATAATCTTTTTGGTAATATAAAATAAATGTACCTCTTCATAGTAGTAGGTAAACCTCAAGCATTTAGCTAAATATTCAGAGTTATATTTTCTTTGATTTAAAAGGTCATAAAGCTAAAACTCACAAATGTTATTGATTATAAAATTTAGCTTTTTATTATTAGAAGATCAGATTATGAGGAAGAAAATTTCATAAACAACTAAAATATTTAGCTATTAATGCTAGTATGGGGCCCACTTACCAAGAATATTAATAATCATATATGCTTGTACATTTGAAAATAATTTATTTTATACATCACATTAATTTACACATCAGATTTATGTTTGTATATTTCATAAGAATTTTGTCTTAATGACTTAAAAGAAAATTTTGGGTCACAGTGTGCTCATAAATAGGGTAATCCTTAGGTAAGCTGGAATTTAAATTCAATTTCTCCTCATCTTTAGTGACCCACTTGATTGAATATAGTTCAAACACTTTCAGTGACTCCATGATGTCATCTTTAATATATAAGCTTAATTGACAAATGCTTTATAAAGGGCCAGATAGTAAATATGTTGCTAAATTTACTTGATCACTCTGATCACTTGATATCCTGTTATAGTCTTGATTTGCTCAAGCAGGCATAAGTAAAGTTTCCATTTGTCCCCTGTCAAGTGCCAGTGTAGCCCAATGGCATCTGGGCTTGCTCTGTGAATACGGGCAGGAATATGTTAAATTTTGCCAAGGTCCTTTTTTTCTCCACTGCGACAACTCGAATCTAGCTTTTGTTTGCTTGTTTTGGACCCACACCCAGTGGTGTTTCAGGACTTATTTCATTCAGGTCACTCCTGGCCGTTAGGGGCGATTGCAGTGAGAGCCAGGAATCAAACCCATCTGACTCTATGTAAGGCAAATGCCCAAAGCAAGGCTATTGCTCTAGCCTCAAGTCTAGTTTTGAGGCACAAATGTGAATTAAAGATTCCTGTGTACATAAATGAGAAACTGAGTGTCATAATAAAGTTTTATTTATACAAGTCAGAGGTTGGCTAGATTTGCCCCTACTTGACATAATTTGCAACCTTGAAAACAAACCTAAAACTGTGGGCTTTTCCAAGACAACCTGAGACCTCCTTTGGTGTATACTCATTATTCTTTATAACTAAGGACTTGGGAAAAGGGCATTTACTTAGTCTTCAAAGGGATAAGTTCTATGCCGTATCAGGGAAACAGTATGAAATCCCTATATAACTGTCTCTTTTGATGGTAAGCTGAATGAGATTTACTTCATTCATTTTTTAAAAATCCAATCTGTGACAAAGACTGAATGCATTATTCAAACTTA